>JAMGZG010000025.1:600000-948963 GCA_024713935.1 Morchella eximia | reverse complement strand
CTAACCTAACCTAACTAACTAACTTCCTAACTAGCCTAACTAGCCTAACTAACTTCTTCTAACTAACCCTAACCTAACCTAACTAACCTAACTAACTTCTAACTAACCTAACTAACCTAACTAACCTAACTAACCTAACTAACCTAACTAACCTAACTAACTAACCTAACTAACTAACCTTCTAAAAACTTCCTTGTCTGATTGGCATTCTGACCTTCAACTTCTTCATTTTCTAGCTAAACTTCTCTTACTTGAGAACTCCTGTCTCCTCCCTGAGTCATCTAGTTTTTCACTCTATATCTGTCATTTGTTGTCTTGCTCCTCTACATTTGTGTTGTCGATGTAGTGATTTGATAAGCAGTATAGGATTATAGTAGCGTCCCGGATGGTCAAAACTTGGCCGGTCCAGGTCTGGAACCTCTCCGGCCTTTAGAGGCGAAGGCGTGTTTGATATGCCGAGTTGTATCATCGCCCTGGATACCGTAGATGGCGGAACTTTCTGATCTGAGCGTTCCTTCCTTACAGTTCTTATGGGCCTTTCCCATGTCATCGTAAGATCGGTTGGGAATATAGGTTAACCGATTACTTGCCGTATAATGGGGATTGATAAGCTATCTGGGAGGAACAATGATGGCGAGCTTTGTGTACTCGAAGTCTATTCCTGCGGTTGGTCTTTGACTTGGTTCGACTGTCATGCTTCTTAGATGTCGGTAAGTGTCTTCTAACGATTCTCGCTCTTTCTCATGTCTTCGTCTTGTAAAGCCGCTTACGTCTGTAAGTGGCTCTGCTTCTTGGAAAAAGGTCATCATGTGTTCTAGCTGCTTGAGATGGGCCTGACCCTGTTCTCGCAGTATGTTTTGGATGAACTCAAAGAGTTCCCCCATAGGGGGCTCATTCAACTCAAGGATTGACACTTCCAGGTCGTTCATGATGTTTCCGACATCTGGAAGGAGGGTCTTGACCACTTGTCCTGGGTTATTGACTATGATCTCTTGGGAGACAGGGGCGTGTAGGTTCTTCCACTCTAGGAGCAACCTCGGGTCGGTGCTGGGAGAGCAGAAGTGGATAAAGACGCCATTGTGATAAGGTGGATGATTCCTTCGTTGTATTCTTGAAGCGAGGAGCTTGAATTTATACTATAACAGGGGTGCTATGATGGGGCACAGCCGTGACTTCAATCAGGTAAAAAAATAAAAAATAGAAATGAACAAGTTATGATAGGACTTGTTCAAGAGAAAGATAGAGTTTGTTTGTTTGACTGGTTTTGTAGTCTAGAAACTTGATGATTTTAAGGGGTTTTCTCGCTAGTAAAAATCCCCTGAAGATGAGAGGGCAACCTGGAGCTACACCGTTTCTTTATAGAAGTCCGGTGCCTTTATTCAGGTTTTTAGTTCTAACTGTCAATCTGTCTGTCAATAGTCGGGGGCACAGCGACTATTTCCTATGCAGTGGAGTTAGGAGTATTGCTACCACACCTCGGAGTATCTGCTATCCGAGTTAAATCAAGCAATATCTGCTGTAGGGCTGGTCGCTCTAATCACTAATAGCTGAAAGCCAGAAGGCACAGCAATTGCGATTGATTTGGGTTTTTATAAAGCGAAATTTTGCTTTAGTAGCTTGGGTCACACTCTCACTCCCCAAAGGTGCACCAAGGTCAAATAGGAAGGTTCCGGCGGTTTGACGCTCCAGGGTTTATTTTTGGGTCCAAAACTTACTTTTTTTCCAACGTTTTCACAACTCCGCAAATGCCTCTCAAACGGATTGAGATACCGACAGGATCACCTCCGTCATGCTGGAGCATATCCTCCAGGCCTTAGTTTGAACCTGTAGGTTTGACTTGTAAGATTCCTTACTCGCTAAGATCACTACCTTCCATATCAACAGAGGTAGGGGCTCACCTGCCCTTACCTACACCCGTCGATGAAGAACAAGCTTCGGTTACCCTAGTGTCTTTTTAGCTTATCAGGTAGAACAGGTACTTTTGTAACAGCCTTATAGCGGCCCTGTTACAACACCCGACCTTGTTTGCAGTCCGAATCAAATTTATAGATGCAGATAGGTATTATATGGTCATTCTAGCACCTGTGGTATTACCAAACTTGAATCAGGTGTTGTACGCTCAATGCACCACCTGGAGCAATTCCCAATTAGATACTGTACCATGGTTCCAGTACTGGTAGCATTGTTCAGATCGCAACTATATGGTGGTTACAGAACTTGAAAATACACAATTTGTGTCACTGCTAACCTCAACGTTGAGCTCACTTCCCTAAACTTGCGGAGACACACCTGTCAAATGAGTCCTATACGGGGTGAATTTGCAGAGAATTTTCTGCGCCTACCTCCCGTACGGGAGGATTTTGCAGAGTCAACTAACGTCTTGCACCTTCGTCTGAGCGATTTTGAGCGAGTTGTCGAGATACCTCAGATGTCTTAAGAAGCGGCGTTAGCGGCGTTCATTGAATCTGATGATGTGATGGTAAATTTGTCGAGTTAGTCAAGCGGGGTCAAGCGAGGTGCGGAGGTCTTCGTGAAGAAGAAAAGTGACAGCGTATATATTGAGAACCGGCGTAGATATAGTAGTGGTCCTCCCTGGTATGATATGCCAGGTACGGACAAGCGTTATAGTATATAGAGTACAGAAGACGTTGCGTAAGGAAAGAAGAAGAGAAAGGAAAACAGAAACGAAGCGAGGGAGAGTCCCCTATTATACCCAAGGAAATACTGCGATGACTAATCCCAAAGGACTAACACCACGCAACCGAGTGGAAACCCATAGAACGTGATAGAAACCTCCTGACTAATCCAACTCTGCGTGACCTAACGACTCCATCAACCGATCCATGAAAGTAACCCCCCCCTTCAAGCGTGAGCTCCTGCGAGCCTGAGTTTTAACCTTCGTCTCGAGCGGCCCCGGTTTCCCAGGGTATTTTGCGTGGAAGATATCGACTGCGGCGGTTTCGTTATTGTAGGCGGCGGGTTTCCAGATAGGGTCGGTGTATCCTGTCCACTTGACGAAGTAATGCAGGCCGTTATTCCTCGTCTTCCACGAGTCCAAAATCTCCTGAATCTCATATTCTTCCTCCTGTTCGACGACGACGGGTGGGGGAGGTAGTTGTACCTGACCTGGTACGGGGTCATGTGCGGCGGGGTCCAATAGCGATACTTGGAAGACAGGGTGTATCTTCATGCTCCGGGGGAGGTCGACTCGGTAGGTGTATGGGTTGATAACCGCCTTGATTGAGAACGCTCTGAGCTTCTTCCAGTCGAGCTTGTTCGAATTGCGGGTGTTGCGGATGTTTTTGGTTGAGATAAAGACCATGTCACTGACGTTGTATTGGGGCCCGGGGGTTCGTTTCGCGTTGGTGGCTTGTTCTTGCTGATCTTGTGCCATTCGGATATTGGTGTGTAGGTATTCGTGTAGCTCCAACATCTTTCCGGCGAAGTCTTCGGCGTCGAGGCTGGGTGGTGTTTTGTCGGATGGCTTGATCGTTACTGTGAACCGAGGATGGAAGCCGAAGTTTGCGAAGAAGGGTGTGACTTTTGTGGAGGCGGAGACTTGATTGTTAGCGGAGAACTCGGCCATAGAGAGCCATTTGACCCAATCGTCCTGTTGATAGGATACATAGCCTCGTAGATATTGCTCCATTACAGCGTTGAGCCTTTCGGTTTGGCCGTCGGTTTCTGGGTGGAAGGCGGTGGACATTCTTGCTTCGATCCCGAGGTGTTTGCAGTGAATTGTGTGCCACGGTCAGAGGTGACATGCGTGGGGAGCCCGTGGAGTTTCCAGACGTTTCGTAGATACAGTTGAGCGACCTCTTCAGCGTTAATGGTTGAATTGCAGGGTAGGAGGTGTCGAATCTTTTTCAATCGATCCACGATTACCATGATTGCATCGTATCCTTCACATTCCGGTAGTCCAGTGACGAAGTCCATTGACACTTCCTGCCAGGGTTATTCGGGTGTGGGTAGAGGTCGGAATATACCGAGTTTTCCGTGGATGCTGGGTTTGCTTCGCCGACAGGTATGACAGTTCGGGATATAGCGACCGATGTAGTTTCGCATACGAGGCCAGTAGTAGTCCCTACTGATGAGTTCAAATGTCTTTTCACGTCTGGGGTGTCCAGCAGAAGGGGCGTCATGGTACAGTTTCAGGATTTTAAGTTTCAGAGGGTCGTAGCGTCGAGGTTAGAGTTTTTTACAGACAACCGCAGCCGTTCGTCGTCTCCGTCTCCATTTAGTGTTTGCCTTTGTTTCGCATATCTAGTATCTTTTGCGGGAATGAGTCAGCTTTGTATCCTTCGTCAAATAGTTTGTCCAGTGAGGCATTCTTTTCAGCGGGTTCGTTTGATAAAGAACCCGCCAACATACTTAGCTTAGTTTCCAAGTTCTCCCTCTTCAAGACAACCTGGCTCTAGTGCAAATGTCTTTGATCCCCCTCTCCAGGGAGATCTCCTGATCTCCTTGTCAATGCGTCCGGTTTCCCACCTTGCTTCCCCGACCTGTAGTTGATGACGAAGTTGAATCTTGAGAGATATTCTGCCCAGCTTGCTTGTCTCCGATTAAGTGGTTTGGTGCTCATAAAGTATTCGAGGTTCTTATGGTCGGATATGACGGCGATTGGGTGTGTGGCCCCTTCCAGTTCTGGGCGCCATTCGTCGAAGGATCGTATTATTGCCAGTAGCTCCTTATCGTAGATCTCGTAGTTACATTCGGTGGGGGAGTGCTTCTTAGAGAGGTAAGCAACGGGTCGGAGGGTCTTGTTGTCATCGTATTGGGACAGTATGCCGGCGTAGAAATAGTCTGAAGCGTCAGTTTCCACGATGATTTCCTTTTCAGGGTCAAAGTGGGCGAGAATGGGGGCGGTGGTAAAGGCTTCTTTGAGGGCATGAAAAGCGGCTTGAGCGTCGCTTCTCCAAACTCATGCTACATCCTTCTTCGTTAGTCTGCTCAACGGTGCGGCAAGTTTGGAGAACCCGTATATGAACCGGCGGTAAAAGTTGCCGAATCCGAGGAATGCTTGTACGTCTTTAACCGTCTTGGGGACCGTCCAGTTCTGCACTGTATCCACTTTCTTGGGGTCCATTCGGATGCCATTGGGTTCAATGATGAGGCCGAGGTAGGTGGTGCTCTGTGTATGGAACTCGCATTTTTCCGGTTTCAGCAGTATCCCGTTGGCCTTCAGGGCTTCGAGGACTTTCTCAACGTGGACTTGATGCTCTTCGAAGGTGTCGCTATAAATCAGGATGTCATCGAGGTAGGCTGTGCAGAACAAGTCAAGGTACTCGCGGACGCAGTCGTTGATGAAGTGATGGAATGTGGCCGGCGCGTTGGTGAGGCCGAAGGGCATTACCGTATACTCGAAATGACCATATCGTGTACGGAAAGCTGTCTTCCATTCCTCACCTTCGGCCATCCGGATCTGGTTGTACCCCTGACGGAGTTCCAACTTGGTATACCATTTTGCTTTGGACACTCGGTCGAGTGTTTCCCGGATGAGTGGTAAGGGGTACCGGTTTTTGATCATTAGCTCATTCAGGCCGCGATAGTCAGCGCAAAGACGTGGAGTTCCATCAGTTTTCTTAACAAATAGGATAGGGGCATCGGCAGAGGAGGAGCTAGCTCGTATGAAGCCTTTCTTTAGGTTCTCCTGTATGTACTTCCTAAGAGCAATCAGTTCGTCGCGGGACATGCCATCGAGTGGCCCAAAGGGTGGTTCTTTGCCTTCCTTGAGCGATATTTTATGATCGTATAGTCGACGCGGGGGCATTCCGTTGAGGAAGTCTTCATCCATCATGACGTGGAACCTTTTGTATCGTGTTGGTACTTTGGTTCTCCAGTCGGTCTTCGGCGCGTTGTCGATAGTTTGGTACAGTTCTTCGATGGTGGTGCTGAATATCTGGAGTTTGCCTCTCCAGGCGAAATGGCAGAGGACGGCTGAACTGACGAGGTGGAAGCGAGGTGGTGGGGCGATTGCTTTGACAGAGGCGGCTTTCTCGGAGGCGTTGCACTTCCTCTTGCAGTACTCGGAATCAAACTGTATGCTGTTGTCCTTGAACCGTAGAGTGGCGTCATGCAGCCGGAGCCAGGGGATTCCTAGTACTGAGGGTAAATGATTTAGTAACAAAGAAAAACGGTTTCATGGTGGGCGTCGATGGGCGTTGGCAAAATGCGTAGATGGGTGATTTGGTAGAAGATATGGGAATTGACCGTCTATGACCGAGGATCGCGAGGTGATTTGAATAAGTAGAGGAAGTTGTTATGGCGTAGCGAATGTTTCATCAATGAATCTGAACCGAACAACCAGTATCGATCAATCGTGGGTTTGAATGGGAGTTTTATTGTTTACAATTTTACAATAAGCAACAAAATGATCGCATCCGATTTATCCTCCGCGAACCAATCTGCAAAGCCAGAGATAAGCGCAGACAAAGAAAAAACATTAGATGGTCCCGGGCAGGGGCCATTCATCAAGCTCGGGACTAGTGAAAACCCGACTCGGAGGAGTCGGAGCTGGCGGTCAGCGGGGGAGCGGGGTCGTCGGTGGTGCGGACAAGTGCGAGGATGGTACCCCTCATAGCCGGTTGGTTGCCACGTGGGCGGTTGGCAGAAGGCGATTAAGCGAAAAGCGTGTCGGGGTTTCGTCGATATATCTGAGGATTATTGTCCGCCTCAATTCTTCTCGGATAGCGGAGGTTTTCCGTTGGTATTGACAAAGGTGTAGCGTTGTTGGCGGCGGGTGCGTGGGGCAAGCGGGCCTGAAGGCGGAGAGGTCCATGGGGCGAAGGCGCGAGTGTGGGATGGGTTTGCGGCGGCGGGGGGAGCGGTAAATTGGTCCATCGTATTACGGATGGCCTTCTGTTCGGCTTTACGGACCTTAACCTGGTTATCGATGGTCATCAATGTGGTCGAGTAAGCTTTCACAGTGTTAGGTCTGTCCGTTCGGTAGCTCATGACGTCCTCGAGGTCCTCGGATAATCCTTCGGCCAGAGCGTCGATTTTTGCCCCCTCGTTGTAGTACAAGCAGGCCACAATGCGGAGGAACTGTGAATAGTAAGTGGCAAAGTCTCCTTTGCCTTGCTTGAGGGTGACGAGTTGGCGACAAGCGGTGTCTCGGGGTTGTGGGTCTCCGAACGATGCTTCCAAGTGGGCGACGAAGGCGGCGACAAAGGAGAACGGTGCGGTGGGGTTAAGCGTTGTGAGAAAGCGCAGTCTGGGCGCTTTCATCCATTTGGCTAACAGCTTAGATGGACCCTTCTTCATTCTGAACCTGTAAATCGTTGGCGCCGAGTTTCATCCGGAGTTGGGTGATCAGGGAGCTTGGAAGCGAGTACCATCGAACTTTTCAGGAAGGGCTTTTCGGACCTGAAGGTGAAGCGGCGTTGTGGAAGCGGCGGCGGCAGGAAGCGAGCGGCGAGTGTGGCGATGTTGAGGTCAGGTTGAGCTAATTTATTTCTTTCTTTCAGGTTGTCGATGAAACCGTTGGGCGGTGAGTTGTTGGCGAAACCGTCTCTTTAGGCGATCTGGTAGGAATTTTCGGCGAGGTGGGCGAATAGGGCGGTAGTCTTGTTTGAATTGTTGTTTGAATCCTCCAGCATTATTGGGAGGAAGCTTCATGGAAGTGGGTCGGCGGTGGGCGTAGCGTCTGATTGTCGATGATAATATCTCGAGGTGGCGATAGCGAAGTATTTAGCGAAGTCGATGTCTGACAGTAGTAGTTGTCGAGTTAGTCAGCGAGGTCTGAGGGATGCTTCGTGAGGAAGAGAAGTATTGCGTATGTATTGATAAGCGTGGTGCAGAAGTGGTCGACCGTATGATATCTGCAGGAATGCGAACAAGCGTTATAGTATAGAGAGTACAGAAGACGTTGCGTAAGGAAGGAAAAAGAGAAAGGAAAACAGAAACGAAGCGAGCCTTCTAATATACCCAAGGAAATCCTGCGATGACTAATCCCAAATGACTCACCATAGCAATAAGTGGAAGCCGTAAACCATAGAAGCGATAAAACCTCTGACTAATCCAAGCTCATACTTGATTTCAATCAACCGATCAATGAAACCATTCTTGAACAACAAGCTGTCTGAAAGCAGCTAACAACAAAGTCAGTCGTGGAGGAAGCAGAAATGGGCGATACTATCTTTTCTTTTATTCTGAAGCAATGGAACAAAAAAAGACGGCAGAATCGCCTCCTTTTATCTCTTTCTGACAGCAATAAAGCGAAATCGACATCATCAGAAAACACAGAACCTAAAACCAAAACACTTAAATAGCGACAACTTTGTTATGCCGATAGCGATTAAAATCCAGCAACAAAACACAAATCACTCAATATCTTCGGGAGAAAGCGGGTTCAAACATCTCAAGAAACATCACCACGATCCAGAACTGTCTAGTTATGGGGGACTTTAATTACCATGCTATATAATGCGGACACAAATCGCGTGAATCTGCCCGCATCAGGCGGACAAAGCGGGCAGCGGCAGGTCAGATAGATGGACAGACAGAGGCACCTGCATAACTAAGCAGAATTCACACTTCAAAACAACAACCGATCAACCATAATCGACCTCACCCTAGTCAAAGGCCCAGTCCTACTTCATACAACATATTCGGTTTCGGCATATTGTGTTGATACCATTTTACGATGCTTGTAAAGAGGTTTCATAGTCAGACCAGGTTGACTGTAAAACTATGGTGTCCCTACCATTACAATGATATTTAGCTCAAGGCAAACTCCATTTCTCGTGGCTGCAAAATGGTAACTGCATTGTGTAAAATATTCGGTCGACAAAAGGTAATACCTATGCCAATCCGATCAAAAATGACGATGCAAACATCATGCTAGAGGCCCAAAGTTCATGCCGTATCTGAACAACCCTCTCTACAGAGCGTTTCGGCCAACTTTGGTTCTCTAAAGCAACCTCCACAACCGGTGTGAGCGGAAGTGCAATCATGTCACTGTGTAACGGCGACATTGCACCTCGGCTACGACGATAGATTGAATCGTGAAGAGAAGGTATTGCGCAGTTGGAATAGGATTTGTAATGGGGTTTCTGTCATGTTCTTTCTGTTTCTGTTACGCGGGGTATTAGTCATCATCGGACTGGAGGTGGATATATAAGGGGGCGTTGTCGTCTTTTCATGTTTTCTTCCTTTTCTTCTCTTAGCAACCTCCTGTATTTCTTTCGCGCGCCGCACCGCTTATTTCGGCCTTCGGCCTTCCTTCTGATAAGAATCATTTCATTTTCGCTTTACTTTCGAGAAAATCCTGTATCTGCCAATAGACGCGTCTTCTGCTGGTACTCAGAATCACTACTTCGTCGAAGTGCATTGTTACGCTCGCCCCTGAGTTGTAGAATTTTTCCTCTACAAATACAACACCCTCACCCCATACACAAGCCCGATCGCCTGGCCTTACCCGGTATATCATACCAGGTTGAGCCACTCCTATATCCACGCTGGATAATAACCTCAACCGACCATCGACCCCAGCGGAGAAAAGAACCTATCCGAAGTTTCCCCAGCAAGAAGAACAGGAGCAGACATGATGTCGCAATCATCGCTCTCCTCTTTCTTCGCCACCCCTTGGGACCACCCTCCAAGATTCGGCCCAACCCACCCAACCCACCCAAACAACCACTGTCGAAGAAACCCAGATCGAGAATCACTGGGGAGAATTCGCAGATTCTAAAGACTACGATCGGCCGTACATCCCAGGATTGACTTCCTTCACCCCAGCATTGTCCCCAAACCCACGCTGTTATGGACCTAAACTACATCAGGCTGGTCAGAAATCTCTCCATCTCAACAACATCACCAGCGACATCGGCTCAGTTGAAGGTCATCCAGAGGCTCAAAGAAGAGCGCAACTGAGAACAAACAACTCGAGAGACACCATCAACGTTCTGACACACCAAATGGCGAAATGATCGATAAAAGACATTATCTTTGGACAAACTCAACCGCCTCCAACAACAACAAACCCTCCAGCACCCTAGCACCACGAGCACCTCCGCAGCCAGGCAAGCACCCCAGCGCCAAAACAAAGGAAAAACCGAACCAAAAGAACCCCAGCAACAACAACAACAACAACAACAACAGAACACATCGCCCGACATAAAAAGCCCGGACCAGCCAACTTAGGTAGTTCGAAGGAAGAGATCCAAACCCAAACAGGACCCCTTTTCAAACCGGACTTCACCAAAATCAACCGAGAAATTATTATTGAAACCAAGCGGCATCATCACCCCAACCGAAATCAGACAAAAAATCAACTCCATGATCCAGGAATGACTGTCACCTCCTGCGGTAGACAAACCTCGAAGAACAACTTTGTCGCGGAATCCAAATTCGTCATGCAATAGGTCATGGAATCTGACTCGAAATCGAATCCATATTTCACGGAACTAAAGGTACCCTCGTCGACATCCGGGTTAACTCTAGATGGTCGAAATTCATCCTCTGTGACGTCCCAACATCGATAGGCGAAGGCTTCAATTGGACAACTGGTCGCGTCCGAAATCACCAGCAACTATGGAGCAATACCATACAACTAGCACAAATCACGATGGCTCAGCAAACCAGAATCCCGTATTGGAAAGCGCGTTCCTCTATGGTAATCGCACTCCCAGGAATATATCTGATGGAAAACCTCGGACTCCGTTCCTTCAACCTATTCGGACAGAACATGCAGACTCGAGCCTCCTCCAACTCCGACGCAGTGCAACTGCCTTGAATCTGATGCATAGGCAAGAACGCTGCAACCCTCTACAGGCGCTCGGACACTGCTCAAGCCGACCACAAGACAACAGAACACGTCTGAGAGTCTTTCGGGAGGCATCAGATGCACCCACTCCCCAATTAGATGCTTCAACTGCAAAGGACACCACAAGGCAATCGATATGGCATGCCGAACGAGCAAGTAAGATCGAGCCAAACTCTACAACCAGCCGATCCAGAACCTGAGAACGCCCGATTGTCATCCGGACGTCGAGGAACCAAATGAAGAAATGGAAACCTCCGTCTAATGGAAGCAACAACACAGAACCGTTCAACAAGCAGAACTGTCAAAAACGAGCTAACAACAAAGTCAGTCGTGGAGGAAGCAGAAATGGACGATCTGATTCTTTTCCTTTATTCTGAAAGCAATGGAACAACAAAGGCGGACACCCACCGGAATCACCTCTCTTTTATCTTTTTACAGCAAGCAAAAGGCAAAATGCGCATACATCAGAAAACACAATAATCTAAAACCAAAACACCGGCCGTGATAACCGTTATGTCCGATAGCGGTGGAAATACAACAACAAAAACACAAATCACTCAACGTATCTTTCACCCGGAGAAGTGGCCCTTTCGCCAACATCTCGAGGAATATCACCACAATCCAGAACTGCCTAGTTATGGGGGATTTCAACTGCCACCACCAGCTATGAATGCGGACGTAAATCATGAATCTGTAAACGCACCATCGAGCGGACAAAGCGAAAGCGGCAGAATCAAAGATGGATGTGTCTGACAGAGACTGCACCTCTTCATGAAAGGTCTTCACACACTTTCCCGAAACAACAACCATAATGTCGGCCTTCTGGTCAAAGGCCCGTCTTGGACTATGATATGACGATGGAACGTAGACAGATATGGAGCGAGGTCAGATCGCGGAAAGACCATAATCCATATCCAACTCTCCAAACCCCAACACGTCTAAAGAAGACTATGGCACAAAACAAAATGAAACAATAACCTCTCCCAATTCCACCTACCAGAAGCTTGGGAAAACCAAAACCACACCAAACAATCGGCAGATTTCATCGCGGAATCATCGATGGTGATTGACCATTCACCCCACTCAGCAATGGACGTAAAAGTCTAGCGATGGTGGTCTGCAGAACTTAAATCTCTGGCGACCTCAACACTGGAGCGAAGGGCAAGGAACACAAGGAAAGAGGAAGACAGGGGAGGCGGAAAGGTAGCGGAACTGGACCAACTTAGTACTGTAAGCCAAAAGCAGAACAGAGGAGAAGGAACTCTCAAAGCCAGAGGAAGTACAATCTGGAAACTCCTGAATCTTGGGAAGAAGAAGAAACCATAATCCCGACTATCTGAGGTGAAGAAAGCGTTCTTGAGGAAGTCTGCACTCTTGGGGCTGAACTCTTCCCCTAAATTGGGCGTCACGAGAACCCCCCTTGCAAATCAGACCCCTTATTGTGACCTTAGTGACACTTTCGAAGAAGTTCTGCTAGATGAACTACTTAAAGCTATAAACTCCTGCCAACTCAGCAACGGGGACAGGCATCCCCTATTCGTCAAAGCAGTCGTCAAGGCAAACCCGCATACTCATACAGGACATGTTCTCAGCCATGTTGAAACACGGAATCTGCGGACAGATGGAAGACAGCAAAATGTATCCCGATAAAAGCAGAAAGCGGACTACAAAAAAGCAAAAGCCTACCGACCAATATCCCTCCTACAATGCTTTAGCAAAGTCCTTGAAAAAATCGTCGCTTCAAGGCTATGCTCTGATGGAACCCTCCTCGGAACCCTATCCGATGATCAGTTCGGAGGAAGACCAACAATCTCGATAGATAGATCTTCTACGCCTTGACGCCGTCTGACAAAACTGCTCGAAAGAAAACCACGGCGCCTTGCGGACAGACCGGCAATCCTCACAAAGCGACATCCAAGGAGGCGTTCAAGCTGTGTCAACCATCCTTACTCCATCAGATCGTAGCACAACAGAAATTCCCCATCGCGGAATGGTCTGCAAAGAATTTAATCTGCAAATAGAGCATTCTGATTCTTCTTCAACCATCAGCTAGAATCACCCAACCGTACAACTCCGGCCTCACAGGCTCACCAATGTCACCGTCTATTCATGATCTACGCGAGTAATCCTCAACCCATCCACATCAGCAAAAGAAATCAACACCATCGATGACGATCTTGGTGCAAATATCCAAATCACCATCGTCATAACGCCTTTCAATGAAAGAATGACAGAAAGGGTCGCCAACCCCTAAATGTCAAATCTGAACCCCAGAAGTCAGATCTTGTTTTCTTCAGACATCCATCCACTCTCAACAACACNGTCACCATAGGGGACACGACAATCCAACCAAAAGACCGCCTAAACTCCGTGGGAGTCTGACGCATACCTCTCTTTCCGTACATATAGAACGCTCTCCACGGCCTGAGATCACTCAACCGAATCCGTTATCTTTCTCGCATTCTGGAGCAAAAGTCGTACAATCCACCACATGTCACACAAGCGTTCTTCCTCTGGGGCTCAGAAGCCTGGTGGACAGAGCAGACCACGTGGTCCGCACCCTCTCACCAACAACGCGAATAATCACCGGCCTCGCGATGGACGAAAGTAAACGACTGCTGAAAAAAGCCGCCTCCCGCTGGAACACCTCGCCAACTATAGATCCGGAATCACGGGACCCGCGTCCTATCGTGGAAGATCATCATCCCATCGACAAGGCTCACCGACCTATTACCACCGAAAATCTTTCAATATCTGAAACGGCCTCGAATCGCCTCCTCATCTTTCCTTCCAGGCGGAGGAAGAAAGGAGAAATGGATACTGACCAACCTCTTAGGAAGCGAATCTTTGGAGGAATGGAATTCGCGTCCAATCCCGAACTACCACCACCTAGAGACCTAAAAACCACAACAAACTCGCCAAAATGCCATCTCCAAAAGCAAGACAACTCTTCCGACTACGATCTTGAACCCAGCTTGGACAGAAAGCTTCCAAACCGACCCATGAACCTGCCAGTGCGGAGGAACAATCCTCCAAACACATCGTAATGGATTGCGATGGCGCAACTCAGACGACCCTCATCGAAAAAAATCCCGACGCAGGCGTGGGAAAATTGGATGTTCACCAACCTTAGAAAACGTCTTGAGTTTGCCAAAAAACAACTCCTGAAATGATGCGAGAAAAGCGAGGGCGGGGAGGATCTGAATCTTGCGAGGCGGGTTTCTTCGTTTTTTCGTTTTCGTTATCTTTCTCTTCTTCGTATTATCGTCTTGATATCTCCTTCTTACATCATGTCGGTCATTTCCTTTGTCGTTTTCCTTTGTCTCTTTTATGCGAGGGTGCGGTTTTTAAGGCGTCGCGATAAGTCGCATCTTCAAAGCAATATAAAATCAATCAATCAATCAATCCTTATCTTACTGCGCCGCCGCTTCGCCGGCCGACTTTCTTTCGGCCTTCATACGATAAGAACTATTTACATTTCGCTTTACTTTCTAGAAAATCCTGTATCTTCGTAATAGCGTCTTCTACTGGTACCTCCGGAATCCACTACTTGTCGAGTGCATTCTGTTCTCCTGAGTTGTAGAATTTTCTCTCTGTAGCACATCCTCATCCCACATCCGAACGGTAGTCTTACCGGTATATCATCTAGGCTGACCCTACTCTCCATCCACGGACAATAACCCCAACCGACCATCAACAAAACCTTAACGGAAAAAAGCTATCCAAATCTCAAAGAAAAACGAGGAGCAGACGTGATGTCGCACTCATCGCTCTCCTCCTTTTATTCTCCAGCACCCACGTACCACCCCCAAGGTTTAGCCAATCCACCCAACCCACCCACCAATCAACCACTATCGAAGAAACCCAGATCAGCGAGAACCCTGGGAGGAATTCATGACTCTAAGGACTACGACCGGTCATCCCTGGGATTGACTTTCTCACCCAGCGTCGTTAAAGAACTCACAATGTCGTGGACCTAAACTATACCGCATGGTCAGAAATGCCATGTCATCGCGTCAAATCGCGCATCGCGGCATCGCGTAGTTGAACGTGATGTCGAGACTCAAAAGATATGGCCGAACAGAACAACAGCTCCTGGACACCGTCATATCCTCATAATAAATCTTTGAAATGATGAATAGAACGAGACATAATCTTTGGAAAAATCAATCGCCTTCAGCAACAACCACCCCCAACGGCACGAGCCTGGCGCCTTGTATGCAGGCACCCCCAGGCACAAGCCCCACGATCAGCAAGAACAAAGGGAAAAACCGGAACCGAGCAAGACCACAGCAACAACAACAACAACAACAACAGAACATAGCATCTGTGCCGACAGCGCATAAAATAACTTAAGAGTTCAAAGGAAAGATCCAAACCCAAACAGGGCCTTCCAAGCGGACTTCACCAAAATCAACCAGAAATTATTATTGAAACCAACGGCATCGCGCTTTCACCTTAAAATCAGACAAAAAATCAACTCCATGATCCAGGACCCAGACTGTCGCTCCTTTGCGGTAAAACAAACTCGAAGAACAACTTTGTCGCGGAATCCAAATTCGCAATAAGGTCGTGGAATACAAACCGAAATCGAATCCATGTTCGCGAACTAAAGGTCACGTCGACATCCGGGTTAACTCTAGATGGTCGAAATTCATCCTCTGCGCATCCCAACGTCGATAAGAAGGCTTAAAATTTGGACAACTGGTCATCCAAAATCAGCAAATATATGGAATAGTACAAGCATAAATCACGATGGGTAAAACCAGAATCCCGTATTGGAAAGCGCGTTCTTCTATGGTAATCGCCCAGGACATACTATCTGATGGAAAACCTCGGACTCCGCTCCTTCAACCTATTACGACGAGCATGCAGACTCGAGACCTCTCATTCCGACTGCGCCGCCTTAAATATGGTCGTAGCAAAACGCTGCAACAACACTGCGGACGCTGCGCCTCAACCGGCGACAAGACACAGAGCACACCCATGCAAGTCTTTCCGGAGGCATCAGATGCACTCACTCACCAATTAGATGCTTCAACTGCAAAGACACCATAAGGCAATCGACGTGGCGTCACGAACGGTAAAAGCCAAGATCGAGCCAAACTCTCCATGCGATCCCAGAACCTGAGAACGCCCGATTGTCATCCGGACGTCGAGGAACCAAATGAAGAAATGGAAACCTCCGTCTAATGGAGCAACAACACAGAACCCTCTAAATTCTTGGCAGCAACTGAGGTCTCGCAAAACAACAGTGGAGGAAGCAGAAATGGGCGAGAACATACTCTTTCTTTTTGTTACAAGAAACATGGAACAACAGGGACGGACACCCACCAGAATCACCTCTTTTATCTTTTTACAGCAAGCAACAAGGGCCTTAAAATCATATACATCAGAAAACATAGCAACCTAAAAACCCAAACACCACTATGCGTGATAACTTCATTGTCCGTGATAGCGGTGGAAATACAAGAACAAAAAATACAAATCCTCAACATATATTCACCCGGGAGAAGCGGCCCTTTTGCCAATATCTCAAGGAACATCACCACTATCCAGAACTGCCTAGTCATGTGAGACCTCAATTGTCACCATCAGCTATGGTACGGACACAAATCACACGAATACACCAACACCATCAGAGCAGACAAACGGAACGCGACCAGAATCAAGAGATGGATGGATAGACAGAGACTACACCTTCTAAATGAAGTATTCACACACTTAAACAACAACCACCAACCATAATCGGCCTCACACTAGTCAAAGGCCCAGTCCTGGACTATGATATGACGATGGAATTTGGATAGACGTGGAGCGAGGGTCAGATCATGGGAAAACCATAATCACATCCGAAATCAGCACGTGTCTGCAAAAGACTATGGCACAAAACCGGTAGGAAACACTCAACCAACTCGTCTCCCAACTCCACCTACCACCAGAAGCTTGGGAGAACCAAAGCCACCAAACAATCGGCAGACTTCATCCTGGAATATATCGACCATGATCGACTCACCCCACTCAGCAATGGTTACAAAAAGTCGAAACGATGGTGGTCTGCAGAACTAAAAACTGCAAAGGCAAACCTCAACACCCTAGAGCGAAGGGCAAGGAACACAAGGAAAGAAGAAGACAGGGAGGCACTGAGAAAAGGTAGCCGGAACTGGACCAACACTGTAAAGCCAAAAGCAGAACAGAGGAGAAGGAACTCTCCGGCCGGAGGAAGTACAATCTGGAGAATTATGAATGCGGAAGAAGAAGGAAACCATAATTAACCATACAAGGTGAAGAAAGCGTTTGGGAAGTCTTGAAACTCTTAGGGCTGAACTCTTCCCACAAATTAGACGTCACCCAACAACTTGCAAATCAGGCACCCCTTATTGTGACCTTAGTGGACATGTTTGAAGAAGTTACCTCAGACAGACTATTTAAAGCGATAAACTCATGCCAGCCAACTCAGCAAGGCGATGGCGTTCCCATTCATCAAAGCAATAATCATAGCGAACCACAACTTATACAAGATATGTTCTCAGTGTTGAAATCTGACGACAGATGGAAGACAGCAAAAGTGCATCCCAATACCAAAACCAGGCAAGACGGACTACAAAACAGCAAAGCCTGTCGACCAATATCCTCCTACAATGCTTCAGCAAAGTTCTCGAGAAAATTGTAGCTTCAAGGCTCTGCACCGATGGGACCCTCCTCGGAACCCTGTCCGACGACCAGTTTGGAGGAAGACCAACAATCTCAGCGATAGATCTTCTCTTCGCACCCGCCGATACAACAAAACTGCTTCAAAAAGAAAATCACCGTAAAGCAGACAGACCGGCAATCCTCATGAAAACGACATCTGAGCTTTCAACTGCGTAAATCACTCCTCTCCACCAAATCATGGACAACAGAAGTTCCCCAATACCATGAATGCAAAAGTTCAACCAATAGAAACGCTCTGATTCTTTTTCAACCATCAGTAGAACACCCCAACCATACAACTCTCACCACAAGGCTCACCAATGTCACCGTCTATTCATGATATATGCAGGGGTAATCCTCAACCCATCCACATCAGCAAAAGAAATCAACACCACCTTTCATCGATGGCGATCTTGCAGTGCAAATATCCAAATCATCGCCGTATCACGCCAGCGAAAGAATGACAGAAAGGGTCTCCAATGCCAACCCCTAAATGTCAAATCTGAGCGCAGAAATCAGATCTCGTTTTCTTCAGACCATCAACATCCACACTACGCCCCAATCATCGCGTTAGGGACATACGCGATCAAAAGGTGATCGAAATCGTGGGGTCTGGATCAACGCAACTCTCTTTCCGCCCACACATAAGCGCCCTCTCCAACGGCCTGCGATCACTCAACCGAATCCGAATCTCTCGCATTGCGCGGGCGAAAGTCAAAACAATCCACCACATAATGTAAACTTTCCTTCCGACGCTCCTCAGGCTCAGAGGCCTGGTGGACAGGAGCAGACTATGTAGTCCGCATTTCACCAATATACAACGGCCGCGATAATCACCGGCCTCGCGATGGAATGAGTAGAACGACTCTTTGAAAAAGCCGCCTTCCAGAGCACTCATCAACTACAGATCCGAAATCTGGAACCCGTATCACATGTATGGAAGGTCACCACCCCGACAAGGCTCACTGACCTACTACCACGAAAGCACTCAACATACTGGCGACCGCCCATCGAATCGCGCTCCTTTCCACAGGGGCGGGAGGAAAAAAAGGAGATGGATACAGACCGACCTCTTAAGGAAGCGAATCTTTGGAGGAATGGAACTCGCGTCCAATCCCAAACTACCATGCAGGAAACCTAAAACCCCACAACAAACTCGCCCGCCAATCTCCAAAGCGAGGCAAGCTCTTAGAATCGATCTTGAGGAACACGCTTGGATAAAAACGCTTTCCAAACCGACGCGAACCCTGCCATCTTGAGGCAGAACAATCATCCAAACATATCATCATGGAATGCCCGATGGGCACAACTCAGGCGACCTCATCGAAAAATCACGGACGCGGTCGCAGGAAAATTGGATGTTCACCAACCTTAGAGAAGACCTGATCTTCGAATTCGCCAAAGAAACACAACTCCTGAAATGGTACGAGAAAGATCAAGATGAGGATGGGGAGGAAACAAATGCTTGAGAGGCTGGGTTTTTCTTTCTTCTTTTTCGTTTCGCTAATTTTGCTTTCTCTTTTTCGCGTACTGATATCTCCTTACTGTTCTATCTTTTCGAATTTTTCGCTTCATTTCCTTTGTCTCTTTTCGGCTGTTATGCGAGGGGGTGTGGTTTTAGGCGTGCGATAAGTCCTGTACTTCAAAGCAATATAAAATCAATCAATCAATCAATCTTGTATTTACTCCACGAATACTATCTTTGTTTTACGCTACGTCATAGGGTTCAACTGGTCTGTCATACCAAGTAGAGCCGCCCCATAGTCCATAGCCCACAATCAACAAACATTCCTACGTCCACGTCCTTGCCTCGGTTCTATTCCTTGGCACTATCGTCCATCGTCTATAGATCCCCGTTACACTAGGTTGCGTCCACCTATTGCCAACCAATACAACATCATAGTTCTGGTAATGCCGAACACGCCTTATCGATTCTGCACAAGCAATACCTCCAACTTTCTTCCAAGCACTTGGTCGATGATGCGGTCGGGGTAGAAGCCTATCTTCTCCAACAATGTCGAAATGGTGCCAGCCGTATCTGACGGATGTACAGACGATGGAAGAGGGTAGAAGCGAAGAAATGTTTCAACAAAATCTCGCTGCTGTCCGAGCTCAACAGGCTGCTTTTGAGGTCGTTGCTCCTGATGAACCGCTGCTCGGGCAATGCGCCCAGCCTTACCATTCTTACTACCCATCGATCGGAGAAATTTCTCGGGCGCGAGGTATCAGAGGAGATCGTGATCGAAACGACTTCACCTATTTAAACAACAAATGAGAATTGGTATTGGGTAATGCCGATCGCTACCGCTACAATCCATGCTATCTATCGTTCAGCAGACTGGAAGGCGTGGCTATCAGTTCTCTGATATGTTGGCGAAGAAGGAATCGCTTTGCTCCGTATTCACGGTTTTATGAGATTTTAGACACTCTTTTGGGGCGCGATCGGATCTTGGCGGAGGAACCCTCGGAACATCCGCCAACGAAACCGGACGTTTGCCGATTATTTTGCCGAGTTTCAACGGTACGCTGCTGAGTCGGGGATGGATGAGGTCTCTCGGATTGAGGCCTTGATGGAAGGAATTAACGCGGAGCTCGATAAATCAATGATACATCATGAAATCCCTGCAACGGTGGATGCTTGTGCGACACTCTTGCAACGCTTAGACAATCGCCGTCGAGCGGCAGAAGCTAAACGAGCAAGTAAAAAGCCTTGGACTATCTTCTTCTCCGGCCCTCGTCTCCACCGAATCCTGTTCCTCTTCGCCGTCGCGGCGGCTGCTTAAATGTACTGCCGATCCTCGTTCAGGGGGTGATGTCTGCGATGGATCTGTCGGGGGCGTCGCTGCTCTGCGAAAGAAATGCTTAACGAGGGCGATGTTTCTGCGGAGGTGTCGGACACGTGGTTAGGATTCTTGCGAACAGGAAATCAAGCGAGGCCAGGTGATGAGGGCGGCGTTGAGTGGAGGAAAATGATGGAAGCGATAATGAGTCGGAGATTTGTCACTAAGTGAAACTGGCGGGGCCAATTTAAAGATTTTTCTAGGATGTGTATTTCTGGGTTTTGATTCGAGAGGAGAAATGGATGGGAAATAAACTTGTAATGCGTGTTCGATTTCACAGAATAAAAATTCTTACGTCTTCTCTGTATTGATCTGGGAGGCGTCGGGATATCTTTCGTTGATGAATCTTTTGCGCATAACAACAATCTCTGCGATGGCCCCCCTCAAATACTGGCGTATGGGCGTTATAGATGGCAGACCTATCAAGTCAGGAAAAATTACTCGCGTGCTCGATGTCTCATTGAAGCATTCGTAGCGTCGAGATTTGGCATGTTTTTTATTCTGGTAGGGCGTTATCCAGGTGTGATGGGGATCGCTTGGATCTGACAATGGCGTTCTGATTGATAAAAGGAAAATTCTTATTTTTGGCTACCGGGCTGTTGTCAATATTGTTCGCTTAGTGGAACTGCAGTTACTGTTCATGGCATTTCGATTCCCTCTTAGGAACCGCATCGGTCGTTGTTTATTATGAAAAAATCTACATCGGACGTTGAACAAGCCCGATACTGAAAAAATTATCGCTATATGTATGTTTGAAGAATATGATGCTTCAGTTCTCCCGTAATATCGGCCGTTCGCGATATGAAGATAGTCTTTGGAAGAAGGCAAACAACCTTAATGGGGACAATATATCTTTCTATCCCCGTCGAATTGAAAGCTCTGGGATTATCTTGAAAAATTCTGCGAGGATTATCATGTAGTGAATCACCGGTAGGCCCTTATTGTTTGTCAAGAAGGCTGATGGAACCTTCTGTTATGTGTTGACTATCGAGGCCTCAATGCAATTCGATTAAGAATCGTTATCCGTTGCCGTTGTTGAAGGAAGCATGGCCAAATTGTCGAGGCAATCTTCTGGAGTTGGACTTAAGATGGAGATATAATCAGATCGAGGATAGCGGAGGAGATGAATGGAAAAGCGGCGTTCGGACTCGATATGGGCATTTGAATCTGGCGGTAATGCCGTTTGGATTGGCCAATGCATGCATCTTCTCGTTCGATGATATCCTCTGACTATCTTGATCGATTAAATTAACAGCATACTTAGATGATATTCTCATCTACTCCGAGACACTGGCAGAGCATAAGGAACACATTCAAAAAATCCTAAGGATGCTTGATGAGAATCATGTTCACCTCAAGCCTGAAAAATGCGAATTCATGGTTCAAGTAACGAAGTATCCTGGTTTAATTCTCACTCCGAATAGAAATAGAATGGATCCAAAGAAGGTCGTTGATATTCTGGAATGGTCTACACCGGCGAATCTTCATGATGTTCAAGTGTTTCTGGGATTTTCGAATTTCTATCGACGTTTCATTTTGGGGTATTCAAAGATTGCTGCCCCACTTACTGCT
Organism: Morchella eximia; assembly: GCA_024713935.1. NCBI lineage: Eukaryota > Fungi > Ascomycota > Pezizomycetes > Pezizales > Morchellaceae > Morchella > Morchella eximia. Next base: position 927,093 of record JAMGZG010000025.1, on the reverse strand, counting down.
CTGACGAAGAAAAATGTTAAGTTCGAATGGACAAATGAAAGGGAGGAGGCGTTTCAGACATTGAAAAAGATGTTTACGACGGCACCCATACTAGTTCACTTCGATCCGGATCGGAAAATTGTGGTGGAAACCGATGCGTCCGACTATGTTTCGGCAGGAATTCTATCTCAACGTGATGACGAAGGGCTCTTACATCCAGTCGCTTTCTTTTAAAAGCGTTCTCTGCAGAATGTAATATGAAATTTATAATGAAACTCTTAGCGATCGTCGATCTTGAAAGAATGGCGACATCGTTTAGAAGGAGCGCGATTTCGATCGAAGTTGTTAGCGACCATCGGAATCTTGAATACTTTATGACAACAAAATTGTTAAATCGTCGAAACAAAGCGTTGAGTGAATTTCTTTCGCGTTTTGATTTCGTTATACAATTTAAATGAGGAAAACAAGGAGGCGAAACCAGATCGTTAGTAGGAGGTCAGGTGGCCTCTACCAAAGAGAGACGAAAGGTTGACGTCGAGTCAAGTGGTTACTGAAGCGAAAAAATCTTGATCTGGTAAGTTTGTTCGGGTTCTTTATCAAATGAATCCGTGAAGGAGGCGTCATTGTTGAGGAGTTATTTTCAAAACTACCAAAGTTGATAGTTTAAAGCGAGATTCTCACCGTCTTGAAATGATGTTCATGCTCGAGCAAAATTTCCTTCGAATGTATGGAAGACAATAATATTTCTGTCGGTATTTATATGTACCAGACGACAACGATCTTCAGCTGAGGCTTCTACAAGAACACCACGACAAACCATCCGCGGGACATCCGGGGAGGGCAAAAATATTGGAACTTCTAAGTCGGGAGTATTATTGGCCAGAAATGCGGAAGTATGTCGATCGATATGTCAGGAATTGCAATGTGTGTGTCCGTATAGCGCAATGTGCACCATATAGATGCCATGCCAATCTGGGGGCCGTGGACAGATATCTCGATGGATTTTGTTACCGATCTTCCTGAGAGCGATGGTTATAATGCAATTCTGGTTGTTGTAGACAGGCTAACAAAGATGAGGCACTTTATAACGACTACTACGGAGGTAGACTCGAAAGAATTGGCAAGGTTGTATGTTGACAATGTCTGGAAGCTCCATGGCCTTCCCAAGACTATTGTATCCGATCGAGGAACACAGTTTGTTGCGGGGTTTTGGAAGTCACTTTGCAAACGTTTGGAAATCTCCCCACGACTTTCCACTGCATTTCATCCTCAGACAGATGGACAGACTGAAAGGATCAATGCCATAATGGAACAATATCTTCGGAGCTACGTGTCTTATCAACAGGATGATTGGGTACGATTCTTATCGATGGCCGAGTTTGCAACAAACAATCATGCTTCGGAAACAACCAAGGTCTCTCCTTTCTACGCTAATTCGGGAAGAAACCCAAGGATGTCGTTTGGTCCTTTAGAACATGGTAGGACAACAGCGGAGGATCAGGCCAACAGTATCGCGAAGGAAATGAAAGATATAGTGGACTTTTTAAAGGAAGAAATGTTTCGGGCACAAAGGATACAAGAAGAATCAGCCAATAGGAATCGAACCCCCGCCCCTCGTTACAACATAGGAGATAAGGTTTTCCTATCGATGCGCCATATTCTGACGAAACGACCCTCCAAGAAATTCGATTGAACGTTGGGCCTTATAACATCAGCGGATCGTTAATCACTATCGTATGAGTTAAATCTCACGGTCAGCGAAGGTCCATCCAGTATTCCACGCGTTTATTATTGTCACCTGAAGCAGGTAATCCGTTACCTGGACAGCAGCAGTTACCACCACCTCCAGTTGAGATCGAAGGGGAGGAAGAATGGGAAGTCGAGGACATTTTGGATTCCAGGAAACGAAAGGGAGGATTTGAATATCTGGTACGATATACAGGATATGATGAAGCCTCTTGGCAACCACTGTCGGACCTTGAGCATTCGCCTGATATTGTTAAACGATTCCATGAACGTTATCCACAGAAACCTAAGCTCTGGGGAGGTAGGTCTTAGAAGGCGTAATCTATGACGGCTGGCGTTATTCTGACGATAGATTGAATCGTGAAGAGAAGGTATTGCGCAGTTGGATTAGGATTTGTAATGGGGTTTCTGTCATGTTCTTTCTGTTTCTATTACGCGGGGTATTAGTCATCATCGGACTGGAGGTGGATATATAAGGGGGCGTTGTCTCGTGCCTTTTCATGTTTTCCTTTCCTTTCCTCTTCTCTTAGCACTCTTGTATTTCTTTCGCGAATCTTATCTTTGTTTCTGTTCGTCATAGGGTTCAAGCTGATGTCATCTGGGTAGAGCCACCCCATAGTCCATAGCCCACAATCAACGAACATTCCTACGTCCACGTCCTTGCCTCGGTTGTATTCCTTGGCACTATCGTCCATCGTCTATAGATCCCCGTTACACACTGAGATGAGCAATTATAAACCCGAGTTTGCAGGCCGATTCCTACCTCAAATAGGTCAAATAGTAGACACAAAGTACTATGTATCTCTGAAGGGTAACCCCCCTCTCAAAGGCTTCCCTACCTAGAGTTGATCATTGTCAGGATCTGCTTCCAACATACGCGCATCTATCGTCTTCAGTCGAAATGTTGAATTGAAGCAATATGTGTCTAATTTGCTTATGCAGGCAGCTCTCTTGCTCCTGTAGCGCATCAGAGGCTCTCTGAATGTCACCCCATTGTGTTGAGTCGCACATAATATGATTAGGTAATCAACCCTAATCAAAGCAAAAAAAAAAAAACCGCGTGCAGTCATGAAATATCACTCGACTCTGCCCGCTCACAAACCATCACTCTTCTTTACCAGTTCCCACCTTGTGACTCCCCTCAGCGCTGCAATTGGGCGGCGGAGGTGCACTATCCACCGCTGCCGCATTCGGCGCAGGAGGTGCTGGCGGAGGTGTTGGCAGAGGTGTCAGCGGCGGTGGAGGTGCTGGAGGTGCTAGCGCCGCTAGCGGTGGCGGTGGAGGTGGTGGCGGAGGTCGGGGTCGTTTTGGTGTGGTCGTTTTCGTGGGGTCGTGGTCTTTTGCGCGGGGTCTTTTGCGTGGGATGGTCCCCGACGCGCTAAAACTATTTTTGGGGCGGAAATAATGGGAGCATACGGGCAGGATACCGACTATTAAAGGTTAATCCCAGATGCGGGTAACGTAGGCGATTATATTCTCAAAATGACCTTCGAAGCTGAGGGCTAGTTGGGTTGTGTAGGTGATTTCACCTAAGGAGGTTTCTCTCCCATCGAGGGCTTGGAGTTTACGGGGTTGGATGAGCAGGGAAGTACGAAGTTGAATGTAGCATAGGAATCTCTTATCAATGAACGCGATTCCGGATGCTCCAGTGTCAGCCAATGTGTACATTTTAAAGACTTTATTTTTATCAGATACAGAACAAGAAACAACTAATTACTCTAAAAAACCTTACGCAGAGGGGACGTCAGATACAGAACCAGAAACCAAAGTCGAAGACAAAGAGAGAGGAGAAACCTGTACTGAGCCACTCAGCACAGGATTACGTACAGCTTGAAGGAATCATGGAAGAAAAAAAAGAAAAACAAGAATCGAAACAAGTGATAACAAACATTACGGGTATTACGAGGAACTAGCCATCGACCGGTGGTTGTTTCTAAAAGCACGACATATATTCTCAAGCTCATTTTCCTGCCTTTGTTCCCACTCCTGTCCGACCCGAGTACCCTGGTAGAGACTGCCCAACCTATCATTGATACGATCGTACTGCTCCACCATGTTCGGAGTGACGGCGGAACGGAGGGCCAAAGTGGCCTGAGCCGCCTCCCGTTCGCGCCGTGCAGCTTCCCGCTCCTTGGCAGCGTTGTCCCTCTCTCGGCGCGCGGCATCGCGGTCATACACGACGGTGACGGTGGCGGCGTGGGTTGCGTCCCGCTCCCTGACGGCAGTGTCCCGCTCCTTGACAGCGTTGTCCCTCTCTCGGCGCGCGGCGTCGCGGTCAGACACGGCGGTGGCGGTGGCAGCACGGGCTGCGTCCCGCTCCAGGATGGCGGCGTCGCGCTGCTGGGCCATCGATGCGAGGGTCATATCATCGGTAGTAGATGTGTGATGGGCCCTGTAAAGAGAGGGAAAAGTTCCGGTATGTTAAAATTGGTTTATTAAAGCACACAGAACGAGCAACAATGCGCGACTAAAGAAAAAGGAAAGAACCATAGCCGGGAGAGAGGGGAGGGGTACAATGATATGAGGAGCAGACAGACCTTCCTTCCAGCACGGCCAACCTCACCTCGAGAGCGTGGACACGCGCATTAAAGACCACCTCGGTCACATAACTAGGAGGAGCCTGAGACATATTATTAGGACCTTTGCGCAGAGAGAGCTGGCTCTATTGTAAATTCTACTTGTATGGTTGGTCGATGGGAGCGCAAGTCTTTTGGGCAAAGGGCCTATTTCGGAGGAAAGCGCAAGGGTGGGCGGGGTCGGAGGGTGTATATCTCTCGCTGGGCAAGAGCAAAAGGGGTAGGAAAACAAGAAAAACCTCAACGGGTGACAAGATCAAGGGTACTTAAGAGGTATGTATGTGTGTATCCAGGCATCCACTCACTCTCAATGTCAGTAAGGGTACACGTTAAAATTCCCGTATTTGGTTATTTGTCTTGAATACACCCCCTAATCTTCCCTCATACTAGCTTGAAAAGGAAACTTCGACCTGTTGTGTGACCGGCTGTTCATTCGAATTAATGCGGTATGCAGTGGTGGCTCGGCCATACAGACTGGGAAGGATTGTCCGGTACTTTTTACCTGCCCCGAGTAGCACGACCTGCAGGATGACCGTTTGTCCATGGCACAGGAAAAACGTCTACTTTCCGGCATGTCAGACCTAGAAGACTGCCGATCCGACACAGGCTCGTATGTCCCCCGCCTCGTGTGATATTCCGTGCTGCATATATGTTTCGGGGGTGAACCCGACCTGAAGCGCGCGCATCTGAATAGGTCACAGGCTAGCTATTGTAGAGTCTCGCGTGTTTCAGCCTCGAGCTTTGATTACTCAACTGCACACACGCAAGGGTTCTAAAGAGCCGCGCCGGTCAACACAACGACGCGGGGTTATAGACCCTATATACCAACTGGAGGTTCAACAATAATACAATAATAGCCATCATCACCACCACCACCACCATGGCATCCGCAAACCCCGCCCCCCCCGCCCCCGCCCGAAACCGAAACCGACGCACCAATGCCCTCCGGTCCCGCCTCACCCTCCCCCCCCGAGCTCCTGCTCCAGCACGCGCGCGCACACCCGCGCCCTCTCCTCCCTCACCCGCACCAGCCACGCCCCGCATGGCCTCCTCGCGTGCGCGAGCTCCAGGCACGATTCGCCGCCAACACCGTCCCAATCACCGGCTGGGCACCCCGACATCCTCGACCGCTCCATGACCCTCGCGCTCGCGCGCGACACCCGCGCCACCGACATGTCACGGTACTGGCTGCGGCTGTGGCTCGGCTGCGTCCTCGCGCTGCCCGCGGAGCCCGCCCAGATACAAACCGTCAAGGTGTTTATAAAGCACGAGATCCAGCCTACCGACATGAGCTGTACACAGCATCCGTCGCCCCTCCGCGTGCCCGCCGACCGCGACCTTGGGGCGCGGAGGAGCTGCATCGTCGAGACGTGGGTTTGGAGGATGAAGCCGGCGTATGGCGCGGCGTGAATGGAGTATGCGGTGCGCGATAGGGATGAGGCGCTGGCAAGGTGGCTGCTGGATGTGGCGCGGGGGGAGGGTGGAGCGGACGCTGGTGGATATTGCCAGGGGGAGGAGAGGCGAGGTCCCGAGGGGTGAGAATGTGGAGGAGATGATAGAGCTGCCTAGATAACGTAATACAGTAAAATACCCCACGCACAATGTCCGCAGTGCTCCGCACCAAGCTTGCCTAGCACACAAAGCTCAAAACGAAAATGGATCCCCTTTCAGTCGCCGCCTCCATCACGGGGCTATTAGCTGCGTCTCTTGAGGTAGCGAAGCTGTTTGCAGCGTTCATGTCAGTCAATGACTATGCACGAGTGGTTCACGAAGAAATCCTTGCTTTCCGGTTCATTCTCTTTGCACTACATGAATTTATTGAATCACGTTGTAATAATGTTTCCCGAGCGTCAATGATTGACATGGATCATGTCACTAATATCCTACTGGGATCCATGTATACAATATTGGAGCTTGAGAGGGAAGTCAAGCGCCTAGAGTCAAAGCCGGGTGCGCTCAGGCGGGTGTTGTGGGCGGTGGCAGGGTCGGGTCTAGTGAGTCTTGTTCAGCGATTGCAGAACCATAAAGGTACCATAAACTCGATGCTTTCAATTCTTACTAGGTATGTATGGCACGATACGTCGCTTCCTTGGCCTTGTGCATTTCTGATTATATTGATGGTCTAGTGTTTTGTAAGATGAGTTTCTGGATTGTATGTGTATGTTGTAAATAGAAGTTGCAGAACTGGCACGGATGAACGCGGGAATGTCCGCTAGACTGAACTCAATGACATATGGATCGGCCTTGTCATCGGGTGCCAGCTATGCAGGGAGCGCTATGACTACTGTGAGCAGTCAAAGTCTGTTTTCGCTCTCCTCGGCGAGGACGAACTTTGAAATCACTCTCAAGAAACCCGAATATGCAGGCGGGCATTCCTCAATCGAGTCAATAAACCGAGAGAAGCAGAGGCAACAAAGATCTCTTCCGCGGTATCATTTCAACAAACATGGTCGATGCCCTCAGGCCTTAGTCTCTCGGAAGTCTCAAATTATTCGGCCTATTCTTTACCGATTTCCCCGAGCGAGCTATATAACCCAGCCTGGTATACGCAATCTAACCATACTATTCCTCTTCCTCCAATCACAAATGGCGACGCACAAACCTTGATGCTGCTTACGCAAGGGTTTGCCGAATGCCTCAGAACCGCCCTAAAGCACAATGATCCCGTTACTGCAAAGAGAATCACCAGCTACCTCCGATGTGAAAGTGTCCTACGATTGAGTATTGGTCACCCGGATATCTTCACAAGTGACCCTCTTGCTCTGTTCAAATTATGGCTCCAGTGCGGCGGCGACATAAAGGAGGAGGATCTTGATTGAGCAACTGTACTGAAGGAGGTAATGGAGGCTGGCGGTGATTGGAGTCTGTTCAAGTTGCTCATTGATAATGGGGTGAATATCAACGCCACTTGGGAGGGGAAGACCGCGCTCCACCACGTCTCGTCGGGTAGGAAGAGTTTGTTCGGCAAAAGGTTTGTGGATGGGCTCTGGGCGGATGATTCAGTAAAACTTGAAGATCCCAGTCCTCAGTTCATTCCTAAATCTGAATTTCGCACTCGCAAGCCTGAGTGGGCGGTCCAGGTCCTTCTTGAACTCGGGGCAAATGTCAACGCCAAATGCTCCGGGGAATTGACCGCGATCCAACACGCCGGTAATGCGAGGGAATGGGGGATCGTTGAGATCCTACTCATTCATTGGCCGTACGATATACCTCTATGAGGAGCTCCAGCACTTATTGACGCTGTGAATAATGGGGATGAGAAGGGGGTTATGTTCATTCTTAACAGGGGGAACTGTGTCGAGGTGAGGGACGATACGGGAATGACTTTACTCCATCATGCTTCTAAAAGAGGGTATGCGGGTATCGTCGAGCTCCTTCTTACAGAAGGGGCGAATATAAGATCGAAGGACGGTAGCAAGAAAACAGCGCTCCATTACGCGGCTAAGAAAGGACATAGGGATGTGGTTGAGGCCCTTATTCGCGGAGGAGTGGACGAAGATGCGATTGACGGTACCGGACGAATCGCACAGTATTATGCCATGACAGCTGGGCATTCACAAGTAGTCCATTTCCTCCGCGATGGAAGAGCAACCAGATTTGCCGAATTTTATTCCGGTCTCTACAGTCATCACGCCTCGGGGGAACGGGTTGACAAAGGTTCACTAGACTATCACTCTAGACAATGGGATCGGCACGTGGTTGACCTCCATTACAGCCACTGCCTGGCCAAAGAATAGGACCTAGACTACTAGTAGCCTAGCCTATCAACGAACGTGCCAGAACAATCGCCATGAGTGTGAGAAGAGCTAGTAAGATGTTTTCGGAATTCTTTAGCACGCAACATCCTCATAATAGGATGTTCAGTGTTTGTTTTCTTGTGTTAAATGAGCTAATTTCCCATTGTTTCAAATTGTTCCTCCAACACAATTGGTCTTATCTGTGATTTTCCCGTAGCACCATCTCGTAGTACAGGTGTCCACCGGTGACTGTATTCCTCCGTCAGGCCGACCCGGCATAGAGAAATGTCTGAATGGTTAACGATGATATTCTGGTGAGATACTTTGGAGAATGAAAGTATATAGCGTCACTGTTCACTCCTACTATCACTCTCAACCCGCTCTCAAAGAGCCAGAGCTTCTCATCGTGTGGATGAGCCCAGGTCATGTCAGCTGGACTGACCTTAGTTCAGAATCACAAGGACGCCCTCGTGCACCAAGAGAATTTGGTGACCGTTGGTCAGGGTAAAGTAGAGTGCGCGAAACGAAAGAGTCGTGGGAGAAGCGAGGAGGAGAACATCAAAAGTCATGTTGTCCACTAAAGTAAATATCAAAGATGGTGTCTGATATGGTTCACAGGAAGGATTCCAAAGGTAATTTGTGCTCTTTCGCCAGCTTACCCTAGTCGTGCTCAATAGTACGTTGGTATGGTTCACCATATCGAGACACCTCGAAGCTAAATATTCACTCTCAATGTACACTGCACCTATTACCTGATAGAGAAGATCGGGGGCTCTGAAAAATCCTCTATCATTCCAGCACCAGGTTACCACCTACACACAACAACAGAGCTGTTCTGATCCGTTGACCAAGATGTTGATTTGTGTCAAGTGTGCGACCAATTCATCAAGCTTGATGGATAGGGCGACCCTTTCAGAAGGCCCATAATATGATGAATGGGTTACTCCATACTTTAAGCTCGTGTAGTTTCTTCACTCCAGTCATGAAGTACTCTATTAAAGCAAGTATATTCTGAAGGTTCCTAAAACTCAAAAGATTGATGACTCTCAGATACTATCCCAAGATCCACACAATTTAGGGCGAGCTCTGGCTTACCTCACACAAAGGTCAAGAAGTGGCCTGCACGTGTCTTCGTGGTACCTTGAAACCAATTCGTGAAATTATGCCTGGCTTTGGAGAATTGAACCTAGGCTGATGTGCGCCAACTATTTTCACTTGATTAATGTGATCACAGAGCAAATACGCATGCACGATGGATCCAACCGCATCCTTATAGCGAGAATGTACTCCAGGGCGTTTAGGATATACATGTGGGTACTCTGACATTGGAAGAGGGCCCACTTGGTCATTGGGTCAACTATTCATCAAGACGCTCATTTGGCCAATGGGTTGCCCCGCCCATCACCTTACTGGATAGGGCGCGCATTTGGCGAAATCGACATCTTGATCAACGGAACAGAACACTACTCTTAATACACTATGAATATTGTTACAAGTTTGTAGTACATTGCTACCTTCCAGGAATGTATTAGATTCAGAGTTATTGAGCTCTATATATATCCTCATATGATAGCAATTGCATAATATAACTGTCCGTACGAGTATACCCCACTGTGTCTTACTTCTCCACCTAAAACACAATGTGCTTAGACCTCCGACATATGAGATATCACTCGCCTATTTTGGCGGATCGAAATCTCACTGTGGATATGGGCTTCGCACCGCTGAGACACCATAGTGACTCTCGGGTAGCCTGCCATATATGAATTATCAAGTCCGATTGCTAGCAGGTATCTCACCGAGATTACTGGTTGTTCTTCCCTTGATCCACGGGCAGGATAAAGTTGGGAGGGTGCATATTTTACCAACAACTACAACTGACCTCTTATATAATTCGAGACTGAAGCAAGAATCAAAGTGCCACTTGGACTGGCCCGGGCCAGATCTATGTAGGGCCCAGCCAAGACCATGACGGAAACAGGTAGGCCCGGTCCATCCCATGTGTAATCAGCCAGGTATGTCGTTCCGTCGGTCAGCCCGAGCCACGACCTTACAATAAGAACAAACTCTGTCATTTACAAATAGATATATCTCCATACATATTGAAATACAAAGAGAACCCACATGTTTAATCATGTAAACAACTTTAGCATGAGAGATGAAACAATACTACAGAGCGACCGTCTCGCAATTGATTTCTCGGCCACCACCGCAGTAATATCCACTACAGGGGAAGGCTCGCCAGCTTCTTCTAATGAGACATTCTAGAAACATCAATACTCGGTACGCAGCCAACTGTTGATATCCGAAGGCGCAGATGTTTCGGCATCAGACCTACTTGGAAGAACACCACTTGACGCCGCCATATAGCATCCCCGCACTACCGAGCTCCTTCTTTCAAATGGTGCTGATATTTTAGACCCCGACAACAATGGTGAAACGGTGCTACACCGTACGGCAGAGTGGGGGAGGGTGAAAGTCGTGGAACTATTACTTGCGGGGGGTGCAGATGTATCCATCCCCGATAGGGATGGGAAAGCTGCGCTGCACCATGCAGCCAGATGCCCGCAGTATGAGGGGGCATTGAGCGTTTCCATATTGCTCGTCAGGGCAGGGGCCGATATCGCAGTCCTTGATAACGAGGGTCAGACGGCAATGGAGATAGCGGCGAGTTTCAATCATAAAGATCTTGTAAGATTTCTGACACGTCTGGATATTTGGAAATGGTAGAAGCTCGATACGCACTCAGGCATGTGACATGTATTTGCTAACAATATAGCTGGACGACTTAGGCCCCGAGCGAACTCGCTAGGCACCTAACACCTATCTTAACTCATTTTTTGTCTGCTTTCCCGCTGGATCTACTGTAAACTTCCACCGAAACAGACAACTCACCCCGCGGTGCAAGCTAGTCCGTTGCTTACATTTCCCTTTAGAGCTCAATTTTACCGATTTCCTTCACAAGTGTAAAATTCATTTCCTGAAAGTTATTGTGTATTTATAATACCTACGGAACTTACCATGGACACTTACTTACAATGGGAAGATCTTTAATATCTATGCACAGAGCTAACAAGGCAGGGTGTGAGCAAATTTAGCAACTCCACGTAGTTTCTGTATACAAAAGGAGTAATATTGTACGAAGCGAGTGATCCGCCATGATGCACTCCCGGGATAAAGTTGAAGTTCCAGATGTTGAAATAGTCAAGACCGGTAAAAAAAAAAGATGCTTCGGACTAGACCATGCCATTTATGAAAATCATAAACCTGTCTAGGCTACAAAATTCAACCATAAACTGATATTAGTAATAAAAATAATTTACTTATAATTTAAAGCGTGCCCTAGTCGAAAGTTTCTTAAACTAACTTTTATTCCACCAAAGCACGAATTAATGGATTATCAATCAATCAGTTCCATCAAACCACGTTCTTATTGGAGATAGATAAGGACCTTCTGAATGGACCAGATATTATGGCCCGATCCATTTTCAGGCGTGGACTGGACCTCCTGTGGTACAAAACCGAGGTGGTTTACTTAAACAACACCATAAACCACAAAGTTGTTTAAGTTAAACAACCTGATTATATGTATGTTGGTAGAGCGATGCCCTGTTTTACCTTAAACAACGAGTAAACTATAAGTAAACTACAAGTAACCAACAGGAGGGTTTATTCAAACCACGAGTAAACTGCAGGACAGTTTAAACCAACCCACAATTAAACTACGATTTATATGTATATAAAATTAAAAAAATATAAAATTAATGTGAATTGAACCCCAAGCCTCCTATAATGAATATTAATAATGAAATCTAGATACGACCCACTAAGCTACCATTTCAGGTTCATTGTTTTAAACGATATTCTAATCTATTTCTATTCTTTATCTAAGGTTACAGTAATATAAGAACTCATCGACTTGGAAAAAAAAAAAATAAGAGAAAAAGAAAATTCGAATTAAACACTGGAAACATGTAGTTTAAAATAAACGATAATAATAGTTTATTTAAACTAAATACGTAGTTTAAATTAACTATCGGGGGCCCATAAACTATACTGTAGTTTATATTAACTGGTACGCGACACTCAAACTATAATATGGTAGATTTAAACTACGGCGTTGTTCGACTTAAACTGCACTAGTGCGGGCGTTTGTACCACAGGAACCGCCCATTTAGAGTAAAAATTAATTCTGGACTGGACTGACCATACAGTGGCGGTCCTGACTGTATAGGTCGCAGACCATTTCAACCTCTAGCCCGGCCCCGCCCAGCCCCCTATAATCAAAGTCCATCTAGTCAATAGTAATCACCCTTACAAGATAGCTGTCTCGCTCAGTATAGAGTAGATCATAGTTTGAGGCCCGCCCGGGGTGTTATCGCCCCACGGATCTGATCAGATGGTGGCGCCGGCCAGGCCATTATCTAACGTGGACCCCCGGCCCACTCCTGCATCTGCATCCACATCCGCATCCCCGCCGCGCCTGCCCCGCCCCCGCCACTGCCGCTGTGCGTTGAGAATGCGCGCTGACTTTACGGTTGGGCCGCCGAGCCGCGCGGGGACGATACGCGTCGTCAGTGATGCGCGCTTGTGTGTATATCTATCCTGTGTCACATTTGCCATATTGTAAATTCTACCTGCTACAAAAACTCTGTTGAGCGCACCCCCGCCCCCCACCCCATTCCCTCCATCGTGCTTCAAGGACAGTTGATTGAGATAGAGCTTAGAGAATTCTAGAACCTCGAGTTCATTTTATACGATCGAATTATCCATAGTCCGGACCTGACCGTTGCGAACACGACGTTTTCTCTGTACATCTATTAAGTCTGACACTAAGCTACCCCGATTTCAAAATTCCAAAAGTTTATCCATATGGGGGGGGTGGTTCAAACATCTTTCCGCAATTTGTAACAGTTTATACATTTAGTGGGCGGAAGTTGAATATCCCGGCCGAGGCTTCTCTGGGGTTTGTCCAGGTTTTAAATATCAATTCCAAATTGACCAAAAGTACGCATAAATATTCATCGAGAAAAGATAGAAAATGCCGTTTTAATACCATCTTATTAATATTGAGAACCCGAATAATTTCACTTGATGCTCGATTATGATTTTGTTAAATTGGAGTACTTCAAAAAAAACCCCGAATTACAGATATGTATATACCGGTTGATGCATCGGAGCAGCAGAAAAAGTTCCCGCCGCACCGAAATCTCACCTACACGACTTCTTATGGTGGAGGTGCACACCCAACCATATTGGCCAATCATAAGAAGGCTGGGCACGAGAGAGGACTTGATATACTGTCGAGTATTTACAGTGGGTGGGTTGGTTCCCTGTCGGGGGGAACACACAAAGGGATAGAATAAGATATATATATGATGTGTGCCGCCAGCATTCCCTTTCACTTCTCGCATCACCTGTCGATATTCTCTTGAGTCGGGTTGGGAAGAACTTCATCCAAAGCTCACCCAATTGGCCGATACTACGCGGGGGGAGAGTCGGCAGGATTAAGATGAGGATTATCCTCGTTCGTATATACCCAGTTTTCGCCGACTTGGTATTGAAAATACTAACTGGTATATATTTAAAGATGCGCTGGGGGTGTAAATATCTGTTGAAAAAGACGCCGGCCGCAACTTTTCGATCCTAAACAAAACGAACCAAGGGATTGCGCCAACTATATCGGTTGAAATATCACGGCTTTCATTTGGTTTCCCTTCTGTAAGTTGATCAAGAGAAATATTTCCATTAGTGAGCACGGACTAGGAGACTCACTCTCGCGATTATCAACGCACTTTTGCCGGGGAAAGAAGAAACGGCGTGGACAACAGAAATTTCATGCCAAGGCATACTGCCCGCGGTTTTCGTATCGTCTCTCGGTGCACGCGGTTGGTCGTTGAAATCGAATGAAATTCCCGCTGCTATTGCAGCTGAGATCCCACTTTATTAGAAATACAGCGGGGCCCACAATGGTCTGGACCGGAGGCCGGACTACAACAAGCTTTCGTCAACTATACAGGTAGCTCAGAGTAAATTAACGGTAGAAAAAGTGCGGATGGAAACAAGGTCAGGGTGAGGATCAAATATTCCCTCGATCAATAGCAATGCTGGGTTTATGAAATGACTTTGAGTGCACGCAACAGCCGCAACCCAAAAATAAGATGATAAAAATAAGGCTAGGGTTCGACAATCCCCACTCGAATTCACAATCATTATATTACCAGCAGCGCAAATGCGGAATCTCCAATTGATCCTCCTCTTCTGGGTGCCGACCCACTCAGCTCTCAAACTCCATGGCCACTTCCGAGTATTATGCTTATATATATAGGTTCCGGCTCCAGTATGATATTCTCCCGTCGAGAAATATGAATGCGCAGTTGTAATCCGGCAACTCTCTTATATGTATGCCACAATAACTGATACGCCAATACCCAACCTAGCTAGGCACTACCTACATGTATGCATATCCCCGCAGGCCATTAATTTCGCTTATCCTCCTCCATCACCACTCCAGAACAAACGCCCCCGCCATCCAGGACATGAGGTATACCAAGATCATCATCCATCAAGCATGCCCGCTAGCCTCTTTTCAACCAGAGCCTGGGAAACAAAAATTGTCGAGATGCGCGGTTTCCGCAGGCACACGCGCATGGGCTGACTCGCAGATAGCTGGCTACGCATGCATGCATGATCAGGCTGGTATTTTCACCCTCTCCATGTGGGTTTGTTACAAACTACGGGTACTACGGTTGAGCCTTCTTGATATATATAATAAAGGGTACCCTCTACATGTCAGAGTAATCACCTTGTGAGTGTACGAGTCTCGTTTTCCTACTAGGTTTCGAATTCTCCGACAGACTTGCTCTGGCTGATTGTGATGGTATATAAAAGTAAAAGCTGATCTCTTGCATGTCCAAAGGTTTCCACATGGAGAGATCCAACTGTACACGGGCAAGATCCTTTACTAATCATAATCGGCCTCGAGTGAGATCTGGTGCCGCTGTATGTGATCACCACCAACCCCCTCCCCATGGATATACAAGCGCTGCCACAAAAAATAGCATATCGCGAGCCAGGTATCCCCGCAACAAAACCAACCAAGATGCCCCTTCCGGCCTTTACCCAGATGATATATACCAACTGCCTATACTACTGGATCCACCCCGGCCGTCCTGTCCCATCCAGCTCTACCTTCATCTCCGCCCCATCTCCATGCGTGGCGCCCCCTCGTCCCCTCCCCCGCCTGACCACAACGACCGCCATCACCACCAACGCCAGCACCGCCACACTCCCGAGCACGATGCCCGCCACCGCACCACTGCCCAGCCGCGCACAGGGCCCGCGTCAGTGTCCGCTGGGTGAATGTCCCCAGGTCGGTGATGTAGTAGCTCGTCGCGCAGGCATCGGCCTGAGGGTACGTGCTTTGGGTGCGGGGTGGTTAGCATCTGGTGCTTCTCCCCGGGGCGGGTACCAGTAGAAGCACGACTTGCCCTCCGGACAGCTGATGGAGACGTAGGCTACATGGTCCATGCACTGCGCCACTCGAGTGGGCTGGGAAAATCTGTTTGTGTGCCTCTGTCAGCCGCTGCTAGCTACTCGGGGAGATGCGCGGCTCCTGCACCGCTGCTGGGGATTGGGGGGTTGGAGCCATCCCGTCAGATCTCGCCCAAGAGCCTAACCACGGTATCGCATTAAATGGTTTCTATTATCCGGCCATGAGCCGATCAAAAGCTAGACGGTGCCGAAAACCCCTATCAACAACCATAGGATCCAAGTGAAGAAGCTAGTAGAGATCATTATTTCCATGGATCCGAAGTAGCGCTACTCTCCTATACAAACTAGACATTTGCATTTCCGCTTCTCATAGCATTCGCTCGGCATCCCCTCAGCAGCAAAACTGTACAAACACTCACAGCAGTACTCCGATAATCCAAGTAGCGTTCCCTTCGATCGAGGCAATGACACTTGTCACGTCCAAGTCTCATTTTCTTTGTAAAATCTAATCCAAATAAGCGCTGTCCCCCGGGCTGACCTCCCCGGGTATCGTCCACCCCTCCTCCTCCCCGCCAGCAACATCCTCGTTTCCCACCCCCCTCTCTAAATACACCACAGTCGCAAACCCCACCTGCCCCTTCCTCCCCATTAGCAACCACCTATACTTCCTCTCCGCCTCCGCATAGCTCCGCCCGTCGGCAATCTCGACGACCAGGAACGGGAGGTCCATACAGCTGAGCCTTAATCCGGCATCATACTGCATGCGGCGCGTGTAGCCGAGGTGTGTGTACTTGATCTCCATTGACCCTATCATCTCGATGATTGCGGGAGAAAGCCGCGTGGGCGACGAGCCGGTGAGGGTGGAGGCAAGGATGCCGTTGTTGAGGGTTATGGTGAGGAAGGAGTGACGGGAGTCGCAAGAGACCCCCCGGCCCCGGGGGGGGGGGAAGGGTCAGTGGAGTGGTGTAAGAGTCGGCGTTTTGGGAGGCGGGCAGGCAGGAGGATCGTTTAGCTGCGTGTTGATTCATTGACGCAGCTAGTCGTTCACAGGATATCACTCGATTGATGGGTTAGGGTTTGATGTCTGCCTAGTCTTTTTTTTTTTTTTTTTCGTTTAATTCATTAATTGCAATATGTCTTCCTAGTCCAGTAACGTAATAACACATTTCTCTCCCGAGGAGCCTCACCAAGCCATATCCGCGTAACTCGCATTAAGCTCCTTTTTGTGTATAAGGCTGTGGTCATCATTTTCGTCTATATCTGCATCTGGATCTTGGCTTCCCCGACCCAAGTAAGCACCTGCAACCCAGCCAAATTGCGACTACATGTATCATCACTTTGTACAGAGCCTCAGAAGAATTAAAGGATTGATAAATATTTTACCTGTACGCGCATACCTTCCTTCCCTCCTATCCAGGCGTATTGCGCGATACCTGACAGCAATGACCACACACTATGCTCTTGAGTCCAGGACATACACTACCGGTGGCACTAGTGATGGTAGTAGTATTTCCTGGGGCCTGTGTTTGTGTTGCCAATACTGGCAGTGGTGTGATCTGAGGTGGTGGCGGAGGCGGTGTTGGTTGATATTTCGGGACATCTGCCAGTACTAGCGGGCATGGCGGGACGGCGATGCTGAGCCCCCCCTTTAGAGCTGGGCAGAAACCGGGCCGCACGATTACCAAAGCGACAGAGGCGAGAGTCAAGCTTGATCCAACTCGCCTTGGACCCTTCCGGAAGTAGAACACGCGCCGCGACCGTGAACTGCAGGGAGCATCATCTGCACGTAATTAATGAATTAAACCAAAAAAAAAAAAAAAAAAAGAGCAGAGAGCATCATAGGCAATCACTCTGCAGTCGAGTGATAGCTTGTGATTCCATGCCCACTATACGGCACAACACAAAACGTCTCGAGACCTTATCCCGAGGTACGAGACATAATAAAATATTGCGAAAACGAGAAAAGGCAAAACAACAGAAAGAAAAAAAATGTCTGGTCTCGAGATTTTTGTTCGAAATATTAGAGTGATGGTCTATGACCCCCGAAATAAATACCATCGTGAAAAAAGGTCCATTCCGGGGAAAATCCGGTTGTGCGAAAAAAGATCTTATCGTGTATGAATATGATTATTCTAACCCATAATCCCAAGTCTCGACATTTTGCACAATTTACAGCTCAAGTATTGTCAATTCCGAGACCTACTTCTGTAATTCACGAGAAAAGACGAGACATCTTAAATTATCTTGTTTTGTATTGTGCCCATCACTAATATATACACGAGGGTTGACTACTTGATCATCTTGAGTGATGTAGAGGGTGTCCAGTATAGGTGAGAGATTCTATATACCCTTACCCCGGACTCTTCCGTTATTCATGACGCCTAATGCCAGTGACATCACACGGTGAATCATGGTGACAGGAATCACATAATTGGCCCGCCCTCTCCTACAACAACCTCCGTACCCACTACCCAACACCTCCCGCCACACTCTCCACTCCCACCACAACCAGCAACAGCCATCACACCACCATGCCCTCCCTCCTCCTCGACTGCCACTTCTCACATGGTTACAATTTGAAGGCAGATACATCCAAAATGGCAGACCTCATCAGCAAGCTTCAACCGAGTGAGAGCTTCGCTATACGGTAGTGAATCCCCACCAGACAGCGTGCAGTACAGAGGAGCCTCCGAGAAAAGCACCGGGGCATGAACCTTCGCTTCCCGGGAGACACCGGGTTAGTTCGGCCCTACATGACTGGATGAGGAATATCTTCGGCGAAACACAAAGCTTTTGAGCAGTGACCAAGATATACCACATATCATGTACTGCTCCACGCAAAGTTTTATTTTAGTGAGAACAAGTTTGGTACCGCTAGTATAAACCCTAAACTATGCTTCCCCGGGACTGCCTATAAAAACCACTCGCGATGTGCCTTGGTCTCCCTGCACGGAGGAACGCCTACAAAGGCCTCAAACCGTTCCCTACAGCCCTCCGGGTTGACATCCTGCCCATACTCCCCCAGCAAATACAACACATCCCTCCCTTCTTCTGTCAGCCCAGCCCGCCACTCGCACCTAACGCCGGGATGAACACTCACGATAAGGCCGAAAAAACCACTCCCACTCCGTAGGAAACCCCGGAACCGCCAGATTCCGCTCGCAGTGGATCGGCATGATATCGTAGTCGTGGGAGTCCGCTTTTGCGTTATGTCTACGCGCCTCGCCATTATGAAGCCTATTGCGAGATTAGAGTTAGTGCTTGTTCAAAGCGGGCGTTTCGATAAGGGGGTTCTGTTTACGCTGCCGCCTGCCTCGTGCGCGCCGTTGGGGCGCCGGCTGCCTCAATCTCGGTTGCTCGTTTTCTGCGGCACATCACACGGTGTGTGGCCAGTTGCTTCCCTGTGATCTCGTACAAACAGATATTCGATATCAGCCTTATTTCAAAGCCGCAGAACTCCAGGAATGCGTTTAACTCGTTTGTCAGCCCAAAGGCGCTACAGAGGAGATCTAGGGTGGCGAAGTCTAAATCTCATCAGTCTGGCCCACAGAAGTTTGGGCGGGGTTTGGGGAGGTTTGAAGGGAGGAGGGGTGTTGCAAACCGAGATCGGCGAGGTCGCCGAGCGTTGTGGGGAAGCCAAACACAGGTTTATTCCGAGCGTTGTGCAGCGGCGCAATAAATTCGCTGTGGTGCCGGAGTTCACTGTTGTAGCGGCGGGCGCGCTCGTTGTGTTCCCTTCAGTCCCTTCAGTAAGCTTCTCAAGCAGGGTGCTGCGGGTGCTATGTATGTACTCTGCCGTCGAGGACTGGAAGAGGAAACTGTCTTTGTCCTCCAGTTCCATGAGATCTACCAAGTTGGTCTCAGCGGCCGTGCCTCTTCCCTCTCGGAATCCATCCTTGTCTTGATGAGGTCAAGATCAGCGCGGATGCTTGCTATGTCTAAAGTGATGTTTTTGAGCTGGCGTAGGACCTCGTCGTTGCTGTTTATAGTGGGTTGTTGTGCTGCGTTCTGGGAGCTGGCACGGGCAAGCTCAGCAAGGAGGTTGGCGACGTTGGCGGAGATGGCCTGGGTGTAGCTTGCAACCTTTTTGGCGCTGGTCGCTTGGGCGGACATGGCGGGTGAGGCGGGGTGGGGCAGGGGGCGGCGGGCGGCGGTTTAGTATGAGGTGCGGTGATTGAGGAGGGTGGGATGCTGTGCAGTGCTGTGCGGGGTGGGTTGCAATTGGAGATGGTTGGTTGAGATTGTGAATACATGTATGTATTAAAGGGGGCGGGGACTGACTAAGCGGGACGTTGTACAACATATTGGCATAACTGTAAGGTTCCATGCAATTAATTAATTAAACCAAAAAAAAATTGTGGGTTCGCTCACGCGCGAGTGATCTTATTGGATGCGAGTGATATCATATGATTAGTCGTACTGAAATCACTGGTTAAGGTAATAGGGTGATGATATGGGTAATGGCCCACTTGTAGTGGTGTCGATTGCCATTTGGATGGAACAGGTTGCCATGCTGAGCAACTCGTAGCGGTATGGGAAATGTTTGGAGTAACGCCGTGGGCAGCATAACAGTAGGTAAGCGTTGGTAAGTAGTAAACGGACAGCGTTGGATAAAGAGGGAAGGAAGTTAAAAAAAAACAGGCGGGACTGACAGGCGAGGCTTCCTGATATACCAACGAGATTTGGTCGGCGATTTGTTCTCAATGTCCCACACCGACAGCCACAGAAACGTATAGAACACAGAGGAAACCCAATTCCTAATCTGATTACAAATAGATAGAAGCTTACACACCGTCCTCAAGATTTGCCACCGACCCCTTGGGTGGAGATATAAAGAAAGAGGATGAGGAGAAGTCATAAAAGAAAGTGCAGGGGCTCGGGAATTGCGACTGGAATAGGGCGGACTCAGGGCGGATCTGGAGAAAATGAGCGAAAAATACGGAAGGAGACAGGCAGCAAAGAACAGGAGAAATGGGAGGACAGCAATGTAACAGGGATGAGACAACCAGTAATAGAAAAAGCAAATTATAGAGGTGTAAGGCTCCATTTACAGTCCAGGCAGGATAGTATTCTTATTGCATAGTTAGTTACTTTCATTTTAAATTTCTTTCCTTTGTATGTAAGTGATGGTTGAGTTTAGTTGGTGGTTCTGTGGTTATTTGTTTAATATTGCCGTAGGTTT
The DNA here is from genome assembly GCA_024713935.1 of Morchella eximia. Classification (NCBI taxonomy): domain Eukaryota; kingdom Fungi; phylum Ascomycota; class Pezizomycetes; order Pezizales; family Morchellaceae; genus Morchella; species Morchella eximia. Next base: position 906,379 of record JAMGZG010000025.1, on the reverse strand, counting down.
AGGGCTGCATGCAATTAATGAAACAAAAAAAAGCTTACGTATTCTTTCACAGGGTTATGGCTAGTGTCTTATCGATGTATCGTTTATTAAAAGAGACCAACAACTAGCAACTGAGAGGGTCAGAAAACAAATGGGGAAAGTAAAGGAGTATATTTCAGCACCATGAGGTGGCTATGACGCGGTGTATATCCAGGGCTAATGGTGATGGACCAAGGACTATTGGTCGGGTATTCACCCGACATCACGACGATATCGCTATACTCTATCGAGCTCTCTGTACTGACTGGGCAAGGCCGATTTCCAAATGTCAGAGGGCTCTAGGCAGGATCGCTGCCCTGCATATCGGACGGTGTTCGTGTTATCTCGGCTCTCAACAGTCACTCCGAGCTAGAATGGTAAACCTAAGTGTATTTAGTAGGAATCCTCTCTTAAACGCGGTTGGTGTTGATTGTCTCATTAACACTGTGATGCTCTCTAGCATGTGATAAGTAACTCACTAGGAGAATGAACACTGACAGCGTTCAACAGAGCACAACCTCCGGTTTCCGGTAGTTCTACCATCCTAATCCAAACCGACCATCTAGGTGATAATGATGGAACGTCATGGCCTCATGTTGAGTATCCAGTTGCTACTCGGCTGGCATTTACATTGGGGCAGGTAGGAGCTTTGTATTGTGTGGTAGTTGCTTAAAAACGAATGCACGTACCATCTTCTTGGATTCTACAGAGGTATGTACTAAGGGATGAAACGACCTGAGACACAGTTATATCTCTTTTCGGTAGAAAGCCGCCAACTTACGGTATTTGCAGGTATAACTGTATCTCAGGGCGTTCCATCACTTATTAGCTATCGCTGTACATTGGCGTACTATAGCCGCATAGCTTCGTATCCTTAATAATTTAAAAATCAATCAATAACGTCAATCAAATATATATTCGGTCAAGGGACAATTATGGTTGGACACAGGAGGGACAAATTGTTATGAGCACATCCATACCTCCCATTCTCCCCGAGTCATGAGACAGCACAATATGTCTTTTACTTCACTTATTTCCTATTTGCGAGTGGTGGGAGAGTAAGAATGTCTAATATCACCATAGCGTTCGTGCTGCATGCAATTTATAAGTTAAACAAAAATACAATCGAATGTTCTATGTTGGCGACTTGCCATAACCTTCGGGTAGCATGCAATCAATGATGTAATCAATCAATCAATTCCATGTTGGCGGCAATTGCCATAGTCGAGTGATATCTCCAGACTCGGTATTGCGCTGCATTGCTGGGCGCCCTCAGAAGGACCGACTTGAGCCTTCCGAACAGACTTTGAAATCCTTGGAGAGGTTGGGCTACTGGCCTTGGTCCAGCCTTCATGAGTTCCAGACTTTAGGCAAAACTCGGCATAGATCCAGTTGCCAATCCAGTGCGCATCTGGCATGTGTGACACTCGAGGCGCAGCATCTCGAGACCAGACAAGAATATCGTTTTACTGTAAACCTAGGGATATTAGATCATAATGCTCATAGTCGTTTCTTTGCCAAGTTTCATAATTGATGCTATTTATTGATGGATGTTGATGAAAGTACGAACCAGAGTTAATAACAGAAACAGAGGAGACAAGAGAAAGAGAAGACAGGGAGGTCTAACCAAGGCAGATATTCGATCCACCATGAGCCCCCACGATCACCCATGAGCCCCCTTCCTATCTCGTCCCACTGCTTTTGTCTTCGCTGCCAAATACTAACAAGAAGAACGGCATGTAAGCTAAACTTTCCTTATTTACTCATCTCAAAGAAATACAAATCAATACAATAAGCACTGCTCAAGTGACTCACTACCATGATGGTTGGTCTTCCCGCAGATAGTATAATTCTATCATACTACTCCAAGTCTCAGTTGTGCCCTCCCACTCATATAACCCAAGTCTACGTTCATAGCCTCACTCAACAGTCACGACAGAATTACTGTGTTCTGGTTTATCTCTATCACTCAAACTTTGTGTAGCCAAAAGACTGCATGTATGGTGCGCACATTCGTAAAGGTGACACGGCGGTATCTGGAAGTGGAACAATCGTGGCTGCAAGGTGAAGTCCCAGGCCAATGAGAGGGCTTATTCCTAGCCACTTCACTAAATTCCTGCCGCAATTCATTTTTGAGGGGGTATAAATGGGTATAATACTGTTCCACTTTGCTGAGTCTTGGCGCATTTTACATGCAAAAATACACAATTTCAACCTCTGATAACTTTCCAACCCAGACAGATATCAAGATTCTGCTAAAATAGAACTAAACTTCATCACTTGAACTAGAGTTCTATTTTACCGCTTTTTTTTTTACCATTTTTCGTTGCAAAGTTATCAGCCATTGACTTTTCGTCTCGATCCGCTACCTTTAAGCATGGGCGCACCATAAAATAAATAAATCAACCAGCCAGCCTTGGTGAGTACCCAACCCAGCCACGATGTCAAAGTTGCATTATAGTGGTTGTTTTCCTTATTTTCTAGATAGATTCCACTAATACTTGCACAATTAGGAGGTAATACCCTGGCTGAGGATGAATACGAAACAAACTCCTCTCCCAGTTTATAACAGTGAAGAGAAGAGTAAGTGACAGAACATTTTACAGGGTTGTAGTAATATTTGTGGAAAGGAGAAAGCGGACGTCTAATGTATGTCTGTCCCAGCGGAGAAAATCCGGCGGCATCCTGCTGTCTAAATCATAGGATATTTCTTTGTCAAGAAGAGATTATTTACCAAATATTTCCATCAAGCGTGACGATCAGCTCTATGGCTTGGGTTGGATACAATTAACGAGTTAACAACTCGATGGCTTCATCTCCGGGCTGCATACAACTAACAAACCACTCGATGGCCTCATAAATGATTAATGAGTTAAAAAAAACAGAAACTCGATGGCTTCATGAGACATCACCTGCATCTCGAACCAGTCAGAATTCAGCATTGCCAGGGTTAGGGGAACGTAGTCAAGATACTCTTTTTCCATCCATTGGCAATGCTTTTTGTATCCCTTGGACTGGCGAGACATGCAGATTCCCTACCTTTCGTTTTTGGGAGGTATATGCGGTGGCTTAGTGACCTCGCCACGATAGAGCCACAGAGGCAAAGTCACCTAGCCACTTCTTCTACCTCCCATATCAGGAAGGCAGGAAATCTACATGTCTCACCAGTCCAAGTGATAGTACAAGCAGCATGGTTGTGAGGGCCGAGAGTTATAACCGGCAAGCGGTCGAATTAAATTGTTGTTAGGGGGCATTAACATAAACAGCGGCCTGGCGGACACCTGATCTACTCGTGAGGAATTCGTATCAAACATCAAGCACTACTCCATCCTACAAGGCTTGGAATATTCTGCTCTCGACCACTAACGGCCACTTGTTCCATTACGGGGGCAAACATTACATCCTTGAAGATTTCGTACAGCGCAACCTGCCCGCAATGAAACAAGTAATTTAAATTAACTGGCTGCTGAACTTACTAGATTTTGCTCTCCAACCTGGTTGCCTCCCGACAGCGTAAGCAGACGACTGTCACTATTAAGTAGCTGCCGGTGTTACACGCTCCAAACAGTCAGCCAAAGCTCTGTGGAAAGACAGATGGTACGGGTCCGGCTAAAGCTCTGTCTTTGCATCTAAGCCCTCAACTATCTGACTATAAGAGGATTAATACTCTTCGTGTGTAATAGAAAGCATGCAGGGTGAATAGTGACGACTTTCACACATGCGCATAACCAGGGTTAGGGTCATTGAATAAGATTGGTTGCCTGAACTCCCTCCTGGTAAACAGCCTCCCTAGAATCAACTGCCACCCCTTTCCCCTATGCTATACCCCAGACAGTCAATCTCTAATTCCCGTTCAACGACGCATGAATACAGATAGTAATAACGGGTACCCAGAGTAGCCCCAAACTAGTAGTAACATTCATCAGCAAAGGAAGCATCCCAGTGTCTTCACACCTACTAATAGCAATGGAAAGCTCACCCCTTGTCGAAGCGGATGCTGATTCGAACACCAGACGAGATTGGCCTTCTAATCCCACACGATTCAACTGGCATGAACAAATGTTATCCTCGCGCTGCTACTCACCACGAACCGCAGCACTCCACGTAAGACCGATACGCTTTCCAGACTCCAACTGCTATCCCACAAACATCACCTGCAACAGACGCTCTGAAAGTATATTGACCTTATCCAGAGCCAGATATGCTTCACCCGTACTGATTCACCATGTCACAAACACGGGAGTTCGGGGTGTGAAGCAGATACTGCACCATCCGGAGGGAATATAGGTTTTCTTGGTCCCCATTCATTGACAGGCGAACCCGCAAGAAACTATGCATAAAAAGATTGATAGGCTGGAGCTGGAGCATCTTTTCCAGTTCCTGCTCCTCTTCCTCAGGCTCTCTCCTCCCTCTTGCTCACACGCGGCAGTATATAGGTTACATTCCCACACTCTTTCCAACATGCACAGTCTCTACATCAAATCGCAAACTAGCACTTACCGACCCTACGCCATCGTGAGTATCCTCGCGTCAGACATCCCGGCGTGCACAGCGCCAGAAGGTCCCCCCTCGTTCACCCTTCTGATTTCCTCACCAACCTCAAACTCTACAAGGCCCTCGATCCACCACAATCATCTTACTACAAGCCGTCATATACCACCCTCATCATGCTCTCGAACGCACAATGGCACCGGCCTGGTACTCAAATCCATCGCGCAATCTCCCCAAGTCAACTACGCGGGTGATAACAATGGGAGTAGATGAATGAGAGTGAGCATATCGGCACGTAACGTAGGTGGACTGGGGCCGGCGCGCGGTAGATCTGTGTACATTACCTAGAATAATAGACCCGCAATAGGAGCCTAGATATTCCTTGTCAAACATGTCCTATAATTCTTTCGCTACATATCCATATATCCATTGATCAGAACGTACATACCATCCTATTACAGCAGGTTGCAGCCCCTGCTGCCCAGGTAGCTTCCACTCCATAGAACCCCCGGGAGATGTTAGGTATTCAGACCCATTTCCCCAAACGTTACCTTGCTCTGTTATAGCTATCATGCTGAAGTAAGAGATTGGGTTCATGGCTGTTCACCCTATGGGTTGTCACTCGGCTCTTTTACTTTTTCAAGTAACGTGAATCAATTAATTGATCACCCAATATCCTGACCAAAAGAACACAATCAATTCCAGATATGAGCCTTATGATCAAAGTTGTCAGCTTCCCATACAAACAAAGGACTTGGCGCATTCTTTCTGGCACAGGTGGTATCAACCTATTTATTCTACCCGCTTTCTCATTCATCCACTCTATATACATTAAAACCTCTCTGATTGCTATTTTCAGAATGAGATATCAACAATGCAAGGATCTATGACTAGAATACATCGCACCATTTACTAAAAAAAATCTGGAGGCAGGGGCATGTAGGATTATTAACCAACGGGTGAAAGATTATGTCCTGAGGGAGCATCGCAGAACGTTTAATTGAAGGTGTCTTCAGGGAGGGAGTCCGGAATTCGAAAGCAATATAGAGAATCGCAGTACGGGAGAGTTGATCGGAAAGACATGTCCTGATAGGCGAAAGGTATCAGGGTGTTTATACTTGGGAAAGGCATCGGGAAAGTCACGAATAGTCTTCGTCGGATGTGTTGTGTCATTGTGATATATTATTTATCGGGGAGCCATCAATGCAATGCATCGGGGATTCTAAGGTATCAGAGTCACTGCCGCTGGAAACGTAACGTTGTTGGCAATGTATCATATTTCATGCAGTTAATTGACATGCCCTTGAAGTAAATCCTGTAACCATAATAATGACAAGACCGGTGTTTCATGTTTCAACTAGGAAAAATGCTTAGGACGTCCAGCATGTACCTCAAGCGGATATTGTTGTTCTCTTCCTCCTCCTCCTCCTCCACCTCAGGGATGATAAACTGTCCCCCGAAACCATCCTCAAGACAGGTGAGACAATTCACAACAAGCTCCGTCATTTTATCTCCGGCCGCCGCAGGCAGCTCTGTCCGAGCAATATCGATCAATATCTTTTGCACATTGCGGGGAATCTTTGTCATCGCTTGCGTATTTCCGAAGAAGTCCGGTTGAACCAGTCCAAGGTGCAAGGCTCTCTCTTGATACAACTGACTGATATGGTAAACACCGTTTCTTTCGTCCATGAAGGTCTTCCATAAAAGGACTTCCAACATACAAACCCCGAGGCTGTAGATATCGTGACCCATGACATAATAAGCGTCTGCTTTTTGTCCCTGTCGTTGAGGGTGTTGGTAAATTCCTTGTTGCCAATCCTTCGAACCCAAGAGCTTCGTCGCATGCCCGGCATTCCGGGACGATTCCCAATTCGTTAGAAAGACTGTCCCGAGAGTGATTGGTCTTATTGTTTTCTCGTCCATTGGATCGAATGTGTCCTCCGGGCACAGGATGATCAGATTTTGGGGGCGAATGTTTTTGTGGACGAGTTCGAGGTCATAGGTGAATAGAACAGCTTTAGCTAATTGATAGCAGACGCTTAATCTGGCAGTCAAGGACGGGACTCGAATTGCAGGGTTTTTACAGAGGAGAAGATCATGAAGAGTTCGCGGGGTCCCACGGTCAGAGGGGATCGAGAAAACAAGCTCGTGGCATTGGCGTGAAGGGACGTGGCGGTATCCGATAATCCTCGGGATCCCGTGCGAGATCTCGGCTTTATAAAGCTTTGATGCGAGGAGGAGAGCCTCCTCCGATGCGCTCTCTTGCTCCCCCCAATGATACAACATAGGCTCAAGAATAAAAGTTCCACGTCCGCGAATATCTTTCGCATGCTCACAGTTCGTAAGGTATCCTTCCCGGAGGTAAATTTCTGAATGTGGGAGCGGGTTTTGTATTGTTTCGTCTTCGCCGCCGCCGATGATTTGGAATTGCGAGCTCGTTAGAAAGAGTCGAGATGGAACCATCTTTTTATGGCGCCAGATGCCGTTTAGCGCCGCGTCCACATCCTGCCCCAGCTTCCGGAGGTCTCTAACAAGCTTGAGAAGTTCTTTCTTCCCACCGAGCCATGCATATACGATAGATCTTCTCTTATATTTTTCCAGCAAGTTATCCGTCTTCACGAGGCGGTCCTTGATGTCGGACAAACGCGCTCCCAGATAGGCTTTCAAGCCATCGCTGACATCTGGGTATTTGATAACGATTTTGGCGCTCTCAAGCTGAGCTGTCAGCTGGCTGCTGACAAGCTCAACCTCCATGGCTCTGATCTCTTCGAGCGATGCTGGCGCATCTTTGTAGTCGCTAACCTTTTGGGCGAGATAGTTGCACGCTGTGATGAGCACATCGATAAGTCCGGGGATCCCGATTGCCAAGCCAGCGACTCCGACAATAGCTTCCATTCTGTCTTTTTCCTTTCTTTCGCAGTTTTAGCAGTGAATACGCGACTCGGAGAAAAAGGGGGGTGGGGTGGGGTGAAGTTACTTCTATACACTTTAGCGGTAGTTACTGGTATACTGTTTTCTTAATTAATAATCGGATGGTTCGCAACCTCACAACCTAAATGAACGGAATAAACAGGGTAAACTCACTGTCTGCTAGTTGTCTTTTGGTTGATGTGAGGGGTAATTATGCGGATAACTTGGTGATTATCGAACATAATAGTAGTAGTAGACTAAGGCCGACTTTCCCTGAGCCGCGCGGGGGAGGGTTGCATGCTGATATGTACTCTATTTATTCCTTTACGCCTGACGCCGCAATGACCACAGGCGCCAACAGCTTCCTCAAACGTGACTCGCCGCCACACAGTTTGCCCAGACCAGCTGTGGCTTGAAAGACGATGATCCAATGGGAACATGTTGTCGTTTAGAAAATCAGCAAGGATATCAGTCATATCAAGTGTGACACATTCAGGGCTTGGAAATGTACCTAATCTACATGTATCTACCCCGCTTCTTAGTTTTCTACCTTTCTCTCCATCCTGGTGCGTTTCATGATAACGTCATTTATAATATAACCAGCATCGCGTTGTTTCTATCTACGCTGGACTGATAATATAGGGCCACTGTACCTTAACGTGTCAATGCTAACCCCCCCCATAATGGAGGGCTAGAATTTTGGTGTGAGATCAATTAACTGATAAGTGAGATAACGAGATTTGTTAGCATGAGCAACACTCCTGGCAGCAGAATGGTTTTAATTTCGCCAACGCCTACATGAGTTCTCTTTGGCTTCACGATCAAGCAATGTGGGAAGTGGACTCGGGAGTTGGCAATGATCAATACATTCCGTCTAAAATGATATGATTGTGCTTGTAGGAATTATTTGGCCCCCTGAATAAGGGACCACTGCTTGTACCAGGGGTGCATAAGTCGATAACGGTGCAGAAGGAGACTTATTCGGGGGTGCCTGGTCATACTCCGCTAAACTGGTATTTTTGTCTACAGATTCAACACCTGGCAGACCATTTGTCTCAAAACCAAGTTTATAGTTCCTCTCATTCTGCAGACTAACAAACAAGAACCTAACATAGATTTATAGGCGCCGAAATATTGGGTTGTTCAGTGAACAAGTAGACTGGCGTATGGGGTATGCCGAATAGAGGATTTTTTTGTTGTATATATGGCACGAGAAGCCATGGCCATAAGGGGTTGGTGTGTCAACTTCGGATAACATTTTTTTATATGGGAAACTATAGAAAATATCACCGTTAGCCCAGGAACTAACACCGTTATTCTAGTAGGTCCTCCAATATCTGTAGATTGATTGGTGTATTCTCCAGTTTTCGACGAAGTTTACACACCCACCCACCATAACTTCTTGCGCCATAGATCTGAGAAGATGGCGACTTCAATGACTTGTGTGACCGGCCGCTCGTTCGAATTGATGCGGTCCCCATGATCAATATACACCCACACAGTCGCACCTTGCCATAAGGAACATGCATATCCGAACCGATTTCGTTCCTTGGAGCAGATCATTCCTTACAGTAAATTAGCAAAGAAGGGTTAGGTGTTCTCTCTGTGGTTTTCCGTGGTTTTGAAAGTATTTTCTTTTTGGGATTTTATGACATCGGCCATGAAATCTAGTGGTTCTCGTAGCCAATTTGGGGAGCAATAGCTAGGTTCGCGAGCAGTCTGATACCATTCATGTTGGTCGAATTCCTTATAGCAGATTCATTTTCTATTGGAGCAGGAGGTAACAGGGATCTTCACCTGAAGATTTCCCATACACTAGACCAGGCTATTTATGCCGGGGTTCCTTATGGTGAGGTGCGATAGCACCAACACGAGTCTATACGGAGTATTCCTTCGGGATATTGTAGTTAATGTTGTTTTGTGGGCTGTCCTATGTATGTACATACGTTCCGGGGACCTAAAATACTCCATTGGGTTTTGAGGGGAGAGGATATGTCATGCCCGCTGTTTCTTACCATCTAGCTGTTGGAGTCTAGCCAACGATCTTTTTTGTTCCTGGGGTACCGAAATAGCAGTCAGTCATGGATCACTTGAGATCGGAATTGCGGATCTCCAACCCCCGGCCGCACCTCGGTCTCCCCAACCAATATATTGCCGGAGGAAGACAGACGTACGTACCTGTTAGTTCTGTCAAACGACAGAAAAAGGTATCATGCAGGGTTGACGACCCCCAACTCTGAAAAGTAACTAAGCGCGACCCCAACTAGCGAAGTAAACGATGACACTGTTTCAACTCACCACTACCCCACTTCCGGCCACTGCCGCCATCAACCGGTGTTCATGATCAGTTATCCTCCGTGTTCAGTGGGCACATTGCAGTCTGAGATTGAGATTGTAAGGTTACATCTGCGGACTCGAGAGCCGGATAACTGATCAATTGTGGAGGGACATTCTGATTAGTCCCAGGGATCTAGGCGAAGGAGAATGTCAGATGGAATTTGAATTCGGACGGCTTCCCTAGCCACCCGAACACCACCCTCACCCGAATAGTTGAATATGATTGGTACAGCAACCGGTTGCAACGAAGATCCTTTCTTTTTGACGTTGACTGTTCGGGTGAGGGGGGTGATCAGGTGGCTAGGGAGGCCGTCTAATTCTAACGTGACTACAGGCTAAATTACAACAGAATGTGCCATTTCTGGGCGCGACATTTAAACTTTTATTTGATAACGTTATAGCTCCAAATCAAGAAAGGACAAAAATAATCTGGCTCCATTCGTACTCGACCACCAAAAGAACCAGTTGCTCTATAGAGTACAAGGATACATGTAGTTCGTATGGTGTGGCGCCGTTATATTGGCATCAACGTACTAATAATCTAGCTAGGGGGCGGGGTGGTTGTAGGGTCATTAGCGCCCGAAATTCTGGTCAAAGGTCCTCCCCGGTTACTGATGGCCAAGTCATATAATATGCTCGATCACGGAAGTGTTCCTCAAATATTCTCACCACTTCATGCATAATTTCCACTCCCCGAATCCATCCCCATTGACTGGACTAAACATTCGCACTCACAAGGCTCAATAATCACTGAACAGAGGTCAATTAAGATGGTGGCCCCGGGGTCTTGACCCCTAAAACGGTTATTTGGGCTGATTGATTGCCACAGGGATTTAATAATGTCATCGTGGATGGTAATACCTTTGAGTTGACCGGTTCGGCAGGGCACGGAAGATTTGGTACCGCGTTCGTGTATCGGCATGAGTCTGGGCGAAAGCTCATCTGCAAGTTGATCTCCCCAACCTCTGGGACCGAAGATATCACGCACTTGATAAAACGGGAGATTTCAATTCTCCAGACGCTTACACACCCAAATATCGTTCGATATATTTCCTCTGACTCTGAGCCACCAGATGGACAGGCACGCATCTTCATGGAGTATTGTGAGGGTGGTGATTTGTCGAGGTTCGTAGCCTCTGGCGCTTGCTGTGCTCGCTATTCCAAAACACGTGCATGTAGAGACTAACAAACGGAAAAGAGCGGATAAAGCTCTCTTTACTCCCGAGTTTATATGGAGAGTATTTTTCCAGCTAGCCCTCAGCCTTGCCTACTGCCATCACGGCTTGAATGTCACTCGGCTCCCCAATGGCGTCCAAAAGTTCGAGGTGGAGGCCCGTTGGACGCCAATTCTTCATAGGGATATCAAACCCAGCAATGGTGGGATCTTTTCATACAATCTCCGGTGGTACACTGGGCTGATGCTAACGTATAACCACTTGAGCTCCAGTCCTCCTCTGGAGTTCGGATTCTGATATTGTTAAGCTGTGCGACTTTGGCATTGGAAAGGCGATTAGATCAGAAATGTCGGGTACCTACACTGGCACTTCCGCTTTTAGACCACCGGTGTGTTTTAGAGAATCTCTGTATTACACTCCTTTTGGCCCAAGCAAACACTAATTTGGTATAGGAAATCACGCGCGAGAAACCCCATTGGACTACAAAATCCGATATATACTCTCTTGGTTGTATGTACCCTTGCAATGCATTCTCTATCATTTTACAACGTCATCCTCAGTGCTAAGCTGACATGAATCTGGCGCTGAAGGTACTATCCTATATCTGATATCTCGAACACTCCCACCCAACAATCAGCGACAACGCCTTACTGGGAACGCCTTGCTCGAGGCTATTAGGAATAAGGCCCCCAGTTTCGAGGATATATTCACAATTATTGAGAAATGCCTCGATACCACCGCCGGTAGGGATGGCCGGGATCGGCCCAGTAGCCTCGCTTTGCTAGAGATGACCGGGCACCGTGCTGCGCAATCAGCACCAACAAATAGCCTATGCAGCATCCAGCGATGGGAAACCTGCTTCGAAGACCTCATCGAGTATGTCGGAAAATACAACGGCAGAACGCTAGGTGCGGGGCATGAAGATGAGCTACTTGTAAGACTATGTTTCCTTATTAGAGATGGTGGAGATAGGAGGCTCGCAACTATGCGGGAACGGCTCTCGCACATACAGGAGGGGTCGGTGATGGCGAGGCGACTCCGGAGGGCGATCTCGGTCCTCGATGCAGAAAAAAAGTTCGACGAGATTGTCCGGATCGCCGAGAGGTTATCGTTATCACCAGATATGCCTTCAGCGCAGAGAGATGGGTTGGTCCATCAATTGCTGCAACTCATGAAGGATGGGGGAGATAAAGTGACAAAGGGAGAAACGCAAGAGACTCCTCTACATAGAAGCGTACGAAGAGGTGAAGCGGGCCAAATCTCGATATTGCTACGTGCTGGGGCGAACATCAATGCCCTTATGTCAAGGGGAAGAACGGCACTACAAATTGCTGCTGATTTGGGGTTTCAGCAAGTGGCATCAATCCTCTTGGTGAATGGAGCGGAAATCAATGGCCAGGACGGAAAAGGTTATACAGCACTACATCTCGCAGCTCAAAACGGGCATGACATGATAATACGCATCCTACTGAACAAAGGGGCAGATATCAACGGAAGAAATGGGGAAGGTGACACGGCGCTGCACCTTGCAGCGCAGAGAGGGCATCTGGCAGCGATTGGGGCTTTGTTGGAGGAAGGGGCTAAAATCAATGAAGGAGATGCAAAAGGACATACAGCTCTGCATTTCGCGGCAGAGAATGGGCATCTAGATGCCGTGCGGTTGTTACTGAAGAGCGGGGCAAACGCCAATGCGGAGAATTCCGCTGGGAATACCGCACAAGATATGGCAGTCCAGCGAGGGTACTCGAGGGTGGTGGCACTTCTGGACCACTAGCCATTGCCCTTGGCCTGCATTTCTTGGCCTTTTTTTCATTTTGCTGCTTAATGTCAACTCATGTAATCTTATAATCACGAACAATGGGAAGATCCAAATGCGGTCCTTAGATATCTCTAAATTTCTCAAAAAGGATTCATCGCCAGCTGCAGACCTTGGCCCAAACTCCTTTGATTTCCGTCCGTGTTGCTCTGATGTAGTATTGGACCTCATAAACATTTACCCGTTGAGTGTAATTATCGAAAGGCCTCAAGAACGTATAGCGTAGGAACAATCATCCTTATCCACTCAAATGGTAGAGTTTATAAAAACATGTGGCGCGAGAAGGCATAGGGGGTGGGTGTGTCAACTTCGGAGGAATTTTTTTTGTATGGGAATTAGAGAAAATTCTACCATTAGGCTAGGCGCTAGTACCATCCATTATGGGAGTAGATCTCCCAATTTCTATAGATTGATTGGCTGCAAACACTGAAGTTTACACCATAGCTTCCCGAGCCATAATCGATACCGAATTTTGTTGGACATGTGATAGGATCGGTTTGATCTAGCCCTGTACGGACTATTGAGCACTTTGGAATCACTTGGACTATGAAGGCCTAAAGCAAGCTCGATTCCACAAATCACACCAACACGCGGACTATGCCCCATGACGAATCTACTCTTAGAGGGGCCCGGGGACCGAGAGTACAGCTCCATCAAAAGGAAGAAGGCATTGGCTGTAGGCCTGTTATAGGAGACGATCTAATTCCATCTGAGAGGTCACTAGTACAGTCGCACCTCGCTATCTCGTAATTCGATATCTCGGATCTCTTGCTGTCTCGTACGGATTTGCGGGACAGGTACTGCCATTCTCCACCAAAAACTATTTGCTGTCTCGTATATTTGCTATCTCGTAGGGGTTTGGCTCCCAGAATACGCTAACGACATAATGAGGTGCGACTGTACTTTCCTGGACGCCATTCTAACGCTCTACCATACTCGTAGCTTCATAGCGTTTCCGAACACGACCAATATTGCATGGCATACAAAAAGGTGGATTTGGTGCTTTTTTTGTATGGTATGCAATAGTAGTCGTGTTCGGAAACGTCATGAAGCTACGTGTACATCCCCCCTCTGATCGAGCCGTACTTCCACGCGCCCTCTACGTGCAAACCCGCCAAGGGAGCTTGGTGGAGGGATTATCTGATACACCTTTTGGTGGCTTTCTTGAAATGTACTATTGATTGCTTGACCGACCCATTCAATACATGCATGTAGCCTTTCGGCTATGATACCAGATCCCCACCTCAATCAACAGAAAATAAAAAAATATGTAAACAAAACAAAAGAAAAGATTCCACACCCCAACTCGATTCCTATCATCTTCCTTATCCCGTCTCTTTCCTTCGTAGTTTGATTATTCCCATCTTCTTTTATCGTGAGAAAAGCGTCCGGAAATGTACACTTGAGAAATACACTAAGAAAGGCAACAGAAAAAGCATGTACAAAACTAGAGGAAGTCTACTCAAGTCAGAGAATAAATACCTGAAGTCGTGGTGAAATTTGTATAGTAGAATATTTCGGTACACCAACAGTTACCGTACACACATTGAACTTTATTGCTGTCCTGTGATCTTCTGGTATTTGCTTCCTGGCTCAAGTGGAACATCCTCCAGTTTTGTCCATGCTTTCACTGATGACTTCTCCGATGCCTTCCACAAGTATAGGTTTACTGATGTTTTTCTTGATAAATTTGTTCACGCGCCCCTACTGGCCCCCTTGGTAACTCCCTCTATATATCTTCTATCAGGTTAGTCTAAACGATCGGTCACCCACAATGAGGGAGAAAGAGAGGTGAAGTACCAAAACAACGCTCGCCCACGTATTGACCCACCACGTGACAAAATGGAATGACGGCGATGTAGCGTGAAACGTAGCCCATGAGTTGCTGTCTAAAAACTTCTTTTTTATATTTACTGACCCCTGTTTCTTGCACCTGCATAGGTTCAGGCGCCCACTCGCACTTGTCTTGGATGCCTGAATATTGCCACACGGCTCGGAGCTTGTGGGTTGCTGTAAATCGCCACGTAGAGCAATCTGCACTAGGTGGATCCTCGTATCGGATTGAAAATACCTCCAGGCCCATCACTCGATTCCTAACTCATTTATTGTACCTACTAGTATAGTGACTAGATTAACTATTTTTCGTGCACGGAGTCAATCCGATTGGCTGAGAGCATTTGTCAGCGCATAAGGAAGCACAAACTCTGTAGCAACCAGCCCGCCCCGCGGAAAATTGGGAACGGGTTGTCTCATGCCCAGCCAGACTCCTTGGCGCCAAGGTTCGTACCTCACGCAGTTAATTGCACACCCGATCATTGACCAATCAGAATCATAGGAAGTCTAGATCTGGGCACGAGACAGGGGAGCGGGCTAGAAAGGTCTATATGTACCTTTTATAATATAAGAGATTAATTTGTCTTTATTGGTGTTATCGAGCTCCCCGCCGGCAGCACCCTTCTTCCCCGCTACCCTCTCCAGCTGCACCACAATCGCGAACCTTACTCCACCCGTCCGTAATCTCCACGACCAGGAACGGGAGGTCCATACTCTGGAACCTTAATCCCGCATCGCACTGCACGCGGCATGTGTAGCCACGGTGTGTGTAGGTACATACTTGATCTCCATTGACCCTGCCATCGCGATAGACTCGGCGGTGGTGGTGGTGGCGGCGGCCCATGATGCGGGCAGAAGCCTTGGCGCGTGAGTGAAGAGAGCGCGTGGCCGGAGTAGCCGGTTAGGGCGGAGGCGAGGATGCCGTGGGTGAGGGTGATTGTGAGGCGGGAGTGGCGGGCGCAGTGTGAGATCCTGCGGGGTGGGGGTTAGCTTACTAGGTGGTGCGGATAAGGAGTGTGGAGAGCGTTTCGGCGGAGGAGGCGGAGGCGGGGGATGTGACGGCGGTGGTGGTGACAGCTGGTGTGGATGTGCTCTTGGAAGATGAGGCGTCCAGCGCGCAGCTGTCGGCGGGAGAAGTGCGGTCCATTGTGCAGCCAGGCCCGAACCAATAATCGCCAGGGGTAGGTAGAGTGGTGTAAGGATTGGTGTTTTGGAGGCGGACGGGCAGGAAGATCGTGAAGCTGCGTGTTAATTCGTCCCTGGGGAATATAACAGCCCTGTTCAGATGTTATATACCCCACATATTTCCCTCCCGAGAAGTCTCACCAAGTCGTATCCGCGTAAATTTCGCATTGAGCTTCTAATTGTGCACAAGGCCATTGCCATTATTTCCGTCTATATATGCATCTGTATTTTGGCTTCACGACCTATATACCGAGCCTGCGAATACAACTTTAGACCGAACCTCAAAAGAGCATATATATTGTATTGACAAATCTTTTACCGTACGCACGTACATTCCTTTCTTCCTATCCTCCTATCCAGCCAGGCGTATTGCGCGATGCCAAACAACACAAGACCACGCACTGTACATGAGTCTGGAACATATTCTACCAGTGGCACTAGCGATGGTTGGTGGTGGCGACGGAGATTGGGATGTTTGGCGCTGATACTTGCAGTGCTGTGGTCTGAGGCGGCAATGGAGACGGGGTCGGTTGACATTGCGAGGCATCTGCTGGTACCAGCGGGGATGGGGATTCCGAGTCTCCCTTTACAGCCGGATAGAAACCGGGCCGCGCGTTGACCAAAGCGATAGAGGCGGGAATCAAGCTTACTCAGATCACTTTGCCCCCTTCCGCAAGGAGAACACGCGATGTGACTGTGAGCTGCAGGGAGCCTGGAAAGAGCATCATGTTCTATCACTCGATCATGGTGCATCACTCGCTGCCATGTCGGTTTGGAAATATACTAGTGATGGGCACAAGACAAAAGGTCTCATCCTCTCAAGCAACCGACAACCCCTTCTCAACTCCGCCAAGACTTGAAGTGCGGGGATTCTCTTTAATAAAGACTTTTAGCTTCTTTTTGCCAAGATTTGTCGCCCCGATCCTTTTCCTCCCATGGCTCGGGTCATATAAAAACTAGAGACATTTCGCATGATGGCTTGGTTAGCTGTTAATTGTCATCCTCAGCCATCGGGTTTCCTCTTCACTGACGAAGGCCACCCTCACTGGGGGTCCTTTCATACAGGGCCCCCTCTCCAATCCTCACTACTTTTTGCGGTCCCTACGGGGGCCACCCTCAATCCAGTCGCCACCTCAACCCTCTCTGTTGGGCGCGAGGATCTGGGTCTTTTCCTGGAGCGGTGCAACAGTACTTTTTGTTTTTGCATGATTGTTTTATCTCCGGCTTTCCTTTGTCTTTATGTTGATTGTCGTTATTTTCTTCTTTTCATTTTTTCTTAGGTGGGGGCTTCCTTAGTCATCAACCTTGTAAGAGGAGTGCGGTTGGTAGCGTACCATAGTTACTATAACTGGGGGAACTGGCATTGGGGATAGGTCTTTACGCCATAGTTTATACTTTATGCGATGATTGTTCCTAGAAACAATTCAAATGACTTCACACACACACACAAGACAAAAGGTCTCGAGACTTTGTCCCGAGACACGAGATACAAAAAAAATTGCGAAAAGGAGAGAAGGCAAAACAAGACAAAACAAGAAATGTCTAGTCTCAAGACTTTTCGAAATAGTCGAGTGATAATGATAACCTGTGATTTGATATCAAGATCAAGCTATACGGCACAAGACATGACGTCCCGAGACTTTGTCCCGAGATACGAGACACAACAGAACATTGCGAAAATGGGAGAAGACAAAACAAGACAAAACACAAAATGTCTAGTCTCGAGTTAGGATCCTATTATTTGGATTCGGCCTGACGGTTTAGGGGATAAAGGTTGGGTAAGATACCAAAATGGACCAAACACACTGCTACCAGAAAAAACCATCATTGGAAACGGAATGGAGTTCTCAAATGTTGAGGGAATCATGGTAGGCAGTAGCAGGGTGTGAGAATATCAGGTTGAGATCTTGGCCGGGGAATAATCCTTGGCGCCGGTGCGAAGCTAGGCGTTTCCGACTTGCTTTTAGACACCTGCATACCGAATCAAGTGTACTACCGTAATCGATGTATGAACCACGAACCACCCGCAGCACTGTTCATATGGTTCAAATAAGGTTGTGTGCATATTCTCATGTTACACAGTGCTAAACGCGTAGATTATGGCAAGGTCTAGTTTCAACTTCCTTGTAATGTGTGGTCTACATAGATAACCCCATGGCGACCAAAAGACATCAATGCTATTGTTAATTATCCCGTGAATAGGTGGTTTGACAAAGTCGACTTAATACTATAGGAGGAAAATGTTTGAGAAAGTGGCCACTTATATGAATGTGTCTGAAAAAATGAATCAACGTCTAAGTCTTTAATAATATGTCGGATGCACTGCTCACATATATATCCCCAGACACCGCACAAAGAAAGATTGTAATAAAGTCCACTGAAGCAATAGTTAGACGGATTGGCCGTTGGAATCATGGGGGATCACTCGCGCTAATAACACTCAGAGCTCGCTCCTCAAGAAACATCCGGATTTAGGTAATTACCTAGCATGGACCATTTAGTTAAAAAAAAAACAGTTTTTGTCTTGGCCTATGATTTTTAGTGGTATGTACATATGTATATCAAAGTATTATCGCCTAGATGCATAGTACTCCAAAGGTTTTCTTACAACTGTCCCTCATATCATGCACTGCTCTAGAGTAGTTTGGTCCTCCTACATCCTTTGAAACACAGGGTGCCTTACATTAGAACGTGCTACACCCGCTCTGTGCGCCAATGGACATCATACTTCGTTCTTGTCTTTCTCTTTCTCCGCGGTGTTGTCCGTACATTCCGCGGTGGGGATACTATAGGCGACCTCTTCAGTTATGCGCTGTTCTTTTTAGCACTGTACAAAAAAACATAGTGCCGATAACCTCTGGACCTCCCTACCTAGTGAATCGTCGGGTGGTCTTATCGCCGCGGCTGGTGGCATCAAGTCAAAGACTACGCAATGGTGTATTTTTCGGGCTCTGTTTACGGCCTATGCTGCATTTCTACTATAGCCTTTTGTTTCTTCGTGTTGCCGGCTTCCAATGGTGCATCAAGTATAGTTGAAGTAATACGAGACTGTGGTGGTCAGCCTGCCGTGTCCCGAGATTGGGGAAAATACGCATCGAGGCTTCCGATTTGGTCATAGAAAGTCACACACATAATACTCGAAATCACTCATAACTAGTGTTGGGCACGAGTCTGTTCGAGAGGAGCCGGACTTAGAGCTCGAGCTGGCTCGGATTGTGCAAATGAAGGCTCGGGATGTTCGAGCTCGTAAGTATGGCTCGAGCTTAGGCTCGAGCTCCAATTAAAGAGCTAAAAAAAGCCACCTCGACATACGCCCCACCCCCAAGGACGAACTCAAGGGGTTTATCTTCGTTATATTTTCCAGTTTTGCCATTACTGATCGTCCAAAAAGCTCGAGCCTAAGCTCGAGCCTTTCTAATACTAGTTCGAGCTGGCTTGCGCTCGTAAGAAGGAGAGCTTGAGGTGTTCGAGCCAGCTCGGCTCGTGCCCAACACTACTCATAACCGCTAGTTTTGTATATAACTAGCCTTCTCCTGTTTGATCAATAATCGGGTGTGCACTTAAGCTTAGATCATAAGAAGCTGCGTAAATTATGGGTCTTGGCGCCACTAAGGGATATTGGCTGGCACAATAGGGTTAGGGTTATTACTTGCCCCTCAGCTTCGAGGATGTCGGGTCGGGTCATGATGTATCACTCGGTTATGTCGCTGGTCACGGGTGCTCACTCGGTGGTGGCTCATGGATTATCATTCGGATCTTGTATCGCTACATATTCTTTTTTATTCACCCTTCTTTAACCCATTGGTTAGCGCCACATGGTTGTCTGCACAGACCCTGAAGGAAGTGTGGCTGCGGTGTTACATAAAAGGTCACCGTTGTTGTCGAAGCCTCAGTGTAGTAACGCCACCCCGTCCCTGACCGCTCCTCGTGCCCGCACCTACCTGAAACCTTCCCCTGTCGGGTGACTAGTACCAGACATGTTATCTCGAGATCTTTAGTAAAGAAAAGAGATCTGGAGACTAAAGAGACAAGACAAGGCAAGTCTCGAGACCTTTTCCATGTTTTCCCCCGACCTGAATATACTCTCCAGTCTGTGTTCAAAAACAATCCAGAATCTTTAGCAGCCCCAACCGCATTAACTGGCGCAAAGACTTATACTATCAAGACAGAACGCTTGTTGATCCCGCGGAGGGTATGTACGTGTGGTTTGGGTAATTAAATGACAGCAGCTGTTGTGACACATTTCCGCGCAGCGCAGCGTGTAAAATTCATTTGTTTACTTGCATGTGTTTTAACTCGACACCTTACTTGTGTCTTCGGGTTCGGGGAAGGGAAGTGGAAGAATGAACCCTACATCGAAGAGGCGTGCTTCATCTCATCACGTTCTGAGTGTCTATTACTCAGTACTATAGTGAGAGTAAAATAGATTTAGCTTGTTGTGCTCATACATATAGGCTAGCTAGGCGAGAAAAGCAACTAAATATGAGACGATGGTACTGACTCAGTGATTGAAGGAATATATTGGACGCCTTCCCGTAAGCTATTGAACGTGTTCTATCGCAATAGAGTATGGTTTTCGAATAGACCAGGTTCCCGCAAGGATGGTGATTGATGTAGATTCCTAAAAATCTAATCGGCATCTAATACAAATTGGGTATCGCGGAGCCATTTTTGGGGACTATTTCTCGCGCTAGCAAGGTGTTTTGCCTATTGCAACGGATAGAAAATGGATAGAGTTCATGAATCAAATAGAGCCCCCACCTGGGGGGGGGGGGTCTATAAGAAACACATAGACACACTGTTCTATTCGTTAGAACACCAAAATTTGATCTATCCGGCGATAGAACGCTCGCTATAGCTTACGGGAAGGCGTCCACTGACTAACAGTAGCATTGAAGATATAGAGGCAGTATCTATTCGCGCATAGTGATGGGCACGAGACGAAACGAGACGAGATCTGGCTTAATCTCGTCTCGTCTCGTCTCCCGGAGGTCCTGGTCTAGCTTGTCTCGTCTTGCGGCTGGCCTCGAGACAAAGTCTCGAGACGTCTTGCACTTTTACTAGACAAAGTTCAAGACGAGACGAAAGTTGACTTGGTCTCATATTGTCCCGCACTTAGTCTCGAGACAAAGTCCCGAGACGACTCGTCTCGTGCCCATCACTATTCGCGCAGCTATAATAGTACTTTGATATATTGCAATGATATCGAACTTATGTGTATATTGTTCATTTTTCTTTGGCCATATATTGAGATTGACAAATTTTGTGTAATCCAATTAACTGTTGAAAATCCGGAGGTGGTTACACGTATTTAATATTCACACTCATGAGCAACCATCTCACCAACGCCCTTCAATACCCTTTCTCTTATCCACCTCCACAACCACTTACACGGAGCTTTCAACTCTTTTTCAATGAACCCTAGGTATCTATCACTGTTATGATCTCTTTTCCTTTTTCTGTGAATCATGGACCTTTAAGCCGACAGAGAAGAAAGCTGGGCCAAGAAAAAGCTGGCAAAAGAAAAAGATTGGTAAAAAGAAGATCAGGCTACTAGCCGAAGGCAGTAGGTGTAATATTTTCAACGAAGCTCCAGAGGCCACTGTAATGGTATCAAAAGTGCAACCGATCGTGATTGCCTGCGCGGCTATCAACTGCGTATATATACATGATCTTATGCACCAAGCCTATCTCAAGCTCTATCTAGTGGAGGATGATTCTTTTTGTGTATTTTTCTTTTCTTGCAACGGCGCGCGATGACTTAAAAGGCCCAATGCCCACTACTATGTATACCCCCAGGACCTTCCTTTGTGGGTCAAATAGCATTGATATGGGCTCTTTATTCTCACTCTCTGTGCATTGCCTTTTTTAAGAATATAAAAAAAACATGTACAACTGGAAGCCATAGAAAAATAAGAAAAATAATCGTTGGTGCCGGAAACATTTCTTAGTTTATAAACAACCCTAACCCTAAGCAGAGAATTCTTTAGGGGGACTGGAATTTAACTAAAGGACATACACGATCAATTACATATGTTAACAGGACCCCCGTTTCCCCTCATATGGTGTTCCCTTGCCAATCTTCGCCTCTCCTTCTCCTTCTGCATTGTCACATTTTGTACGGCGCGCCTTCGCTCTCTTTCGTCACCTGTTATCATAAACACCATGTTGTGGTCTAGGTTACACCTATAGGTGTTGTAACAACTCAGCGGTTACGTGGCTGAGCTCAGTTAGGCATATCTGTTAGTTTCTCACACTCTATAGAACTGCATTGTGCACCAACCGACTCAATATAATCATCCTGCACTCCTTCCTACATACCCACATCCGAACAAAACCTCTAATAGCGAGATCTCGATTACCAACAGCCCGGAATAACGAACTAAAGAACATGAGAGTGCCAGCGTCTGATATCAGTAAGTAATCTAAAGTGCTTATGTAAGACATAATTAATCATTGGAATCTGCTTAATTGGTTTTTTTGGGCTGGCTGACCGGGTGATGATGTGATTCTCGATTTTAGCGAGCCTGGGTAGTTACCCAAAACAATGCACAGTCCAGCCGGTTTCTAAGCGCTTAGCGCGCCGAATATCAATACATGTAAGTGGAGCTAGCCTATTACTCGAGGGCTGCACTTCAATTTCCAGAATGGGTGTTTAGTCCGATTCGTTGCATGGCTTGCTTTGTTGGTGTCTCGTACTGGCTGCTCTCCGGATCTCGCCTTGCATGCCTGATTGGGAGTCCTGCCTGGTATTCGAATGTGGGCTGCAGAATGTGCGCAATTCGGCCAGCCTCAAGGCTGAGGGAGTCTGCAGCGCTAACGAACATATATACTTCTCCTCTGGCCCACATAATTTGTTTTCAGATATACAAAGCGATCAGCGCATGATTTACGCATCGTTCATCTTTTCATACATACTCTCTGCCTACTCTGAGAATGCTTTCTCTCTTCATAACATACCTCGCACCCGCTTTTGCGCAAAATCAAAACGCCAAGCCTCTACCAAAGAGACCAATTTGTTGGAGAATCGGAGGTATCCCACTCGAATGGTCAAGGGATGATCTGGTCAGGCATCTTCAGGAATTCGATGAATCATTACAGAAACTTGAGGAGCACTGGCTATCTCTTTTCCCCGCATATTCAGGAAACACTCAAACGGCACTGTTAAATCTAGAGCTACCTTTACAATACTTTCAAAATCTCAATTCAGATGAAACAACAGCAATTACTATTAGACACCTTTCAAAAGAAGGAGAGAAAATTGAAGTGGATCTGAGTATTGATTGTCATTTTCACGGATTGACGCCTGTAAATACACCTGCAGGAGATAATATCATTGAGTAAGTATGACGTTCTGGAGAGTAATCACAAGATGTAAGCATTTCTCTGACTCAAATTCTTCTTTTAGTGTTGTCGCAGTGACAGGTTTCAGCGGGCATGCGTATGGGTCTTGGAAGAATCGGCAAAGCCACCGTATGTGGCTGAAGGATTTCCTCCCTCGTGATCTACCGAAAAATGTTCGTATTTTAACATACGGCTATAATTCAAGCCTATTACAGGAGGGAAGACGCGGGCTGTTGGAGTTTAGAAGGACCTTTGTTAAAAATCTATCAACCGCAAGAAATTCGTTAGAGGTTAGTTTCCAGAACACCAAGAGAAGCCTTATCAATAACAATATTCTAGGAGAAAACAAGACCTCTTGTTATGTTGGGCCACAATCTGGGCTGCATCCTGATTACACAGGTAAGGAATCTCCATGAAAAACCTCTATGTCTTTTTGCGCTCACAGTAATATTTTTTAGGCCTTACTTCAAGCACAGAGTAATCCAGACGATAAACACATCCTCGATGCAACACGCGCCGTATTCTTTTTTGGTGCTCCACATTCTGGATTTAAGGTTGATGCACTTGTGGCTATGGTAGAAGATCTCACATCTTCAAACAAACAATCAACCAGGCTCCAACTGCTTGAACAATTGCGGGAAGATTCGGAATATTTGGAAGAACAGAGGGAGAGACTCATCCATATCTGGTCGAAGATGAGAATATATAGTTTCTACGAGTTGAAAGATACACCAACTGTCCAGAAGGTGCGTACCCTATGAATTCTTGGTTTTTGGTTTAAATTTCTAAAATAATATCTAGGGGGCTTCTGGAGAGTGGAAAAGAGAGGGCGAAGCAGTTCTTATGATCAGAAACATTTCTGCATTATTATTTTTACCACAGGAAAATCGATATGCTATAAACGAGGATAATACGAACATGGTCAAATTTGGAACTCGCGATGATGAGAACTATAAGGTTGTGGTTCGTCACATAAAGGAATGTCTTGATCAGTATCTCGCGTTGCGCTGTAAGTATTGTTGAATTGTTTGATAGATATCAATTCCGTTAGAGATGTTAACTTTGTTTCAATTGTTAATAGCACAAAGAAATCTGGAGCAAATGCGCCATCGTAAGTAAGGCCACTAGGATGTTAATATCAGATACCATCTGTGGCTAAAAAAAATGATATTAGGAAATAAAAATCGAATGAATTCTTCGCACCTCGGTATTTTTCCGCCAAAGACTTCCGCGATGATCTGTTTCGATAAACGCCACGCCAAGACTTTTTCGACCGCCAAGAAAGATACGACTGGGCAGAAGAACATCCCCGATCTGCCAGATCCGTGATCCCGGTAATGCAAGAGCGTTTCTTCGTCTTACGCGACTAAGAATTGCAAATCACCGCAGAGAAGATGATACAGAAAACACTACTCTAGTAGCCTATTTCTTCTGCGACGATAAGCGGGAGGAGCAGAATACGGCCATCTCTATTCTCCGAAGTCTAATATATCAGATCCTATCTCAAGCGCCATCTCTCTACCAATACATTCCGCGCGAATATCTTCCTGACTCAGAGTCAAAGTTCACATGGGGATTTGGGAGCTTATGGCAGGTATTTGAAAGCCTGGTTAAGAATGAAGACGGGTTGGAAATATTCTGTGTGGTAGACGCCCTTGATGAATGTGAAGAGGTGACTCGGGACCGACTTTTGCAAAATTTGAGGAGGCTGTTCGAGGAAGGTCCCGCCATAGATATCGATAGACCTTCCGCGAATCGAAACTTCAAAATGATCATTACTAGCCGGCCGGAACTACCGCTAACAAGGGACCTTCCAATCCTTACAACCATCCTACTCGAGGATAGAAACAAAAACGACATCCTACAATATATCAACGACCATGTTGGTCGACTTGCCAAACGAAAGAAGCTTCCCAGTAATTTAGAGAATGATATACAGCGGGCTCTTCTCGACGGTGCAGGCGGAATGTTTCTTTGGGTTTCCCTCACTTTGTATCGGTTAGAGAAATCTCCCGGCACCAGTGCAAGTAGCATCCGCGCCCAATTAAAGGAACTACCGAAGGATATCCCTGCGATCTACGCGAGCATTTTGGAGGAAATTGATTTCGCACTAAGAGAACAAGCCAAACGCATCCTAGAATGGGTCAATTCATCAAAACGGCCATTGAGCGTTGAAGAGCTGAAAACTGTAATCGCTCTAAAGGTGCAGCGGGAGCATACATCAATAGCCGTAATGCAGGAACACATTGAAAACAACCTGGACCATTTCTTTGGTTCGCTCTTTGGTCCTCTTCTCAAAATCGAACGCGATACCGTCCGTTTTGTTCATCAGTCGGTCAAAGACTTTCTCGGTAACCTTGAACTGATGAGAAAGTTTGATTCTCGTGAAGGAGCCGTTAGTGTTCGTACCGGTGTTATGGTATCCGAACAGTATCCTGTTTCTGCGTTCCACAGTACATATAGGGAGGCCAATCTTCATCTTGCAATCGATTGCCTCACTTTTCTTTCGTCTGAAGAGTTTGAGATGAGAGAGTTACAAGATGCCCTAGAATACCACTCCCGACTGAGCAAATACCCGTTTCTCGAATATGCTGCAACAACATGGCCGGAGCATGTCAAGGAGACTGATAGAAGGAGTGACCAGGAGTTAGTGGAAGCGTTCCTTAAGCTTGCTCGTTCAGATGGCAAAATGAACTCGGCGTACCAGATCTACCACGAGCATGAGGAGCATGGCAAGTCAGGCGTGAGTCGTGCGTTACAATTCCGGCAGACACCACCGCTACAGATCTGCGCGTCCCTTGGGTTCACCGACTTTGTTAAAGCCCTGGTCGAAGATGGTGCCGGCATTAATGATCAAGGTGGAGTCCGTGGTAGCGCCTTAATGGCTGCCATCTGGAGTCGTAGTGAAGCAGTAATTAAGCTGTTGCTCAACGAAGAAAATAAAAACATCAACACATCCGAGACAATGTTAGCAGAGGTGTCCGCCTGGTGTAAAACTACGGAGTCTATGGAGTTACTTCTAAGTAGAGGAGTTAAAGTGACAGAGGCAGCAATGATCGCCGCAGCTAAGAACTGGCATGGACCCGAGGCTCTCAGATGCTTATTAGCAGCAGGCGGTCAGCCCACAGAGTTGGTTTTATCAACAGCGGTGACATTTTATCAGCGCAAGGAACCTCTTGACTTACTCCTGGACAAAGGCGGAAAGATCACCCAGGCAGTTCTTCTCGCAGCGATTGAGGGTTGGAAACCTGACGAAACAATCACAACCTTGCTATCTAGAGGCGATGTCCAAATCACGGAGGCAATGATAGTGGCTATTGTAGGGAAAGGTGCAGTCAATACGGAGCTGCTAGAGCTGATGCTGAGCAAAAACAGCACGATTCAAATCACAGATGAAATCATGGCAACCTCTGCACGAACATCAAAGGCCAGGGATGTTTTAAAATTTCTTATGAGCAAAGGTGGCAAGGTCACTGAAGACGTTTTGGTGGCAGCAGCTGAGAATCACAACGGTCCACAAATGCTAAAATTCCTGTTATCGAAAGATCGAGAAATGCAAATGACAGAGTCGATGCTTTTGGCTGCTACAAGAAACACGCCTGCCAAGAAGTATATGGACCCAATATTACACCGCGGTGCCAAGGTCACCGAGGCGGTAATGATCACAGCAGCAGGAAGCTGGAGTGGAAGCAAAGAACTACTAGAGATGCTACTGGAGAAAGGCGGACAGGTGACTGGGGCGGTCTTATTGGCTGCAGCCCGTAACCGGGACGGTTTCGAAGCTCTGGAGTTCCTCCTGATAAGCAGAGGTACTAAAGTGATTATGAGCGAAACCATGATGTTGGACGCCGTGGGTGGCCCTAGCGCACAGCAAACGATGGAGTTGCTATTGAGCGTAGGTGGTCAAGTAAGCAAGGCGGTGATGGTGACAGCAACAAGAGGTCAATATGCGAGCAAGGAACTCATTGAGTTACTATTAGACAAAGGCGGCGAGGTAACGGAGGAAGTGATGGTGGAAGCGGCAAGCAATCGATGGGGTAATTTCGACACCGACATTCTAGATTTACTGATCGGGCGAGGTGGTCAGGTCACAAAACGAGTGATCGAGGCTGCGGGATGGAGCTCTTCCAAGAAATTTGTTGAGCATCTTTTGAACATTGATGGTACCATCACAATCGCCGAAGAGATGTTGGTCGAAGCTGCACGACACACAGAAGGGCTGGAGGTTTTGAAATTTCTCTTGACACTGCCGGATCACAAGATTCCGATCACCGAAGCTATGCTTGTAGCTGCAGCGAAGAACAAGCATGCTACTAAATACTTGGTACTCCTACTGAAAAGAGGCGGCGAGAGTATGATCACCGAGAGCGTACTGGTGGCTGCGGCTGGTAACTGGAGCGGCAAAGAAGCATTAGAATTCTTACTCAGCGTTGATGATACTGTTCTCATCACTGAACCCGTATTGGTGGCGGCAGCGGGTAACTCGAATGGTAGGCAGCTGCTGGAGTCTATATTTGTGATGGAAGATCACAAAGTCACCGAGGCGATGCTACTTGCGGCAGCGGGTAACATGTCAGATAGTGGGGCGCTCGAATATCTTCTAAGCCTTGATAATACTCTCCCGATCACAGAACCAATAATGGTAGCGTCGGTGCGACATGGTCACGGAGGTGACTTTGTACGATCATTACTGAGCAGAGGGGGTCAGGTCACGGAGAAAGTATTGGTGACCGCAGCAGGGAATTGGGAAAACGGCAAGGAATATTTAGAAACGCTTTTAACGAGCAATAACAGTTCAACATCCTCTCTTGTGACCGAAGCCGTCCTTTTGGCAGCAGCTGGAGATACCACAGGCAGAGATGCATTGCAATATCTTTTAGATATTAATAGTATTACCCCCACCAACCCCGTCACCGAAGCATTGATGGTTGCGGCAGCAAATAATGGGGATGGCGATGCTTATCTCGATCTCCTGATAAATAAAGGCGGTCAAGTCACCGAGGCCGTATTGCTGGCTGCAGCAGGAAGTTGGAAGGATGAAAAGGCGCTAGAGTTTCTTCTGAAGCAGCGGCTCGATTTTCCGATCACCAAAGAGATGCTACTAGCAGCGGCAAAGAATGTTCAAACCGGAAAGAGAGGACTGGGATTACTCTGGAGCGCGGACGATACTGTCCCGGTCACCGAGGAGCTGCTTGAAGTTGCTGCAAAAACATCGCACGAAGTGTTTGCGTTTGTCTTCAACAAAGCTCGAAATATCCAGATAACTGAAAAGATGTTAATGGAGGCGGCAGTAAGCTGGAGAGGCAGAGAGATCTTGGACTTGATGTTCAGTACCGTCGAATCCATCCCTCCTATTACGGAAGATGTGATTGCAGCAGCGGCAGGGAATTCTGGGTTTAGCGGTCCTCCTCTCGAATTTCTGTTTGATCGGGCAGATAAACCGCCAGTGATCACTGAGAAGGTTCTGATAACAGCGGCCAACAACATTCATGGGGACCGGTCGTTGAAGTTCCTCTATTCTGGTCATGGTGAGATAATCCCTCCCACCGAAGCAATCCTTGTGTCAGCAGCATGGAATCCAAAGGGCAGTCAGAATCTAGAGTTTCTATTAGAAAAAGGCGGGGAGATCAATGAGACATTGATGGTGGCGGCGGCTTTGAATCCTGGAGAGTCTACGCCAACAAACCTAGACTTCCTGTTAGACAGAGGTGGAATAATCACAGAAAGAGTAATGCTTGCAGCAGCATGGAACCCAAGCAATAAGAAAACAGTTAATCTCAAGGCCCTTTTAGCTAGGGGTGGCCAGATCACGGAGCAGGTAATGATAGGAGCTGCGATGAACCCTGGCGGGAAACAGAACCTTGAGATCCTCCTGAGTAGAGGGGGAAGACTTACGGATGTTGTGTTTAAAGCTAGAGACGAAAGCCCAACCAGAGAGGAAGCCATAGACTTCCTGTTGCGTAGGGTCAGCCAAGAATCGAAAACAATCCTTCTACGAGCTGCAAATGGTAGAGCAAGGGGGGGACCGGAATTATTTGAACTGTATTATGAGGTCGAAGGTGGAGCCATTGTGGCAAAGATCCTAGAAGCCGCTGTAGAGAATGAGTCAATTGAGTCATATGCCCCACCGAGTCGTACCCAGACAGCTTCGGAATATGTGGATGCAGTCTCGGAGATCTTCACACAAGTCAAGAGGAAATCCACTACTGGAGGTAAGCTCCCTGAGGAATTGCATTATTTAATTCAGTCCTCGTGTACATGGACATGTATGTGGATGCTTTTGACACAGGCATGAAATACAATGCTAATAAATGCCACATAAAAGCCCCCCCAATCGAGCTCATCACCGACCGACCTAAGGCGCAAAGGTTATATGATATCATCTTTTACCTCACGAAACTTACCGATATAATCATTTTTTGCCTTCTCGTTTACGGCCTTTATTCGTCCTTTATTGTACAACCGGCGGCCATGACACGATTTGATTTCGTACATCTTCTGGACAGCTGCTCTACATGGGCTCGAAAAGTGCCCAAGATGGACACTTATATTATCGCTGATCTGAAGGAGAGACTTGCGACATTTACTCGTCTCTGTGGCGCAACTTTGAAATTTTGATACTGTTGACACTGTACCCCGATCTCTTGGTTTTATGATCATTTCTATTCTGTTATTGTAAAGTAAATACTTTTATTTCTATTTTTTTCGTCATTTCTTGTTGGTATTATCGCCATTGTTGTTTAAGATCAGATGAAACTGCGGCGAATTTGTTTGCTTGGATCCGAAAAAACGATTACACTGAGTTGGCACTGGGCGATAACCTAGCGAGCCTATCAACAAAGGTCGATCTCGCCATACACCGACCTACCCTCTTCATGATCAAGTACAGTGATAGGATCTATTAGCGGGTAATGGAGTAGTCTATTAATTCACAATGAGACGTTTACAGATGTAAGAGTCTCTACTTATCGCATTAACTAGCAATACCGTAGAGTACAATACCACAATAACATGCCTAGTACATATTGAAATAAGCTTCACTCCGCCTCCTATAGGTGCCCCAAAAGTAAATCAAGCTCGTCTTCAAACTCGTTTTTAATCTCGTTCCTGGCTTTCTCCCGCTGCCTCCATATCTCCTCAGCCGCCTCCAGGGCTTCATCAAACCTCTTTAGGGTAATCTTCATTGATTTCTCTAGAAATGAAAGTCTTTTCGTCGTTTGTTCCCAGTACTCAGTGGCTGCCGAGTGCTCGCGGGCGTCGAGGCTCTTGATGTAAAGTATAGCTTCCCGAGACATGCTATCCGTGATCTCATAAATCTTGAGCTTCAATGCATCAGTAGCATGCTGCACCTTAGCCTCACGCTCTTGGGCACTTGAGAGTGAGCCAACCGCTTCCCATACCGGGTCCAAGTACTCTTGTATCGCGGATTCTTGTTGATGAACCGCGCTAGCGAGGATCTGGTTGAGCGCGTCAACATTCTGGGGCTTGAGGTATGTTAAGTGCTTGAAGGCGCTCTCGAGCCCGCCGAGTATGCGCAGGACAACTATCGGGGCGGCCCAAGGAAAGGAACCCGGGCATTCGACTTCGAGCCTAGTCGTGTTTGGAGGGTGCTGGGACTCGAACGGATGCGGTTCCCTAGGCAAGAACTTCTCCTCAAAGAGAACCGACATGATACGATAATGATTAGAATTGGAATAGCAAGGGGAAAGTTATGAATCGTAGTTGAATTTCGCGGGGTATGGTGTTGGCTAGTGATGGCGAGGAAGGCTTGTGAGGGGAGAAGTATGCCCATTCTTACATTGCCCGTCGTAGCAGGATTATAATCCCCAAAGAGTTGCATGTGATAGCGGCCTAATTGGTCGGATAAGCTGATACAGACACAATATGATATGCATATGGGAGGCCTAACTGATCGACATGATGTGATAGGGCGAGAATACCAAGGATTGTTAGCTGGGCTCTGCAGAGACATGCTATATAAATATATACCCTTGACTCCCGCGCCTAACTATCATTCATACAACATCACGTAGAAGCCATAGATTCTATCCCCAAACCACTATCTTCCAAAGTCTTCAGGCATTTAATCACGTTTACTACTCTACTTACTTTGTATGACCCCTCTTGCCCCACTTTACAGTCTTATGCCTCATTGCTCTCCGTTCAAGGATCTAATTACTTGGTTTGCAGCGCGATGTCTCTCTCGAGCACCCCTTGGAGGAAACCACCACAGAAAAAGCTGGAGTCATCGAGCACGCCACCCATAGCCCCTGCGGAGTTGGAGGTTACTGAGGGAGATGAACCACCGGTGTATCTTGAGCACATTCCGGATATGCCACCAGCGTATCTTGAATTTTTTATCGAGCTAGATGGAGAACTTGCCACCGAGGAAACACCGGCTACCGAGAAAACACCGACCGCCGAAGAAACACCGACGGCCGAGGAAACACCGACCGCCGAGGAACACCCTGAATTATCCTATCTACATTTCTTGGTTCGTCTCGGAAAGAAAATGCTTAGTAGGGTCTGGGGCTCGATCCGTGATTTTCTATCCTGTATTCGAATATTGGCCAAGAAGGTTGAAGACCAACCTGACTTGGATTCATTCAACCTCGAAAAAGAAATGTCGGACATTGCTGAAGAGCAAAAGGGAATAATTGGCGAGATCATTGACGATTTCCGCAAGGCGACGCTGGGGAGACTTAGGAAGCTGCCGCCGCAGGAACAGCGCAGAGGATTGACAGGATTTCGGAAGATCCTGAGGTGGGTAGGGGATGCCTGGAATGCCTTCCGGGCATCGCTCCCGGATCTGTCTGTTGAGGCTCTGAAGAGGCGGGGAGAACAACTCTCCAGCTGCATCCGTGGCATGATGATAAAAGTTGGTGATGTTTTTCTCAAGGCATGGAGGTGGCTATCTAGTTATACTGGACGTTCCCTGTGAGCAAAATGAACGATACTACATCATGTCGCAGAAGGTTTCATATGAATTCAGTATCCATAATCTGTAGTGAGAATATACAGAGTAATGGGTTTGATTAGATATGTAGCCAAGTAATTAAACACACCGCACCCGAGAAACGTCACCCAGCCCCGATGTATGCTGCCCATGCAAAAGGGCAAATTATGTGTGGGTTCTATCCTAGCAGAACTAGAGGACCTCGCTACCGCAAACAAGGGGCAGGGTTAGGGTTTACGAAGGTGCAGAAATGATGGCGGGTAGTATTTTTTCCCCGGGCCCCGCTACCACACAATCCCTATCAGACATTCTTGTCTTAATAACTAGTACATATATCTACTTAATGTTAGAGCAAAACACCTCTCTGTTTACTAATTATAAACGCGCAGCCTGTAGAAACAGGCGCTATGATGAGGTTTCTGATTAGAGAGTGTAACCCCCCCCCCCCAACCACTGAGTAATACGGTTTGAAGTACCGTAGTAATTCATCTCAGGGACACTCACATTGACGTTGAAACTACTTGTTCTGGTCATTTGTCTTGTAAACGCCCCCCCCCACCAATCTTCCCTCATACGCGCTGTAAAAGGCCTGTGTAACCGTCCGCCGAGACGAATTACAGATGTGATTGCTGTAGCAAAATTATCCGGAGGCTTGAATGGGAAACAACTTCAACGCTGCCTTTCTAAACACCCATGCAGCGAGAAGACAAGAGATTCCATTTTTGTGATTTTATCTCAAAATCTGCCACTACTAGGCGTGGAGATGCATCAATTGATGCATTATCCACACGACGAAAGGCAGGAAAGGGCATAAAACATGCATCAACACAGGATGTAGATCGAGATACACATGTGTTTACTGATTCGTTTCTCGATGCATTTCCCATAGAAAATATTGCCTCACATTATCTGTGTAAGCCAATCTCCATTTCCCGACCACTTTACTAACGAATTTACCCCATATACGAAATTTGATGCATTTGCAGATTCATTTCCACGTGGTTGCGACGTGAGCGTTGTGGCGCGTGGCACGTGGCGCTAGCTAGTCAAGCCACAGTATACTAGTAGTGAAGGAGACGTAATCGGGACAGGTAGCAAATAATGATGGAAGAAACGTAGCTCAGAGATGTGTATACATTGGTCTCAGCCGATCAGTCTCCCTCTCAACCTAAATCATCGTACCCCTCAGAATTGATTTAGTCTTTCATCTCGTTCATCATCACTCTAGAGAACTACGACCAGCATCTGCATAATTTAGGTGTCGGATCGGGAGCAAGAACTACCGCTTGGGTCTCTACAGCTTGAACGCAAAAAGACAGCCACATACCGAAAAGGGAGAGCAGCATTTGGTTGACCATTTTCGTGTACGAATCTATATAAATATTACAACGCGCCAAGAGCTAGGTCATCAACTGTCACTCGTGTCAATTGCCAAGCCGGGTGTTGGAATTGTGTTCCGAGCTTAGGAGCAAAGACCTAATACTCATATGAGTGTCAGTATATATGTCAATATGTAGTCATATATATATAGACTGTTCTAGACACAATATCTTTGTATAAATAAAGGCTTGGCATGCCCCCTGTATTACTATGTAGTTATG
Source organism: Morchella eximia (assembly GCA_024713935.1). Lineage (NCBI taxonomy): Eukaryota > Fungi > Ascomycota > Pezizomycetes > Pezizales > Morchellaceae > Morchella > Morchella eximia. The sequence continues at coordinate 872,713 of JAMGZG010000025.1, read as the reverse complement.
CAAGTCGATTGAGAAAGTCAGTCTTCCGCATCTGTTATTATTTATTATTCTTTATGATTATTTATCTCCAACACCGGGAATGCGATCGCTATGTTATGCAACAGCCTGGAGTACGTGCTAGTCATAGCTGGCCATAGATATGTATGCTGGCCTGTATTTCTATCTCGACTATCTACCGGTGCTGGAGCTGTCCTGGGATTATACTGCGGCCTTGAGGAAACGGTTGTCAGTTGGTAGGTGGGACGAGTTGAACGGGTACAGCGTATATACCGACATCTTTATGTTGGAATATTGGAGGCTCACTGCTTGGCAGGAGAACAGGTCTCAGGGAATGCTTTGACAGATGACGGAACATGGGGAGACATGGAAAAGCGTATTATTGAAACTCGTAAAACCTGGCAACAAAGGCTCAGAACTAAACACATAATCCTACCACCATTTCGGATAGCCAATCTCCATTTCTTAGCACCCAGGACCACACCCCGCGCCCCGTAAAACCATCAAACACATCACCCTGCCCCATCCACCACCTCCTACGCGCCCCCACCACCACCTCCACCCCCGCGTCCCTTCTTCTTCTTCCCTCCCCCCCCCCCCCAAACCGCACTCTCCCCATGCACCGGACTCTCCAAATGATCCTTCAACCGATGCTCCGTCTCAAAGCTCCTCCCACACAACGGACACGCCCTCGCCTCCCTCTTCCCCTTCCCCGCGCCCGCCCGCTTCGCAATCTCATGCACCTCGAGTGTTTCCAACTTGTCGAACGGCAGCAGCTCGACCGTGTAGAAGACCTTTTGCTTCTGCGCACGCGAAGGGTACTTCTTGGACGGTGGGCGCGGGCCTTTGTCTACGCGGCGGACGTAGCCCTTCCCCTTTGCGGGCGCTTGGGATTGTGGCTGCGGGCTGGCAGCGGAGGAGGCTGAGAAGGCGGTAGGTGCTTGCGCGGCGCGGAGCGGGCATGGCGAACGAAACGGGGCGTGTCGGGAGTGGGAAGCTACTGGTGGAGGCGGTTGAAGCTGTAGTGCAGATCGGGGGTGAGAAGTGGCCGGTACTGTACGCTCCTCCGGGGAGGTAGGGGTAGAGTGCGGGCGTGGATTGTAGGTAGACAGACCCAAGCTGATCATGTTGCGGGGGAGTTAATAGAGGCGGGGGATGTTTCGGCCCGAGGCTCGTATCCGTACACTGGTCCGGGCCCCGGCGGGTGGGCGGGTGGGCTGCCGGGTTGTTGTGGTTGGTAGCTATAGGACTGTCTGCCGGGTGGGAATATTGTGCCGTATCGGCTGTGCTTTGTTGCCTCCCGGGAGCTCGTGTCTGCGGGCGCTGTTCTGGGAGGTGAAGTTTGGTATATGGGAAGAAATGACTTGAGTGTGAATTGAACGCGTGACCTTGTGAGAGGTTGCGTTGTGAAAGCAAGAGAATATACTATTGTGCCGCTGGAGTTCCAACGACAATGTGGGAATCCAGTTGGTCTATATATACAGATATTCTAATACCACGTGATCTCCTGATTACATAATCCTTGGCACTAAGCCCTGTCTGAAACCCTTGTTCTTTCTATGAGTCATCCCTTGTACATGTGTAATTACTATACATAACCGATGTCGCAATGCCTAATTTCTACAGGAGGAGGAGGAGGAGGAGGAGGAGGAGGAGGCTCGTTCGATGGCCGGTCTAAAGGAACGCCCTTGTTGTTGCTTTGGTGGGTGTTTGTATTGTATGCTTCGACTTTCGGGTGCTCCCCCCCGTCCGCCGCAGTTTCCTCTTCATTGCTGTATGTGTAGCGCGGAATAATACATAGATACATGTATTGTAGTATCAGATTGGCCGATCGTTAGCTGTTGGCGGCCTGGGAAGCGGCGTTTAGTTAAACGCGCAGCGGTGGGCTAGGGTTGGCTTTGAAAGAATCTGCGGCGTCATGGTATATCACCCGTAATGATATAAGCCCATCTCTTGTCGTTCTTCTTTTGTCTTTTGTGTCTGGAATCTAGTGCTTAAAAAATCATCACCGAAAAAGCCCACATAAGTGGCAGAGGTGTTCTATTCCTCTCGATCTCCAATTACATATATTTCAGATGGTTCGTATATTTTTCTTGTTGCTGGGATAATCTGAAAGGGGTTTCTGCAGTATGATAAGGATGATACTACGGGAGCTGAATATCCAAATCCGATATCAGTTTTCAATTACACTTCTGGGGGTTTCGCAGAAGGTGTAGAGATTATAGAAAAGGAACTCTACTCCTCCATCACAAAGTAATGACTAATAGCTCGCCCAGGGTGTAGGATATGTCTTCTAGCAACTCGCACCTAAATTATCCACAGTCCTTTGGGTGGCGAGGAGTGTCTGGTTTACCTTTATAACAAATGCAAAGGCGAGACCATAGTAACCTATAACGTCCTCGCACCGAAGGAGACACACTTCAATACTCCACACCGCCTTCTTAACTGCACAATACCGGAGGCATACTTACTGAACCACCGAGCCCTCTTTCAGCTTGGGTATTTGGTATGAAATATCGATCAAACAATCATTGACTATCCAGTAGGGTTAGGGTTACTATTCCCTTCATGCCCTACCACGCCAGGTAATGCATCGCAGGTGGGTCTCAAAATACATCATAAAATGCATCCTTCGTACTACTTTTAATTATGCATCGGCGAATGCATCCAAAATGCATCAAGGAGTGCATCCTAAATGCATCGGCATATGCACCCCAGTCCCATTGGACGATTTTCCAGCCACTTTCCCGGCGACGTGACTGATATACCTCCATACTTACTATGTAGACCATTACCGTCAATGCGTCCAACAGATGGATCAGTAAGAATATCAGTAAAGGGATCAGTGAATGTGTACACAGATGTTCCAGGAGTAAAAGCTTTGTTATGTGTGGGAGTCTAACATGTGTTCTTCCGCTGAGAAATCGCATAGCTTCCCAGCTACGCCATCAGTTGATATGGTAATGATATGATAATAGCTCTTATCAAGCGAGACTATGGCTACTTTGAAGGAGGAATTTAACCAAGTTCGAAATCGAGAGGGATGATAAATACTGCGTCCAATAATAAAAAGGAAACCGTAGCAATTTCCCGATTACCTGCTGCACCGACGACTTTCCCGATGCCTTTCCCTGCTAGTAAAGTGATATTACCTCGAGGTACGGCAGCCTTATCTACCGCGTGCCCCATGGCCATCTTCGGTACTAATAGTGAAAGTCGTTGATAAAATCGTTGGTAAAGTTGTAGTCATAGTCGTCCCGTATTGTCAAGTTACTAGCAGGGAACGTCATCAGGAAACTGGTGCAGCAAGTCGTTGGGAAAGTGATGCGGAAGGTCGTCAGGAAAATAGTGTAAACAGTGGTAAAGTTGTCATAAAATGCATCATTCACACCGCTCAGCAGAGGCCTTGACAGTAAATTCATCAATGGATGCATTTCGCAAACCCTGTTTTGTATGGGCAATGCATCGATAATGCATCAAATGATGCATTGCCTGGCGTGGTAGAGTGTTAATTGTTTTTAAGGCAACGCATCCACCCTTAATCTTCCTACAGAGCCATTTAGAATTGAAGAAATGGAAAAAACTGAACACATCAGAACCTAGTACTACTGGTTCATGTTTCGGGGTTAGAGTCAGAGTTAAGAAATCGCAAACCATCATCTCCACGCGCCCACAGTTTTTCCTACCGATTAATCTTCAGGTCTATTCTATTTAAGGGTTTCTCTTCCGCAAAATCAGGCACTTTGTATGCGAACCCTGCTAGTCACGTGGATCATGATCTATCACTCGCAGGTACAGCCATGGTGTCTCACTCGGCTTGGCGCAGATAGCGCCATCACAGATATGCCCAACGGTGAGCAGCACAAATAAAAGCGCATTAAAGATCAAGAGCTAAAAGAATAGTAGACCATGCATCCATTGTTAGTGGACAGTTCTAATTATAATAGTATGTAAATATCTTCCTTCGGCAGTGTGGTCCACGCAGCGCATCGAGGCGTAGAGGGATATATCGTGTATCGAGGTACTTCCGCCTCATGGAATGGTATACCTTATGCGGTGACACAACCTATGAGCCAGTATACTAGATCATATGACTACCGTCTTGGTGTGAACGCTTAGCATTTTGTGAGAGTAATGGGTCACATGATCTATATTAAAATCGGAATCGTTATTCCACCACCAACGGTAATAATAGGAATTACATGTTTCTTGTACCGAGTGATAAGTCATGATCCGCCTTGTTATGCGAGCGTTCTCGGGTATGAGATGATACTTAACCCCAGAGAAACTCTAGCAGGGGTCTGTCGCGTGGTTGAACTATAAGGCCAGCTTAGCCAGGCTTCTTACTCTGTGGCGGTAGCTTAGAGGCTGGCGCGTTGGCACAAGTGATACTATAAGCCTAGGCCAAAGCCAAAGTCGTATTTTGATATTCCTCCTACCATCAAGATATTCAGCGAGCTCCTTCCCTACTATAGCAGCGTTCGAACCCCTTGGATCAACCTATTTCCACTGCAGAACTGCCTGGTTGTCTCGATCATATACGCTTGTTTCCTAAGCCCGAAACGAGAGAAAAGGCCTCGATACTTTGTTTTGTTGGACGATACGAGCGAAGACAAGGCCTGAGGGTGAGTAAGACAATTAATTAGTCTCAATATTCATTTATTGATGCATTTATAGAACTCTTAGAGCGAACCTCCAAAAATACACAAGTGATCGGCTGTGACCCATACTCATGAAGGAGGATATATAACCCTAACCCTATCGACCCCCATCCTTTTTTGATTGTTTAATCCATTAATTGCACATTACCAACTACACTAAATCCACTATCTCAACCATAAAGAAAGTAAAGACAAGTAACTAAAAATATAATTTACGTCATCTCTCTTTGTCCCCCCCCCCTCTTCCCCGCGTACCAGGTGGTAGTCTTCCTCATCCCCAAACACTCCTCTTGAGATCTTTAGTCTCTTGTTCTCCATCAGCATTCCTGCCCGGCATAGCCATATTCCTCTATCGTGTGCTTCCCCGATTAATGTTACTGTTTCCTCGCTGTCTATACCAGGCATAACGTCGAAGCATATGCTCTTCGTTATTTATCTTATTCCACTCTTCAACTTTTATAGACCCCACTGGGCCGAGTAACCCCCAATCATCGCCATGAATAATCTGATACCTTACCCCATGACCAAGTCTTGATACTTTATATAATATATAACTGAATTAAGTATTGAAGTATTGGCAATTACGAGATCCGCCCGCCCTCTATGATTCACGAGAAAAGAAGAAACTCCGCGACACGTTGAAAAATGGAAAACCTTTGGAGACACGGTTGATACAGGATTCTAGAACCCTGACCCTGAATGCAAGCGGTAGTGATGGAGTGGTATCATTCGCTAGTCGAGCTAATGTAATGGTACATGGTCTATGTCTCTGTCTCAGTCCTCGCCCGTGAACTACGTGATCATATAAACCTCGCCCATAAATGCAGGGAAATCCTTCAAAATCAACCACTACCACAAGATACCCGGCCAGGTGTTGAATGTGCGCGAGTGAGCGCCCTACCCTGGTAGTTAAGATCGGCAGAAAGGACTACCGTGTGGATCTCCACAGCTTAGACTCGAAAGACGTCCATATACAAAAAAAAGGGCGAGCAGAGTTTGATGAACCATTCTGTTTCGGAATACTGGACGATTCCATCTAGGAAAATGCGCTAAGAACATGCTCATCAGCTATCACTCGGATCAACCGCCAAGACGGGTGAGTGATCATTATCACCTGATCATCCTAGTGAGCGCATGCATCTGAATTAGAGATTGGTGAGGTGGAGCAGCTTCATTATATATGAGTATTCACTAGAAGATAAGCCCGCTCCGCATAATGCGGGGAATCCAATGTACGAGGCTGCGGCCAAAAAAGTCTGGTAGCGCACCTAGCAACAGGGAATTCACTCCCAACATACACATACCGGCGATGAGTCCCACTCCCCCACGCAACGAGCCTGATAACTCAATATTAAATGGTGAATGTATTTAATTCTTCACAACCTTATGTACCATAAAAAGTAGGTAGATGTCTCGTTGTTTAGATACTTATATATCGAGGTCGACGCTTGGGGAGTTCCCCCATCAAAGCTGGGTGTCCTACCGAACCTTTTGGCCGCAGCCTCGTACTTACTCGCAAGCTGGGAGGAACTGTAGCTATTCCTAGCCATAGGTGAGTATCATTATCCTGCTCGGCATCTCTGCCACTCACCAGTGCTAATGCTATCATGGGTTTATGGTGCGGTCTTGGAGAAATAGTTGGTGGACGGGACGAATTAAACAAGTACACTGCAGCGTGGCGGCATCTTGAAAAGACATGCGTGGAAAGGTGCAAATTCGAAAGATCTGGTAACAGAAACCCAGAACTAAACACATCATTCAGATCCACCATTACACCCGATAGAAAATCTACATTTGTTGAGATTCTTGAAGTCATTAACCAGCTGCAGTTAGGACTACTAACTCCACCCCTGCCCCACCCACCTCCTACGAGCCCCCACCGTCCCTTGCTCTTCTTATTTGTCCCCCTCACCTCACTGCGGAATGCTTATGCACCGGGCTCCTCAAATGATCCCTCAACCTGCTCTCACTCTTAAAGCTCTTCATGCACATCGGACACGCCCTCGCCTTCTTCTTGCCCTTCCCCGCGCTCGCCATCCTCGCAATGTCGCACGCCTCGAGCGTCCCCGAGGTGCCAAATGGCAGCAGCTCGGCCGGGTAGAAGACCTCCGGGCCCTGCTTCTGCTTCTGCTTCGGTTTCTCCTTCTCCTTCTGCTTCTGTATCGGCTTCTGCTTCTTCTCCGTGGGCGACGGGTACTTATTTGATGGTGGGTGCGGGCCCTTGTCTGCGCGGCCGACGTAGCCCTCCTTCTTTGGCTGTGGCACGGGGGGCGCCGGGGGCTGCCGTTGGATCTGGGGCGCCGGGGGCTGCCGTTGGGGCTGGGGCGCCGGGGGATGCCATTGGGGCTGGGGCGGTGGTCTGGAGGAGAAGGCCGACGCGGGGGCGGGTGCCATAGGGGCACGCAGCATGGGCATGGTGAAGGGGACAGAGCGTGAGGGAAGTGGGAAGCCGCGAGTGTTGGTCGAAGCAGTTGAAGCTGCGGTGTAGGCTGACAGCGGTGGGAAGTAGCCTGAAGCACTGTACGTTTGCGATCGGGGGAGGAAAGGATAGGGGTACATCACGGGTGCTGGTGGGTATACAGCCGGTGCGAGCTGGCCGTACTGAAGGAAAGCGGTAGAGTCAATGACCTCATCGGCCCAAGACCCGTAGCCGTATACTGGCTCGGGCGTGTACGTTTGGGCGAGCTGCCCGCTGGATTGCAGTTGGTAAGACTGCTGTCTTTGAGGCTGGGGTGCTGTTTGGTATTGGAGGTGCTCTGCCTCCGTGGGGCTCGTGTCTTCAGTCACTAATGTGGGAGGACGGTGGTTTCTGGGGTATACGAAAGGCAGTCTTTTGAAGGTTTCTTGGGCAGCGTACGATTCGGCTTTCTGATGATCCCCCTCGTCCAGCGCAGTGTACCCCCAACCGCTGTGTGTTCCTCCGTTTAGGCTCTGGTTTTGCTGCTGGTATAAGCTGGGCCCATAGTCATATTCATTTTCATCATCATCATCATCATCATCGTACCCCCCACCATTGTGTGTTCCTCCGTTTAGGCTCTGGGTTTGCTGTTGGTATAAGCTGGGCTCATAGTCATATTCATCATCATCATCATCATCATCGTACCCCCCACCGTTGTGTGTTCCTCCATTTAGGCTCTGGTTTTGCTGCTGGTATAAACTGGGCCCATTGTCATATTCATCATCATCGTCTGTCAACTGTTAGCATCCTCGTAGTTGTTTTCTGTGTTCGAGAAGGGCACCTGTATCCGGCGCATCTCGTCCATGATCAGCGTCGGCAAGGCCCAGGCTTCCCAATTTCTCAAGCACCGCCGCGATGATGTCCCTCCTGATTGGCTTGTTGACAGATTGAGAGTAGCTCGTCGACATTTTGTGCTTTGAGACGAAACACTAAATTGCGGGGGCAGGGACTCCGGGAGACGGAAAGCCAGGGATGCGGAGTGCGGAATAATACATGTATTTATTGCATTACCCGATATTGGCAGCCTGAAAGTCAGTGCTGAGTTAACCGCGTGGGGGTGGGCTAGGGTTTGTTTTAGGCAGGTTGCGGCGTCATAGAGTATCACTCGCATTGATATAAGCTATCTCTCGTTTTTTCTTTTTTTCTTTTTTTCTTTTTTTCAATTCATTAATTTAAGCCATCTCTCGTGTTTGTTCCCCCTTTTTACTTTTTTTTCTCCGCACCATAAACGGGATTTGGAATTCGTGATATAAGCAGCGCGCAAAACAAAAAGTGTTTTGTCGCAGTAGAATTACGATCGAAATGGCGTCATGTCGGCAAAGTGTCAAGAACTCGAAAAGCATCAACTAATTTAGCCAGCCAAATCAATTGTTCGACAATCCCTCTTCCCAGAGTTGTCTTAAGGTGGCCCAAGTATGCACGCCAGCCCCCCGCAAAGCCCGATCGTACGTACAGCACAACCTGTAACCGCTCGCGGTGTTCTCACAGATTTAATTGGAATGACAAAATTAGCCTTGGTTGGTAAATATGCTCTAGCTCTGCTGAACTCTGGCATTATTAATTTAGTTATAGACTTAGTACACCCCCTTAGCGTATGGCAATCGACTGATGTAAAAACTAATGTTTACACTAGCATTATGTACAGCAGAACTGCCTTATGCGGTTAATTTTGTCATTCGGATTCGCACTGACTGTGCAGGGGATAGAGCATTAAGTATAAAACCAAACAATATTCTTTTATTCTGCCCACAATAAGGTAATCCTCTGTCTGGTAATACATGGATGGGTGATATCGTTTCAAAATCTGTATGGAAACGTTATTCAGTTATACATGCTTTACATCTCGTGTAAGTGATGCACACAACACAAACGGTCCCGAGATTTTGTTTTCTTAGGTGATACGAGAGGAATCGGATCGGTGGGTGGAGAAGACAAGTATTCTTGAAACTTATTGCAGGTGGTCTCGAGATGTCTCAAAAAGTTAAAGTGCTGAAAGATGAAGCATTTTCAGGTATAAGATCATGTATACATGAGCCCTAACCCTGGTTTTAGCGTGTTGTTGAAATCCAGCTGTGGTATCGAGACTTTGCGCGATGGATACCTACATACCTACGTCTCTTCGGCTACGGCAAACTCTATAGCTAGATATAAGACGAGATAAAATCAACGGAGGTATTGTCTTTTTCCGTGTTATGTGCATTAATACCATTTACATACATCATGAATACAGATTGTCAGCTTGAAATTGACATTCACCATAAGTTGAACTCTGCGGCAAAGATGTATAGATTTCGCGATAACTATACTTATTCCGCTCCATGTTATATATTTAGAAGCTAAACTGCTACTCTTTTCTCGTATTCTCCACATTCATTAGCTCCAGCAGCTTCCGACAATTGCGACACGGAGGAATCCTAACCCCTTTCACCTCCCTAAGCGTGGTTGATCCTTTCCACTGGACTGGCCGTCTGCCCTCCCACTTTACTGCCGTGCTCCACACAGTTTCCGACTTGGAATCAAGTTCCCTACAAACACATCAGCTATAGTCCGCCGCTACCCAAAAGCCAAACCAGGCAACAAACCTCAAAAAACAAGCAAAAGGCAAGCTCTCCGCACAATTTCCCCAATTCTGCCCGCCGATAGACTTTGCAAGAGGTGCTACCGTCTCCGGATCTAACCTTAGTAGCCTTGACATTTCTATCCACCGAGCCCTGGCAAGTTTGGATTTCAATTCTGAATCCCAGTATCCATCATCGGGTTTGAACTTGCCGAGGCTAGCTCCTAGTAGCCATTGGATCTTGTCCCCGCTTTTCAGCGTGACAATGCACACCACCTTCGGGCACGCGTTTTTGGTGGGGTACAGCAAGTGGAGAAATTGCGCGAATTCGCCTAGCAGAGGCAGGAAAAACAACTCTGGTGTGAGTGCAACGCCTTCCGGAGGATCAGCGATGGAAAATATATACGCAATAGCGTCCATGGCGGTAAATAGTTCGGTATCAGTGTTATAGAATCGGACTACGATGTAATAAATTGCAGTAACCTCCTCAGATCCTGCTCCCACTTTGAACTTTTTGAAATTGGGAAGTGCTTGGAATGGGACAAACTTCGACATAGCCCTTTTTCCCTGGCGGTTCCTGAGGTTCGTGGTTAGCCATGCATGGCCGTACTATAGGGAACACGTGGAGAAACCATACTTCGACGCGACCCAATTGTTTACTAGCATATCCACTGTTCCCATACTGGAGAGAGACAGTTAGCTTACACGCACAAAAGAACGACACGAGATGTGTGAAATACGTCATAGAGGGAAAGAAAGTGGCTTGGATTCTCTTCAAGTCGTTATGATATTGCTCGGGAATGCCATATTGTCCCGGGTCCTGAAACAGGCCGAGAAGAAATCTGCATGGCTGTTTTCCGGAATAATCAGCAGGGGAACGTGAGAGCATTACATCCTACATACCATCTCCCACGAGGGCGCCTGACCATCTACGAAGAGAAGCGACTCAGGTGAGAGTTTCCCGTTAAAGTACCCAGTGCCATCAAAGGACATAGTAGCCATTCGAGATGTGCTCGGGGAAGGTGGATTTTGAAAGAAGGGAGTGAGGGATCATGGATAGGGAGGTGGGAAATGAAACTGGTAAACAAAGGGTATTATTATTAATTAGTACTATGCGTTCATTAAATGGTCGGAATTCTTAGTATGGATTGGTTGCAACGATATCCGACCATTTAATGAACGGCCGAGTATTGACCGGCAGATATTGGCGGCCTGAAAATCGGTGCTTACTGAACAGCGCAGAGGTGGGCTAGGGCCGCGGCGTCATAGAATATCACTCGAATGGAAATTTAGCTATCTCTCGTCTTTTTTTCTTTTTTCCTTCCCTTCGCACCATTAAACAGAGCTTTCTAATCCATATCCTGGCACGTAAGACATAAAGTATTTGTGAGCAGAATCGCAATCGAAATGGGGGAACAAGAACTGCATATCAAAAATTTACTCAGCAAATCAATGGTTCAAGGCACAATTTTGCCAGAGGCTTTCATGGGCCGGTCCAAGTAGATGCCAGCGCATTGCAAAGCCTAATCATACACGACCTGGAAACTGCCCGTGGCGTTTAGAAGATGTATGAAATCTAGAACCTAAAAGGTAATGGCCGGAAATACCTATATAAGTTGCAGATACGTGCTATCCGTCTACATTTCCAAGTACCTTTCAGGCGGTTAGGATGCTTTTCTCATCGCTGGCCATGAGCAAATCAAGAGGGGTCGCTGGGCGGTAGGATAAGGGTACTGCGCGCCTATCGAACATTGTCAGGAACAAATGCACGATCGAGCCCAAGGTGATTTCTCACCTCCCCCCCCCCCCCCCCCAGAAAAAAAAAGAAAAAAAAAGTCAAATCAAAAGAGATACTACGCTGGTCAGTGAGATCTGGATGTCAGCGGTCAGTGACTACAAGTACTTATCTAATACGAAAAAAGGCCGTTTGTCAGTGTCAGTGGGAGTACAATACAAAGATCGTTTTTTTTGTGAGTGTCGGTAGGGAAAGAAAATGCTATACAGAGTAGACGTTGGTCGGTGTTAGTGGGAGTACAACATAAAGAGTGTTTTTTTATCAGTGTTGGTAGGGAAAAAAGTGCTATATAGAGTAGGCGTTGGTAATTATAGCTATAGCAGCGGTTGACACTTTGAAGATTAACAGTAAATTGACTGTTCCGATTAACGTGAAAGAGTAAAGCTTTGTCCCATGATAAAACATCCTCATAAGAGCCGAGAGATTATAGAGCGCGGTAGCAAAGTGAGGTAATGTCTAAATATATGGATATTGTTGGAGTGACGGTCATTAGCGTCCAGTGGAGAAACTAGCAAAGAGGGCTCTCTGTGGCTGTTCCTTACCTGTACCCGCACTTACTCTCATTTTTCCTTTTCTTCTTCTTTCCTTCTTTCATCGCGAAGCATCACCGCACGCCACCAACCAATAAAGCCTTCTCATCACAAAACCATCTCAACAGATATGAGTGTGGCACTAGCTGCAAATTACAACTGTGTTCATACACTAGAGAACGTTTGTGCTTAAATGAATGAAAAGACTAATCTAGAGTGAAGACGAGAAGTCGCCCATGGCATGGCGGCGGCGTATCAGTTAGAGCAGCCCCTCACTTTGGTATGCTGCCAATGATCATCTCGGCCGCTTTTTCCCTCGCCCTGCCACCTCCATGACCGCACCCGCAAAGGCTCGGCTTCACCTACATATTTGTCGTATCTCAGCCGTTTCTGCATCACCATCAATACCGCGGGAGATGGCACCCTCATCGAACCTTAATCACGACATCTTACTCGTGAGCGGCCTTGTTTACCAGGGCGCCAACACCAGCGTGTATGGAAGAGAATTGCTAAAGCCCTGCGCGCGGTGATTGTGAAAGATGATGTTTTTCTTTTTCTTTTCGGTTTTTCTTTTTCTTTTTTTTTTCTTTTTTTTTTCTTTCGTTCCGAGTCTTGTATGGAATGATATTTTGAGACCTCGCGGTTTGCGTTGGAGGTACATACGTCTCATGAAGGGAGATGGTGGTGCAGGTACATGTGGGCGCAGTTGCTTGGCTTTGCAGGTGTCGTGGGGGACTAGGGTTTGAGCGTGTCGCCGATATGTCTTGGCACACAGTCTATCACTCGGTTACTAGTAGCTGGTTGATCCCCCTGCTCGATCCTGAAACCCCAATCTCCCGCCAAGTGCAAAAACCGAATATAAACCGAGAGTAGTTAAAGCCTAATATTTAGTAAGCTGTTCCGGAGGATTGGGGTTTCAAAGCCCGGAACGTCGCGAGAAGGGGCGAGTGATATATAATGATCCCGCCACAAAGCGGCACCGCATCTATATATTCTCAAGTGACGCCTTTTCGCACATCCGATCCGAGCGCTTGGCCATGGGTACTGCCGTTGCTGTCTCTCTTCAAATTGCGGAAGATGGAAATGGGATTCCGATGAGATCGTAGCACATGCAGGATGAAGTGGTCAAGAGACGTAGTTTATAAGTGTTTGTATTGATGATGAGAAGAGAGGCAGTTCCCTCTTCCGGATCGTATACTCTCTCGCCACATGACACATTCTCTCATAACAATCGTACTACACAACTTGCCTTACGCCTTCTCGCGTGTCCTGCCCGAGCCGAGGCCACGTGGAAAGAGAATGGCCAGATTTATTTATCAGTCAAGAATTGAAAACTACCTCCACCCTTCGGCCAAGAGTAATGCTTGGTTGTTCCAACATAAAACTTCGCGGGGTTCACAAGACCGAATTTCTTCTCAAGATAGTCTTTTCCGAGGGCCTGGATCAGATATGGGGAGAGCACATTCTGCAGGAATGTCTGTGATATCCCATATTGCTGGTATAGCTGGTCCGGAGTATCCAAAATGGTGTCGGGGGTCAGGTTGAGAAGTTCCCAGTTTGTGCATTCTTTGAATAACTTCTTCACGCCAGTGCAGAGGGCGACCTCGAATGGTTTCCGCTGTTGCATCCCGAGATCGATCAAGAGTTTTAATTGACCCTCGAGAGTTGCAAGCCGCAAGGAGAGGGGATAGAATTTGAGGTTGCAAGCTGCACAAGGGTCACGTTAGTCAATATACATTCCGGTGCGGAAGAGGATGTATGCAACTAACCAACCCAAATGGACTCGAGGTTTGCGACAGATCCACCCTAAATATACATGGCTAAAATCAGTCACTTCTATTCGTAGTTCGAAACCATCGACCCTAAAACATAATAGCATACACAAGTGATATGACCCCAAGCCAAGGGCTTGCTTTTATCTCCCGAGCTTGTATTGAACCCAAACATCTTGCAAAGCTGACGGCCAACATCCCTCTCGATCATTATTGTGAAGGGACTGGCTTCTGTTCCGACATTATTCGGGTTATAAAGCATTGTAGTCAAATCTGCACCAGACCTCGAAATTCAGTAAAACGTTCCCATATGGACCAATAGTAAAGAATTCTTACATCCGATCACAACGGGCATGGAGTTCTCCATGAGAACGTGGCCATTATACCTCGGCGACCAGAACGGGACAGAGTGCTTAGATAGCATTTCACAAATGGCAGTAAGCTCCCCATCAAGCCGGGCAATATTCTGTTGGAACAGCTCGCAATCCTGCATCTCTGGTGTTATGAAGTCTTGATCATCAGGATAGAGATTTCTCCTTGCGTCCTTTTGGCCCGCGAGGATACTCTCGAAGAAATTCTGTAAGTAACTGAAGCTCAGCCTTGCGAAGAGCCACTTCTGGTCGAGAGACCTTAAACTATTGGGGTTTGCAGGCAACGGGGAAGGCGGGCTCCGTCCATCGGTCGATAAGGTGGCTGCGATAAGAGATTATCCAGTCCCAAGTGATGTGCCTGCCCTGGAGCGCTTCTTCCATATTAGCATGTACCTGAGGCAGTGGGTACCAGAAAGATCTGATCACACAAAGATTCTGAACACGGCGATACCCTACAACATCAACAGCATAGGTGCACGAAGAGACTTAGTGCTGCATTGGAAGCCGGAGCACGATGCATCGTTTGATCATATTAAAGATTGCATCGTCAATAACGTCGTTTGGGGAGATGACCCCACCATGCAGTACCACCTCTCCATAGACGCCTCAAACCTATGCATAGGCACGGTACTATTTCAGCTAGAAGGCCCACCCATAAAATGTCATGATGTCTCGTCTGAGGAAAAGCAGGTGAATCGTTATCTTCATCTCCAAGGTTACCGGCGCCTGCGAAACCTCTTCTTCTGTATGAGCGTGAAAGCTTCGCGGTAGTAAATATTAAGTGAAGAATCTGTTGGCTAGTATTAGGGTCGCCATATCCGATAAAGGTGTATACAGACCATCAAGCACTTCTGTCGGTTCTGAAAGGTGACGAGGCAAAGGGGTTCATAGCGCGGTGGCAAATGCGATTGGTAGAATACGATATGGAGATCTATCACATTCTAAAATCACAGAATGTGATAGCGGATGGGATGTCGAGGCTTAGCACTAGGTAGGAATGCGGAGAAATAGAGGCGGCGGCAGTGGATACGGAAGGATAGAAGGAAGGATAGAAGGATTGTTTAAAGGACAAGTGGTATGGCGTGATGATGGAGTATAAGCTGACGGGGATGTTACCGGCAATGAAGATCGCGGGTAAATCTAGTAAGTAAGGAAACAAGTTATCAGAAACAGATAAAGCGGGGTGGTTACAAAGGCTGAAACACCAATCGCCGCGATTCTTGATAGTAGTCGATCCTGAAGTGCCAGATCGACTGCACGGACTCCTGTACCGAGAAAAGAATAAGGAACTGGCAATCTGCATCAGAAAAAGGAATATTAAGAAAATTCTATACTAGGCGCATGACGTACATGGACACTTTGCGGAGTGAATCAAGCTAAAAAAGCTAATGAGCAAGTATTACTGGCCGATGCGCCACCGCGATACCTCATATTATTGTCGATCTTGTGATTCATGACAGCGGGTAGGCCCGTTAATACCTTCGCAGGCGCTGCTACCCATATTCCAGCTGCAGCCAATAGACTTGTAGGGCATAGACTTCATCGGACCGATTGCTCCGATATCGAGATCGGGAAACAGATATATCCTGATCGTCATCGTGTATTTCAACCGCTACATCTTCACGAGCGCGGTAGCAAGAGCGGATAGCGCGGTAGTAGTGGTGTTAATCTCGGAGAACGGAAAGTACATCGGATGGTAGCGATATATCTGATAATAATGGTTAAATCTTAGATTATGCGGCGTCGAGCAACTCTTAGGCGAGGCGTGGAGTCAAGCAATTTCCAGTGCCCAAATCGCTTCAATCGGTGAACCTGGCTGAGTCTTCACGTCTGGTGGTAGTTGTGAAATTTACTCTTCTTCTGTCGGTATTGATAATGTCGATATATTTGGGGCGAATTCTACTGTGTGTAAATCTTATAAGCGGTGATCTGCATCGTAGATATACTGCCAGCTGCTGTTAGGGTTCAACCGGATTGGAAGCGGTTTAGGCCTTCTGTAGGGATCAACAACCTTTCTGCGGTAATATCGGGCGATAGTCGAGACAGTCGGAATCTTATGCGGCAGTCAGGTGAAGATCTGCTGCACGAGGTGTTGAAGAACCATGAACTATGGGCGTATCCTGGCTGTTAAAATGGAGGAATCTGGGAGACTCAGCCCGCAACAGGCCGTCCACAATGGACGTGACTTTCTGGGTGGTCGAGGCGTCACTTTTGGCCACTGCGGTCGGACTGTGGTCAACGCGATCACTCCAGTGAGGTTGGATAATCGGTGGGGATCTTGGTGCGAATGGGAATGGGAACATCAACTATCGAAGGAAGGCGATTAAAGGGGTAGCCGGAGTCTTTAAAGGTGTCCCTCATCGCGCCTAAGTGAAATGTGGGTGGATCTTGAGCGCTCCATGAAAGTGGCACCGGGGGCTCCTCGCACGGCGATTTCGTGCATTTTGGGACATTTTTTACGGGTTTTCTTCATGATTTACGGTTCAGAATTGGTTCTATGTACATAGTTAAACTAGTTTAATGTAATCCCAGATGTTTTGGTGATTAAAGAAAACAAAGCTAGTCCTATCACCTTCAAATTCCGTAAGGTAATGCTCCAGCAATGCAGCCCTGAAAATAATGACATCCCCAGGCTTAAAGTCAATCTTGATATTTAAATCTGGTAGTATCAAATACCCGCCACCAGTGAAGTTACCTGCGCACATCATCATGGCATACCCATCCTTTCTATCACCAGAATCTCTATGGGGTAGGACTCTTAAATTCCGCAGTATAGCTACACCGTGGAATGCAAATCTGCGGCTTGTGGTGTAGAGTGACCAGCTGACTATTCCTTGCGTAACCCGAACACGCGAAAGTGCCATCCAGTAGTCTTGTGGGTCAACAATTTGATATATGAGTCTGAGAATCTGTAAATGAGGTGCCAGCTGCTTGAAAAATGAAAAACAAGCGGCGTTTTTGTATGCTGTATCGATTAGGTATGCGGAGATTACTGGAGCTTTAGGTTTATTTGTCGCTGTTTAGCAAACCAAAATGCAAAGTCTTAGGAAGATTAGGTTTTGAATTTAGGTGCCAGTGGGATTTTTCGATTCATTATGTCTTTTGTCGCTGACAGGAGGTTTGGGAGGTGAATATGTATTTTGGAGTGCGGAAATAGCGGTATCAAGGCTTTTAACTATAGATTGTCCAACGGTTGGGCCAAAAGGGACATGAAACGCGTTTTTCCAGAAAATGAGAAGGTTTTCTTCATCAGAGGATTTAATGATGATGCTGGATGTGCAAAGAGGGTAGTTCTTTGCCGAAAATAAAGGATCTGTTATTGGGGTGAGCCGATGCCTTGCATTTTGTATCAAAGAAGGGCAGGTGATTTCCGAAAATTGAGTGGGGACTTTTTGAAACGATTTGAAACAATCCCTCAAAATCCTTTTTTGTTCAAGTATTTCTTTAGATTGAGGTGCTTCCAGTTTGACGAGGTCCTCTGCAGACTGCAGTAAGATATGGTAGGCTTCAGAATCGGAAAAGTATGTCATAATTGAAGATAAACCGAAAAATCAACAAGTGGTAACCTTACACACTTGTTGATTTTAACTAAACAATATATCGGTAACCTTACACAATATATTGCTTGAGTTGGCTCTTTTCAATTTTGTGGTGTTGTGCAGGTTGCCGTGAAAAAGGAGAAAGAGTAGGAGCAAGAGCAATGGTAGGAGCCGGGGAAATTTTGAGAGGGTAAAAGAGAGTTTATTTAGTTGGAGATTTGGAGAGTTTCAATCTACGCGTTCTGATACACGTGTTTTTATTTGACAACAATAATCTTTACGCGTTAATCTTTACGCGTCATGACAGCTTGAACATATAACCCCTTTACATTCAAAAATATTACAGCATGGGCAATATAAATTTAGCGAATTACATGGACGAAGGACTATAGTCTTGAGGAATACAAAGCGAGCGTGGAAGTGGAAGTGTTAGATTGACTATGGACTATGGGCGGCTCTACGCGGTATATCTTATACCAGTCTGAACCCTATGGCGTGGCGTAGAACAAAAGTAGTATTAGGTGGAGTAAAAGTCTGAGGAGGTTGCGTGAAGAAAAGGAAAGAAAGGAAAGCGTGAAAAGAAGCGGCAACGCCTCATATATATCCAGCTCCTAGTCCGTTGATGACTAATGTCGCGTAACAGAAAGAAAGAACATAACAGAAACCCCATTCTGAATCCCATGCAATGCTTGATCCTCTTCGTCGTGACAATAGAATAATCAAATAAGGCGGTTGCTTGTTACAGACTCTTTCACTCTAAGGCCTACCTCGCAGTGAGGCAGGAACTCTGTGGATAATTTCGTGGAATCGTTTAACAATATCGGCGAATCTTCGAGGTCCGATAGTGGTTCTTAGAGGCGCCATCGTATCACTTATATCGTCTCAAATCTTTCAAATCTTCACTCTGTTTCCTGGAATCCAAAATATCGCCGACTTCCCATTCTTCCTCTCCCGATCTCAACCGGGGTGGTGGTGCTTCTTGCTGTCCAGGGTAATGGGTTCTGCTTCAGGCGACAGTAGTGAAGCGTGGAATCTTGGGTGGATTTTAAATAGAGCGAAGTTCTAACTTCATCGCGTAAAGGGATTGACGATTAAACGATGCTGTATGGTCGGTCGTTTCAATCGAATTTCTTAGAGATTCGCTTTGTCAGAATATGGCGTGTCGATAGGAAAACTTTATCTCTATATTATAGCAGGCGGGGGTTGATTAAGTATTAGTTGATTCCTCTTTATGTATCTTCTGTATTTCGAAACATTTTCGCTCTTGAGATATTCGCGATGTCGCCATTTCCTTGCAATACTGTTGGCCTGATCTTGCGCTGTCGTCCTCATGTTCCAAAGGACCAAAAGGCGTTCTTGGATTCGTCGCGAGTTGGCGTAAAAGCGGAGAGGTTACCGTTGTTTCGAAGGATGATTGTTTGTCGCGAATTCAGTAATTGGTATTGAACCCAATCGTCCTGTTGATAGGAAACATAACTCGAAGATATTGTTCCATCACGGCATTGATTCTTTCCGTCTGTCCATCGGTTTGAGGATGAAATCACGGTGAAAACTGGCGGAGTAAATTTCAAGCGTTTAGTGACTTAAAATTCGCGACAAAGCGTGTTCGCCGATCGGATACAACAGTGTCGGGTAGTCATGCAACTTCAAAGCATTATCGATATACTGAACATTACGTCAGCCGAATCCACCTCTTTAGTTGTTGGTATGAAATGTCGCGTTTTGGTTAGTCTATCTGACAACTAGAATCGCGTTATATCATTCTACCGGGAAGGTCTGTAACAAAATCCATCGAGACGTCATCCATCATGGTCCATTAGGTATTGGCGTAGGGGCGAAATCTCCGTCTGGTGCATTGCGTGGTCTTTCTTCTGGGCACAGCATTCAGATTCTGACATCTTGATCGGCGTATTTTTCGCATTTCGCGATAATAATACCGGCTCAGGAGTTCGATGTCTTTCTTCTACCGGATGTCCTGCGGATGGTTTGTCGTAGTGTTCTTGTAGAGTCTTGGCGGAGGTCGTTATGTCTGAAATGCGTATAAATGACTTCGATAAAATGCTTAAGCGTTGTTATCTTCGCGTTCGGTTAATGAGTGAAATTTTGTTGAATGGTGTACGTCGTTCGAAGCATAGCGAGGACTCGTTTAAGGAAACTATCAACTTGGTAGGCTTTTGCAAACAAGCTCTCAACAGATGGGCGCTCGCCGGGTTCGTTTGACAAAAAGCCATAAACAAACAAACTTTGAATCTAAATTTTTTAACTTCAGGACGGCTTGGCTACGATCGTCAACCGTTCATCCTCCTTGGGTAGGTCGCTGACCTTCTAGTTAATCATCCGGTTTTGCCCTTGTTTTCCTGGTGAAATTGTATAGCGAAATCAAAAGCGTGAAAGAAATTCGGATACAGCAGAACTGTCGACGATTTAACAATTTTGTTGTCATGAAATATTGAGGTTTCGATGGTCTGAAAACTTCGATGGGGAATTGTCTTTCGCCAGGATGATGGCGTAGATTCTTGAAGCTTGTCGTCACGATTCTTAGAACTCCTATGTCATAGATTTCGTGAAGTTACGTTCTGCAGGAGAATGTTTCTTGGAAAAAGAATCGACCCGGATGTAGGATTCCTCCTCATCGCGTTGGGATAGGATTCTCTTTGAAACGTAGTCGGATGCATCGGTTTCTCTGATTTTGCGATCCGGATCGAAGTGAACTAGTATTGGTGCCGTCGTAAACATTTTTTAACATTTGAAGCAACCTTCCTTTCATCCGTCGAATTCGAATTTAATTCTTTTTAAATCAGCGGTGAGCGGGGCAACAATCTTTGAATATCCTAAAATGAAACGTCGATAGAAATTCGCGAATCCCAGAAACACCTGAACATCATGAAGATTCGTCGGTGTAGACCATTCTAGCACGTCAACAACTTTCTTTGGATCCATCCTATTTCCGTTCGGGGTGAGGATTAGACCAAGATACTTCGTTTCCTGAACCATAAATTCACATTTTTCAGGTTTCAGGTGAACATGATTCTCATCAAGTACCTTTAGGACCCTTTGAACGTGATCTTTATGCTCTGTGAGAGTTTCAGAATAGATGAGAATATCATCTAGATAGGCCGTTACGAATTGATCGAGATAAAGACGTAGGATGTCGTTAATCCAATGTTGGAATGTAGCAGGAGCATTGGCTAGTCCAAATGGCATTACTGTATACTCGAAATGTCCATATCTGGTTCGGAAGGCTGTTTTCCACTCATCTCCCTCCGCTATCCTGATTTGATTATATCCCCATCGCAAATCCAACTTGGTGTAGTACTTCGCTCTTGACAATTTGGCCAAGGTTTCCTTCAACAACGGCAATGGGTAACGATTCTTAATCGTAATTGCATTGAGGCCCCGATAGTCGACACATAACCGAAGAGTTCCATCAGCCTTCTTGACAAACAAAATAGGTGCTCCCGCTGGTGATTCACTATGGCGGATAATTCCCTTGGGTAAATTTTTTTGAAGATAATCCCAGAGCGCCTTCAATTCGATTTGGGATAAAGCATATATCGGTCCCCATGGTGGTTGTCTGCCTTCTTCCAACACTATCTTCATATCGTAGGAGGGTCGATGTGGTGGAAGAATTGCAGCATCATATTCTTCGAACATATGGATGTATTGATGAAATTCTTTCGGTATTAGCCGTTCGATGTCGATGGTGGATTTTTAAACTGCGAGCGATGACTGTATGGTGTTCGGTAAGGGAACGAAATGCCATGAACGATAACTGCAGTTCACTTGAGTGAACAGTGTTGACAACGAGTTCAGAGTCAAAAATTAATAGATTTTCTTTTGGTCGAATCGTGGACGTCGTGACGTCGCATCCAAAATATCACATCGCGATCGGACAATCTGCTGGTTCGTTACAAAACATGGTGCAGTCTACCGATGGTATGAATGTCTAGCGAGCATCGACAATATGAGTAATCGACTCAATAGGTCTTCCATCGATAACATCTACGTGGCGGGGTATTTTGAGGGTCGTAGTGAGTTTGTTGTGGGCGTGCAAAGATTAAATCGATAAAAGCGTATCACGATGCTCGGTATCGATAAGGCGTGAGTGGGTATGAAAGAGTCTTTATTCTGTGAAATAGAACAAGTTACTACTGGTGATTCCCGTCAATTTCCTCTCCGATACGAAAACCCAGAAATATCGTCACAGAAAAATCATGCGCGGTCGCAGGCTAAGCTTAGTGCGAGGACAAATCTTCTTAGGCTAGTTATCGCTTCCATCGTTTTCCTCCACTCAATCTGCTCCCTCATCGTTGGTCTCTTGGTTGATTCAGTTCTTGCCGACAGGGCAATCCCTATAATATGTCCCATGATGAAAGCATTACTCGGTAGCGGGCATTTCTTTCGGCAGGGGTGGGGCGGCAACGTCCTCAGATAGATCATGATTTGTCAGCTTGAACGAGGATGATTCTCGTAGCGAGTCGTTGGCAGCGGTGGGCGGCGAAGCGGGGAGTTCTTTGGTGGGGGCGAGGGCGAATGGATGTGATCCGAACTTTTACTTCGGCAAACCTGCATTTCGGCGGCGATTATCAACCGTTGCAAGAGTGTCGCGTCATCTACCGTCGCAGGAGTGTCGTGGTGTATCGTTGATTCGTCGAGCTCAGCGTTGATCCTTCCATCGAGCTTCAATCAGAGACCTCATCCATCGATTCAGCAGCATACCGTTGAAATTCCATGAAATAATCGTGACGTCCGGTTTTAGTTGGCGGATATTCGAAGATTCCTCCTCGCCGTCTTGCGTCCGATCAGGGTCACAGCAGTGTCAAAATCTCGTAAAACCGTAACGTGGAGGCCAAGCAATTCATCTTGTCGCATCTTGTAGGAGCGGTTGGCATTCGCCAGTCTGCTGAGCAGCGTAAGATAAACTTTGATTGTAGCGTTGGGTAGCGATCGGCATTACCTAACAGCTTAATCCTCATTTGTTGTTTAAATAGGTGGAGTCGTTCTCGATCGCGTCACCTGAAGCAGCTTCGAGTGCAGGAGCTTCTCCGACCGATGGGTAGTGGTATGTAACAGATGGTCTTAGGGGCGCGGGGCTCATCTCCGATGGGTGGTTCATCAGGGGCAACAATCTCAACTGCAGCCTGTTGCGTTCGGGCAGCAGCGAGATCTTGTCTGGCTCTCTCTTCTTTCTATCGGCCTCTACCATCTCTCTGTAAATCCGTTGCATCTTGGCGGTAATGCGGCGTTGTTGGAGAAGCGCGTAGGCGCTCTGCTCGATGATGTCGGACCAGGGGTCTTCAAAGAATCTTTGGAGATTATTGCTAAGTTCTTTGTGTCAATAAGGCGTGTTCGGCATGGTAGTATGGTGTTGTCTTGGTTGGCAATAGGTCGGCATAGCCTAGTGTAGCGAGTTACATGGACGAAGGACTATAGTCTTGAGAATACAACCGGCGAGCATTGGAAGTGGAAGTGTTAGATTGACTATGGACTATGGGGACTCTCGCGGTATCTTATCTGAGTCTGAACTATAATGGCGTGAACAAAAGTAGTATTAGGTGGAGTAAAGTACAGGAGGTTGCGTGAAGAAAAGGAAAGAAAGGAAAAGCATGAAAAGGCGCGAGCAGCATCATATATCAACTCCTAGTCCGTTGATGACTAATGTCGCGTAACGAAACCGAAAGAGCATAACAGAAACCCATTCTGAATCCCAACCACATGCGCTGTGATCCTTCATCTTCGTCGGACAACCCGAATAATCAAACCAGACGGTTGCCGTTACACTAACAAGTCCATCATGACTACACATATTCGACAACCAATATCCAAAAACCAGTAGAAGAAACGAAAATTACTATACATTCGGGCCCATTCGATCTGAAGTTAATGTATCTCTCTCACTTGTAAGAAGATATTCTGACATTGCGCCTGCCTCTTCAAAACTAATAAGCCACAATCTAGCCCAAGACTTTTGACATTCACCGGCTTCAATAATACCCTCGTCTAATCTATTCCTGCGATCTGTGATGAAACTACTTGCATTTGGTAAAGATTAGTATAATAGCAGAATCTTATTGGTCTAAGGTAAAGAATTCTGACCTGCTAAAAACACGTTCACATTCTGCGGACATCGTTGGTGTAGAAAACTCGTCTAAAGCTAGAATTGACAATCGTGGGTATAATGGCCTTAATTTAATCCACCAAGGTATCGGTAATCCTATTTCATGTCTGTTTTCTGCCACCCAATTAAGGTAACGGGAAAGCTCATCTTCAATGGATTCAGAATTAAGCCGAGGCTTCTTAAAATTCCTAACTCTTTTGAATGTAAAAGAGTTAGGGTCTTGTGTACACTTCGGTGATTCAGGTGTAATTGTCGGAACACTATGCAATTATAACCGTTTGTAAGAGGTCTCCCAAAGTGTTTTGACAAGATCTTTTGCTTTAAATCCCCATGATGACCTTTCTCCCCATCCAGATTCTGTATCTTCAAAAAAATTATCCATATCGGGATGTAGTACTATCGATGCGCAAATGATTGGAGATAGTTCATCAATTGAATAATACTTCTCCAACTTTTGAGCTGCAAGCTTTAGCGGACCAGATAAAACCTCAGATTGTGAATGATTTTGGGAATATACAATATGCCGACGAAGTGATTCTAGTGATGGATATATTTCGTGAAGGGAGCGGCCAGGTCCGATGTCCTTCTAATACAAGAGTCTCATCCCGGAAAGGCTTTAGGAAGTCGTAGATTTGCTGAAGAGTCAACCAGTCAATAGAGGTAAGCTGGTCTTTCTCAATTGTTGATTTTCCGATCGGTATCTCTCGAATCACTTGGTGAATATGAAAGTGTAACGCGGGTCTATTGACGAGGGACTATGATGCCAAGGAATACAACCGAGGCGAAGACGTGGCAGTAGATATTCGAGACTATGGGCGATGGACTATGGGCGGCTCTACCTGGTATGACAGACCAGTTGAACCCTATGACGTAGGGTGGAGCAAACGTGATATTCGTAGAGTAAGTACAGGAGGTTGCGTGAAGAGAAAAGGAAAGAAAGGAAAACATGAAAAGGTACGAGGCAGCAGCCTATATATCTTAACTCTAGTCCGTTGATGACTAATGTCGCGTAACAGAAACCGAAAGAAACGTAACAGAAACCCCATTACAAATCCCAACCATGCGCAATCCTTCCTCTTGCGCTTGATAACCCATTAATCAAAGCCAGGCGGTTGCCGTTACAGACTCTTTCTCTAAGGCCTACCTCCTGGTAGGCTTAGGCTTCTGTGGATAACGCTCGTGGAATCGTTTAACAATATCAGGCGAATTCTCGAGGTCCGATAGTGGTTGCCAAGAGGCCTCATCATATCCTGTATATCGTACCAGATATTCAAATCTTCCCCTTCGTTTCCTGGAATCCAAGATGTCCTCAACTTCCCATTCTTCTTCCCCTTCGATCTCAACTGGAGGTGGTGGTGACTGCTGCTGTCCAGGTAATGGGTTGCCTCCTTCTGGCGACAATAGGGAGACATGAAATACAGGGTGGACCTTCATAGAACGAGGAAGTTCTAGTTCATAGGCATAGGGGTTAACAATTCGCTTCACAGCATAGGGTCCGACACGCTTCCAATCGAGCTTCTTCGAGGGTCGTTTGGTGAGGACATGACGTGTTGATAGAAGAACTTTATCTCCTATATTGTAGCGAGGGGCGGGAGTTCGATTCAGATTGGCTGATTCTTCTTGTATCCTTTGTCTTCCGGAGCATTTCATCTTTCAAAAGTCCACTATGTCTTTCATCTCGCCCTTACCATTGGCTTGATCCTCGCTGTTGTCTTACCATGTTCAAGACCAAAAGTCATCCTTGGATTTCTCACGAATTGGCGTAAAATGGAGAGGCGCTGTCGTTTGAGCGTGGTTGTTGGTTGCAAACTCCATGGTAGTAAGCATTCGAGCAATCATCTTGTTGATAGGAAAGCATAAAGATACTGTTCCATTACGGCGTTGATTCTTTCGGTTAGTCCATCAGTTTGGGGGTGGAACGCGGTGGAAAATCGTGGAGATATTTCCAGGCGTTTGCAAAGTGACTTCCAAAATTCCGCAACGAACTGTGTTCCTCGATCGGATACAATAGTGTTTGGAAGGCCATGGGTTTAACATTGTGAACATATAAGCGCCACTTCGGCCGAATCTGCCTCGCTTGGTTGTTGGTATGAAATGTCACCGTTTTTGTTAGCCTATCGCTTTCTAAAAATTGCATTATATCCATCGCTTTCCGGAAGGTCCGTAACAAAATCCATTGATACATCCGTCCATGGTCGAGGAATTGGCGTAGGTCGAAGAAATCTTTCCGTAAGGTGCATTACGTGGTCTTCTTCTGAAGCAAATATTGCAATTCGTGCATGTCGATCGGCATACTTTCGCGTTGTGGTAAATAATACTCGACTTATGAGTTCAATGTCTTTCTTTCTGGGATGTCCTGCAGATGGTTTATCGTGGTGTTCTTGTAATAGCTAATGGCGAAGGTCGTTGTCGTCTGATGCATGAAAGCGTCACGATAAATGGCCGACCATTGTTGTCGTCCGTGCATTCAGCAAGCGAGATTTTGTTCAGTGGCGTCATCATTCGAAGCATGCGAGGATCTCATTTGAAACTATCAAGCTTGGTAAGCTTTTGAAAACAACTCGCCAGCGATGGGCCTCGCTTCAGCGGGTTCGTTTGACAGAAGCCATAATAACAAACTTTGAATCTAAATTTTTTAAACTTCAAGACGGCAGGCTCTGATCGTCAACGTTCATCCTCTTTAGGTAGATCACCTGATCTCCTAGTCAATGCATCCGGTTTCGCTCCCTGTTTTCCTGGTCGAAACTGTATAACGAAATCAAAACGTGAAAGAAATTCAGACCAACGGGCTTGTCGACGATTTAACAATTTTGTCGTCATAAAGTATTGAGAGTTCGATGGTGCGAAAACCGATGGGGAAGCTGTCTTTCCCAGATGATGGCGTAATTCTTGAAACATCGTCACGATTCTTAGAGTTCGCTTGTCATAGATTTACGTAGTTACGTTCTGCGGAGAATGTTTAACTTGGAAAAAAGCGACCGGATGTAGAATTCCCCCATCGTCACGCTGGGATAGAATTCCTGCTGAAACATAGTCGGATGCATCAGTTTCTACTACGATCTTCCGATCCGGATCGAAGTGAACTAATATAGGTGCCGTCGTAAACATTTTCTTTAGCATCTGAAACGCTTCTTCTCTTTCGTCCGTCCATTCAAATTTAACATTTTTCTTTGTTAATAATCTAATGAACAACAATCTTATCAAAATAAATCGTCGATAAAAATTCGCAAATCCCAAAAATACCTGAACATCATGGAGATTCATCGGTGTAGACCATTCCAAAACATCGACAACTTTCTTCGGATCCATTCTATTTCCACTCGGGGTGAGAATCAAACCAAGATACTTTGTCTCCTGAACCATAAATTCACATTTTTCGGGTTTAAGGTGAACATGGTTTTCATCAAGTACCTTTAGAACCTTTTGAATATGATCTTTATGCTCTGCGAGGGTATCGGAATAGATCAGAATATCGTCCAAATATCTTGAATTCTGAATTGATCGAGATAAGGGCCTTGATGTCATTGATCCAATGTTGAAAGGTTGCAGGAGCATTGGCTAATCCAAATGGCATTACTGTATATTCGAAATGTCCATATCGAGTCCGGAATGCCGTCTTCCATTCATCTCCCTCCGCTATCCTGATTTGGTTATATCCCCATCGCAGCTCCAACTTGGTGTAATATTTTGCTCTCGATAGTTTAGCCAAGGTTTCCTTCAACAACGGCAATGGATAACGATTTTTAATCGTAATTGCATTGAGGCCCCGATAGTCAACACATAGTCGGAGTGTTCCATCAGCCTTCTTGACAAACAATATGGGCGCTCCCGCTGGTGATTCACTATGGCGAATGATTCCCTTTGGTAAGTTTTCCTGAAGATAATCCCAGAGCGCTTTCAATTCGACTTGAGATAGGGCATATATCGGTCGCATGGAGGTTGTTTGCCTTCTTAACACTATCTTCATATCGTGGGAGGGTCGATGTGGTGGAAGAATTGCAGCATCATATTCTTGAGCAATATGGATATATTGGCGAAATTCGCCGGTATTAGCTGTTCGATGTCGATGGTGGATTTTTAAACTGCGAGGCGATGACTGTATGGTGTTCGGTAAGGGAACCGAAATGCCATGAACAGTAACTGCAGTTCCACTGAGTGAACAGTGTTGACAACAGTTCCGAGAGTCAAAAATTAATAGATTTTCTTTTGGTCGAATCGTGATATCGTGACGTCGCATCCAAGGTATCCCCATCACGATCGGATAGTGCCCTAGCTTTGTTACAAAACATGGTGCAGTCTCTCGATGGCCCTGAATGTCTAGCGAGACATCAACAATATGGGTAATCCTTCCCGACTCAATAGGTCTTCCATCTATAACATCTACGTGGCGGGGTATTTTGAGGGGGGTCATAATGAGTTTGTTGTGGCGTGCAAAAGATTCGTCAATAAAAGCATATCCTGATGCTCCGGTATCAATAAGAGCGTAGGTGGGTATGAAAGAGTCTTTATTCTGTGAAATAGAACAAGTTACTACAAGGTGATTCCCATCAATCTCTCTCCGATGCAAACCCAGAGATATGCATTCTAGAAAAATCATAAGCGGTCTGCTGGGCTAAGCCACTTAGTGCGAGGGACAAATCTTTTCTTGGCTAGATTATCGCTTCCATCGTTTTCCTCCACTTAATATCTTGCTTTCATCATCGTTGGTCTCCTTGGTTGATTAAGTTCTTGCCGCTTGAGGGCAATCTCTATATGTGTCCCACCTCCATGATAAAGCATCGGCCTCAATTAGCGGGCATTCGCTTTCGGCAGGGGTGGGGCGGCAATCTCAGAAAGATCGTAGATTTTATCCTTTTGGTAACGAGGATGAGGTTGATGGCAGTCTTGAACGGCAGCGGCAGCGAGTAGGACCAGGAATTTGCTGGTGGAGAGCGAAGTCGGATGTGATAGCGGTCAAGGTTTTTACTTCCTCGTTTTGCTTCTGGCTTCTTCGGCGGCGATTATCCAACCGTTCTGAAGTGTCGCGTCATCTACCGTCGCAGGAGTATCATGGTGTATCGTTGATTAAATCGAGCTCCGCGTTGATCACCTTCCATCAAGGCTTCAATCAGAAAGCACTCATCCATCACATTCAGCGACATACCGTTGAAATTCCATGAAATAATCGACAAGCGTCCGATTTAGTTGGCGGATATTCGAAGGTTCCTCTCGCCGTCTTGCGTCGATCCGGGTCCCCAAAAGCAGTATCTAGAATCTCGTAAAATCGTAACATAGAAAGGCAAATCGATCATATTCTCCGACGTATTGTAAGCGGTTGGCAGCTCTGGCAGTCTGCTGAGCAGCGTAGGATGGCTTGGACTGTAGTGTTGGGTAGCGATCGGCATTCTGCAACAACTTAATCCTCATTTGTTGTTTGAATAGATGCAATCTTTCGATCGCGATCTCGCCGGAATACGCCGAGTGCAGGAGCTTCTCCGACCGATGGGTAGTGGCTGCAACCCGGTGGTACGCGGTAGTCGTCTCGATGGCGCTTCATCAGGGGCAACAATTTCAGCAGCGGCCTATTGAGCTCTGGTCGCCGCAAGTTCTTGTTGAAACATTTCTCTTGCTCTCTCAGCCTCCTCCGTCATCTCTTGTAAATCCGTGGCATATTGAGCAAGACCATGTTAACATTGTTGGAGGAGGGCATAGGCTTCTACCCCGACCGCATTATCGACTTGTGGGTGCGCTTGAAAAAAGATTTGGAGGGTATTCTTTGAGTTCTTTGTGTCAATAAGGCGTGGTCGACATGGTGGACTATGGTGTTGTATTGGTTGGCAATAGGTGGGCCAATATAATTATAGCGAATCTATTGACGAGGACTATGATCAAGGAATACAAGCGAGGCGAAGGCGTGGCAGTAGATATTCGAGGTATGGGCGATGGAATATGGGCTCTCGCAGTATAATGACAGGTTGAGCCCTATGGCGTGGGGTGGAGCAAAGCGTGATATTAAATGAGTAAGTACAGGAGGTTGCGTGAAGAGAAAAGGAAAGAAAGGAAAACATGAAAAGGTACGAGGCAACGCCTCCTTATATACCCAACTCCTAGTCCGTTGATGACTAATGTCCCGCGTAACAGAAATCGAAAGAACATAACAGAAACCCCATTACAAATCCCAACCACACTGCGCAATCCTTCCTCTTCGTACCTTGATAACCCGACTAATCAAACCAGACGGTTGCCATTACAGAAAGTCAAGAGCATGTCGTAACTTCAAAGCCCGTTCCAGTCCATCATAATCACCAGTCTAACGTGTTACATTCCCTAATATCAAACTTCGAGCTGGAGTTGAAGCACCAAGTATTGTATTCACCGATTGACAAAATGCTTCCCTCCGTTAAGGGCTGCCCTGAATCCAGACAGTTATGTTCCGAAGCTTTCACAATGGCCCAATCTTCCTCCATTTCTCCATCTCCAAATTGTCTCGCTTCACATTTTTCTTCTCTTCTAACGAAAGGAGTTGAACTGATTTCTTCCCATAAAGAAATACTTTGACAACAAGATTCAGAACATGCCCGGAGCATCTTACATATCGTGATTTGTATAGAGATAGTGTGTTTGTTGGTTGAGTTATTTGTAACAATATTGGTTGTAGTGTATGTAATGATCGTTGCAGACCACCCATGGGCGGCGTGGAACCACTTGTTGCTTGCTGTATTGTGTTTTCCGATTGTTGATTGATATGATTTTGAATGAATTTAAGAGCCGTGGTATTATTACTAGCATTGTCAAGAGTAAAATAGTCAAGAGAACCCTGAATTTGAAACTCTGTGATAATTGCCCAAACAAGGGAACCCTGATTATCTCCACTATGAGCCCCTAAAAGTCTACGTAGACCGAGCAATGCATGAGATAACAACTCTTCACTGTTCAACCAGTGACTGCAATCCATGCAGTCCGTCCATACCCTTAGCATTTGACCAGCTTGTCACAGTCAACTGCAATTGCCGTCAGTCTGACTGGACCACTCGCGGCGTTGGGGAGGCTATGAGAACCAAAACCCTCGAGAGGTGCTCGCAAGTGCAAAAAAAAGCAAGGTGGAAGTCACCTCAGGTGGGAGACCTCATTCTACTCCGCAGATTTGTGATCGACAGGCATAAACATCCACCGTAATTTCAATAAAGGAAAGAAAATCAATTAATTACAATTTGTTCAGTCTCTCTCTTTCCCTAAACCTTTTACCCAATACAAATTTTCCTACATATATTTCCTGGATTGCATATAAATCCTCCGGTCTTAAGTTTTCTTCTTTGATGTGGATGGTGCCTTCCTTGTACTGTACTCTACTGATCTGTTAACCCTCATCACCTCCTTCGGTCGCAATTAATATCGTTTGGTCTCTATTGCCACAATACCATACACATCCTCTGAGTGATATTGTCTCATCTCTATTCCTTCTGTTCCATCTGTCTTCTTATTGTTGTATTCCCTTAACTCATCAATTTTGCTGTTGCATAATAAATACTGTACTTTTGGATGGAGCTGTGAGAGTATGAGCCGGTTCTGTGATTCTCACTAGGGCAGTTTGGTCAAGTAGTTCTTACGTTAATGGGTAGACAGAGGCTGTCACTTTAGGTTGTGATGGCACTGGTAGCGGTATTGGTACTGTTGGTACTGATAGTGGTGTTAGTAGAGGCGGTGGAAGTGGTGTTTTGCTTTCGGCCTGGATTTCCATTTCTTTATCGCTTTCAGATTCGCTGTACTCTGAGGTTATTAGCTCGTCATTGTCCTTATCGTAGCTGTTTTGGGTGTCTTCATTATTGATTGGGGAGAGGATGCTTCTCTCAACTTCAGCTTAGGTTTTGGTCTAGTATCTTCTGGTATTCTCGGGGGAGGATATTGTCGTAATCTCGATCCGAGCTCATGAACTTGCCATATCAGTTAATGGTTCTTTTTCACTAAGATGTTGACATTCTGTCGCAGCTTGATAATCTCTTCAGATTGCTGTAGGTGCAAGTCTATGCTACCGGCCATGAGTTCCTGGATACTCATGACTCTTCTCTCTCTCCAGTTATATGACATTTGTGTTCATTGTTGATGATATCTCATGGTTGAAGCCAAAGAGATAAACAAATGGTAGTCTCTGATTGGAGAAAAACTAAAAGAGAGTTATTTCCACGAGGTTGTGAAAAATATGTGGCGATTGCTGATTGGTCGCTTCGTCCTGCATGTAGGTTGTCAAGGAGAGAGTCTGTACAGCGACTGGAATGATCTATGGAAAAATAGGGGGGTGAAATTGTATGGCGAAATATCTGTGTACCATATAACTGTTTTTTTCATTGATCATTCCTATCGCTGTATATGTATAGCCAGTCTCGACAATGGCGCTAAGCCTATGCTTCGGCCCTTCCGCCTATTACGTTTGATAATTTTGTGGGCGACAACGTCTGCTAGTTTGAGCATTAATAATATTACTTGACCGTCAAGTGACCATGATTTTGTGGTTTCCGACCTGAACGGTGTGACCGCAATGTCTATCCTACAGTGCTATTGTCCGTGGTAGCCTAGCGCGCGAGACGCCACTGGCCACTTTGATTGAGCTTCTGACGGAGGAAACTTGGGAAATCACTGACCAGCTACAGGACGAGCAGGCATACCCTGTTTTGTTGCCCTAACGAATTCGGCGGTGCGTCAAACGAAAAAACAACATCCTAAGCGTAAATCATACACAATCACTCCAGTATACATGTAGCTACATATAGATTCCAGCCGTAAATGACCACCTCCTCGAGGTCAGCATTCTGGCAAAATCTTCCCAGGCATGGCCATGGTTACAGGCTCTCTATCTTAAGACTCTGAAGCACTTCGGCCATGAACGTCCATGGGGAGAATATAGTCTACATTCCATTGACTCTTGCCCAAATCACCTCTCTACATGCAAAAATCACACTCCCCTGCCAAACGCAGGTCCTCGGTCTCGCTACGCGCCGCCTTCGTGTCCTGGCTCACTGCGACCGCGACCGCGACCGAGACCGGAGCCGGAGCTGCAGCCACAGCGGTAAAGAGCATTACAATCGGGAGGAGGACGTACGGCTTCATGATAGTTAGAGCCGAGTTATGGTGTTAAGGTGGAGTACAGGCCGTTTGTGTTGACCTGTTTAGATAAGGCTGGGTAGAGAAGGGGAGAGAGGGAAACCGGGGATGGGGGTGGTATTTACAGCTCCAAAACGATGGTGCGGAGGATAAAGGACATAAGGGAGGTGAGTGGGTACGTATACACCTCTTACTGCGTTTTTACTCTTAGCTGTTCTGACCACAAGTACAGCTAGAGGGGAGTCTACTGTCTAGGCATCGTAATTGAGTTGACATTAGAGTATTCCAGTTGATCCCTGTTTACCATTTTCAAAGTGAAAAGGAAACACCTTCAGCCAAGAGTCATGTCCTTATCACATTGAACTATCGACAAACGCAGGTGCAGACTGGAAAATACTCGAGGACGGAATATTTAGCATTGAGTATTTATCAGAAAGTGACATGTCAGCTACAGAAGCGGACGCAATCTTAGCTGCATGAATTTTCCTTTCACTTTGAAAATGGATTACAGGGTTGCACTGAAAGTCTCTATTGAAACATCCCCTGTTTGATATAAATCGCACTCCCGGGCGCTATGCGTTCTGAGTGGGTGGCGTATTCGCAAGTGCAGAAAAGTGCAAATCGAATACGAGGCGCGCCAAGCTACTATATCAACGCAAGAAGAGTTGCTTCGCTTATTGGCTGGCCGGAGCCTGAATGGAAAAGAAAATCTCAGGCATGCAGTCACGAGCTATCACTCGATTTCAACTTTGCCAAGCCGCTTACTTGGTACCCGGGAAGTACCCCCACCTCCACCCACGCCTTCCGGAGTTGGATTAATTTTCCGTTCATCCTCCTCAGGTACCCAGAATTTGAACGACAGCACCACTTGGTGTGCTGCTACCCCTCCCCTTGAGATGAGGACGAGTGGTATGATTTATTGGATATCCGATAGATGATTGGCTGTAGCTGCAGAGGATTATGTCCTGGGCGCGTAAGTCACTTGGAGAATCTCTCTCATCCATTAGCGCCAAAAGTCTGGTTGTGAAGACGTTCAGGTAAGCAGAGCAGTCCCTAGAATATCGCCAACGTGCCATAAAATTCTGTGGTTAATGCATGATAGGTTCCCAAATTGTCTTGTCTTACGCGTCCACCTTACTCTGTGATAAACCAATTACCGTAACATTTGGCTGTGAGCTCGGTTTGAAATGTACGTCAGCCTAACTATATGTAAAATCTCTAGACATGTTCAGAGTATCAAACTGCACCGCAGCTATGTTGAAAGCTTTTGAATAATCACTACCCAACACTTATACAATGATTCAGCTCCAATCGAGTTAGAGTGATGTACGTTTCAAACTTGGCTGATGGCCAAAGGTGTTGATGGATCCAATGGTAACTGAGAAGGCAATGATGAGTGCGAGTGATAGCATATGATGCAACCTATTTATAGTCATAATGAACAAAAAATAACAAAATAAAAACCTGTTTATGGTCTTTCAACGGCACTATACGCTCACGCGTGACGAAACGGGAAATGCCACAATCGATGGATAGAGAGTCAAGGGGGGAGGGACGCGAGCCCATGGGCTTTATCGATTGATGAAAGTTACAATAAATGTTAGTTGAAAAAGATAATGAATACTACTAAATATATTACCACCCTCAGCTCGCCCGTACACCCTCCCTCCTTAATCCTTTCTAAACCTATAACTTAAAGGCTTCCTTCCACCTACCGTACCTTCTCACCCCTACAATTTGTAACACTCGCACCGATCACCCTATTATGACGATTATCCGATGGTCTGTGATTTTTTTTTCTAGCGCCAGGGCGTGTTATCGCCCCCAGGAGGTGAAGTGGTATCCTGGGCTACAGGGACGGGAGTGGCAGCCGTAAGCTTTGATTGCGACACGAGAAGTAGTACGCCAGCTGAGAAGAGGGCGGAGAGACGCATTATGATCATTTTTATATATGTACAAGTGATCGCCGGCCTTCGGCCGGGTGTAATCAGTTTAATACATTTGTCTGTAATAATAAATTTCAAATGAGATGTAAATAATAATTACAATGAGCTGGAACTTCCGAGACACGAGATATCACTCGCCTATTTTGTCAGATCGAAGATTCATTGTGGATATGGGATTAGCATGACTAAGACACCATGGCCACACTTAGACTAGTCAGGGTAGCCTGCCATGCATGGGTTATCAGGTCCGATTGCTAGCAGGTATCTCTTACCGAGGTTATGGGTAGTCTTTCCCTCGATGCACGGGCAGGATGAAGGCGGGGGCGCGCATACTTCACTAACCACAGCCGACCTTTTATACATGCCATTAGTGCGATCAACAGATCCTTAGGCTGGAAGTGCCATGGATGGAGTTGGTGGTCTGGGTACGGATGCGGGTGCGGGTGCGGGTTAGGGCCCGGTGGTATTGCAGGTGTCACGGAGGGACCGGGTTTGGGGTGTCTCCGGGATGTCTTGGCGCATGGCTGATCACTCGGCTACTGGTAGTTGACCTCCCCTGCTCGATCTTGAACTACCAATCTGTCGCCAAAGGCAAAGCCGATATGTACCGAGAGAAGCTACAGCTCAAAACTTAGGACCTATTTGGCTTCCAATCCAAAAGTAACATGGAGAAGTCGTGACATGACGAGTGATATACTATGATCCCGCGGTCTAGCTCAGATTTGGATTGTGATGGTCCGGTATTGTCAATCTTGAGACAGGTGTCTACTCCTATTTGTGGTTCTGCGATCTCTTCGAGCTGTGGTAATGCGTGTAGAAAAAGTCACGAATGAGCAAATAATAAAATATCATCAGGGTTAGGGTTATTCGGATTTACATTCAGCCGGAATACATGAGTCTTTTCTCACGCTGAAGATGCGCATTGAGTCTGATGGACGAGGCACAATGTAAAGCACCGCCGAAATATTCAAGCGTCATCTAGGTAATCTATCGATACTGTTGTGGGTATGTTGGTAATAATACATCATTAAACACCTGAACAAACACCGAGAGAGAAGGGAAAAAACTAACATACCGGGAACACATATATAGACACACACCGACCGTCACCACTAAAGCGCCAAGCAGGTCCTCTTCTTCTTTGGCTTAGACCGCCAACCTCCCTCCCACCCCGCTGACTTGGGTGGTAGGAGTGGCGGTAGATGTGCGGAGGAGACAGATTGCGGATTATGTTGGAGTGCCGTTTTAGTTTCAGGGGGGCTAGTAACTAAATCTCGGCGGTACCGGTGAGCGAAAGAACTCTCCCAGTTGAGCGCGAGAGGTTGGCATCGACTGCCATGGCGTCCGGGTAGCGGGTTGGTGTTGTAACTCTGGTGCCGGCGTTGTATAGATACACGGGAAGCAGTACTTCGCTGTCTGTGATGTGACCTGTCTGCCATGGCCAGTTATGCTTTCTGGAGTTGGTTGGGAGTTGGTCCATGGTGATGATTGCTAGGGGTTTTAATGTGGAGGGCGCGGCGGGTTGTGGGGCAGTGGGGCAAGAGGGCGCGATATTAACTAGCGTGGGGTTGGAAGCGAGATGGTGGGATTACGAGGAGTGAAAGGAATAGAAGGATTAGAAAGATTAGAAGGAGAGGCAACCATATGTATTAACAAGAACTAGCTAGAGGTAGTCGTGCACCCCTTGAGGTTATTTCGTCCACAGCTGCACGAAATATCACTCGCAGGTGACGGTGATCAATAACGAGGCTGTGACGGGGGTCTATGGACGTGGGACTATGATGCCAAGGAATACAACCGAGGCGAAGACGTGGCAGTAGATATTCAAAGGCTATGGGCTATGGACTATGGGCGGCTCTTCCTGGTATGACAGACCAGTTGAACCCTATGACGTAGAGTAGAGCAAACGTGATATTCGTAGAGTAAGTACAGGAGGTTGCGTGAAGAGAAAAGGAGAGAAAGAAAAACATGAAAAGGCACGAGGCAACGCCTCCTTATATATCCAACTCCTAGTCCGTTGATGACTAATGTCCCGCGTAACAGAAACCGAAAGAACATAATAGAATCCCCATTACAAATCCCAACCACACTGCGCAATCCTTCCTCTTCGTACCTTGACAACCCGAATAATCAAACCAGACGGTTGCCGTTACAGAGGCTTTATGTCCTGATACAATTGCACTTACTCAGTTTCATTCGTCTCTGGTCCGTCGCCCAAAAAAATGTTTGCTCCTTAAAGCATCTGGTGTTTAAATGAATCACTATACAAACATTCTTGATGAACGAGGTCTTGGCATAAATATATTCAAAATTAAAAACACAGGGATCTGAGACCGCCAAAGAACAAGTCAAATCCCGAAAACCCTCCCAGCCTATCTCCTGGATACCTCACATCTCACTTCAAAACGGATGCCGGTCACTTTCTCCAAGTTCACTGTCTCATCTAGCACATTGACACTCCATGTTGTAAACAGCGCTGGTCGACTGTACTGGTCGGCATCAATGTACACCCCATCCGTCACAATCTTTTCCCCGTTCGCTTCATACTCAAAACATCTTGGCGCGGTCTCTCCAACAAACTCAATAGCCTCGTACGGCGGGGCAATATCGATATCCCTGAAGCGAGATGCGCTGCTGATTTCCAGATCAATTGTTAAACAGGCGGTGGTTATGGCGCCGGTAAGGTAACACCTACGGCGATATTAGTGAAACTCCTCACAATCAAAATCCAACTACTATGGAGGTGGGGTGGGGGCAACATACCTAACACATGACACGCGAACACGAGCAAACCTCGAAAACATCTCATTCGTAATGTCAACAGTGAACGATATAGCTCTGTCTCCCTTCAATCGATCCTTCCAGTCGGCCCCACACGATTCTTCTGTAAATACGAACGTTCGTTCTTGGCTCCTAAGCTCTGCGCGCACTGATGCAACGGCGCCCTGAAGCCTTGCCGCATCGTCGACATAATATGGCGCTGGCTTCGTGGCCGCCAGCTTAATGGGTGGGGTGCAATTGAGCGAGAAATATGTGTAGGCTGCGAGATACCCATGGAAGTCCACAGCCACCCACGTCCTAGCTGACAAGAGGCGCTCAAACATTGCTCTCTGTACGATAGACAGAACATGCTTATCGGCGGCGATATTGGTGATAGCTGACCTAAGGCGGCCAGAATGGTGGTTAGCCACCCGCTGTTGAAGTACCACACGGGTGAGGGCATCTCCAGTGGTGATGCAGGCTGTCTGAGTTGCAAGGATTGCTTTGCCTAAGACGGGAAGTTTCTGCAGAGCAGAGTAGTATTCGACATAACCCTCGATGTCTACGAAAGTTAGTTTAAGTGAAAATGATTGGGGGATTGAGAACTGGAAGAGGGATAAATGTTTCCGGGCCGCAATTACCATTCTCAGCCAGCTGCATGAATAGCGATTAGTTAACTATCATTAGAGTGAAATGAAGGGGGTCCCACAGGATCAAAAATCATCTTGACATCTACCGCGAATAAGTCCCTGAAGAACGGATCAGTGTTGGTCAAGTAGATTCAAAGGGTTAGAGTAATACCACTCAGCTGCAACGTTAATCACATCGTCCGTCTTGCTCGATGGAACTAGGTAGAAGCTGTTAGCATGTTATGTCAAAGGTTCGGCGTCGATATGTACCTTCTGGGATCTTAGGCCCGGTCTCAACCTTTGAGGAAAGTGCCTTCACAATGGCTGCTGTACTATCAATAATAGTCTTGATCTTTTCAAGGGCCTTATAAAGCTTTTTAATAAGCTCTGCAATCTTTTTGATGCCTTGGATGAGTTTCTGAAATTTGTCGGTCCCTTCAGCGATCTGTAAACGCGGAGGTTAGTCAAGAGTGTAATGTACAACTAGGCGATGTGGACACGAGGACGGACGTTTTTGATTGAATTTGCTGCGGCCGCTGCGCCTGCTGCTGCTCCGGCGGCGCCCGCTGTTCATGAAACTATAATAAATACTCAATCTTTGACACACGAGATCACTCACGTACCTGGTGGGACTACAACGGCGACAACAAGACTCGCCGTTACTGTCACCAATGACATGATGGCCTCGCCAATAAGTTTGTTCTTCTATCATGCTAGTCAGTATTAATCTACACGCATTGAGCTTTATGGTATGGACTTGCCTCGCTCTGCTTCCACTTTTCTACCCCTGCATTAAATGCTTTTGCCAGGCCATCAAGCTCACTTTGGAGTTTCTATCTCCTGTTAGCACGTGGTATTGGAAGTGGAGCTTTTTACCCACATTAAATCTCTTCTTCGCAGTCTCATACGCCTCCTCTGCGTCCTTATACCTCTTTTTTGCAACTCCCTCCAAAAACAGGTACTGAGACTCTACATCCCCAGAGTGGCCGAGTGCAATTTCCGCTGCAGTCTTTACGTCTTCCTTCCTCACACTCTCGGATACAAAACGATGGTAACTATTCTCAAATGCGAGCACCGCCGCCAAGCGCGCTTTAAGAACACTCTTGCAAGCGCCGAGATCGAGAGAGGGACATAGGAGGAGAAGCCATCACCCATGGTGCCTATTTCTTACTTTCAGTCAGTAACCGAGATCAGGTTTGTATCCACAGGGAAGAGAGGAGCACTGACTGAGACGTGCTGCAAGTGCATTAGCTTGTAAATTGAGTTCCAGTGCTGCAGCATTCCCTTGAGTTGCGCCAGCGATAAAAGAGAGGATGCTATAAGTTGTTGGTATGTCGTTCTGGATCCATGTCGATGCCAGAATGAACTGGTACTGAAGAAGCCGGGGAAGGTTACTGAAATATATGTTAGCACTTGAATGACAGATTGTTAAAGAATTCTCCTTGAGGGCATGGAGCTTTACTCATTGCGACGACCAAGGGTTTTGACGCTTTTCCCATCCGGTGTCAGCTCAGCCCAGTAGTCCAGCGTATCGAGCTCGTCAGCTGGCCGCTCAGCATCACATGTCTTAATTCCATCTTCCTCCACGGATAAGATTACTCCCCATGAATCTGGTTTGGGCTTAAGGGTTTGCTTGACACCGTTGATAACGACCACAAAGTCCGGTGGAAGTAAACTGGTTCGGAAGGCGATGCTGCTATAGCATGGAAGCTTCACTTCCAAGGGCTTAGTCGCCGAGGGGAACCAGAGACGCGCTGTGAGAATGATTTGGGTTTCCGTGGTAAGTGAGATCTCCGGAGCTTCTGAGGTGCTATCGATACAATCGCCATAGATGCGGATCTCGGAGACCGCTTTGCCATCGAACTTGCTTAGGTGTGTGATAGCGGCGCCGATGTCGGGCCAGCATGGGCGACGGGCACTGACCTGTGTAAAAGTCAGTTACTAGTGAAAGGGGGGAGGCGGAAGTATGGGCAATAAATGTACATGTGACCCACTAATCCATTCGGCCTGAACCAAATTAAAGTCTGTGCCAGTGAGACTCAGCTGCTGGATGGCTGCGTCGTAGTCTGCCGGGGTTTTCTTGACAACAGCCATGAGGAAGAAGGAAATATAGAACTTAGAGATAGCTTAAAGTACTGTGTTTATGCTGGATCTTGAGGTGAATGGAGATTGCAAACGCCGTCGCCTGGGAGAACACCCACCTTTATACCTATAAATGGGTCCATTGTGGATAGAAATCACGGGTTAATCGCGGGGAGTTTCTTTAGCTCTGTCATCTTCTCTGAAGCGAACATTGAAAGTTCTGAATGTTGTAAATCATTTCGTCTTGCTGATTGGGTGATGACGCCCACTCTGAAAAGAAAAGGAATCAGATCAATGAACGAAAGCTCGGTCTCGATATCCCTCCAAATGTTTCAGAAACTGACTCGCTTTCAACTCATCCGAAATACGCTACAGTTGGCTGGTTCGGATCAACTCTCCTCTGTCTCAAGTTTGAGCTTGTATATGATGTATGCGCTGATCCCGAACCTTAACATCATGCAGGCCTAAGCGAATGTGGTCCGGAGCGATCTCGGATCTGCAGATACCTGGTGCGTGGGGCAGATATCATATGGATTCGTGTTAAGGTTTCCTGAACGACCCACTTCGCGCAACCACATGGTGATGATGAAATGTCTGTATCTACCTCATCCTATTTCATTGTCGCCGAGTGCAGGACGTCGGGGGATAGGCAGGCTGACATCGATACTACCCCTCGAGATAGTGTAGATCTCCTCTCAGGCGATGGAACCCGGTTCCGTTCGAGTGCATTACACGTCATCGAGATGCTGCACAGAGTTCTGCATCAGTCTTGGGGCCAATCTTTCTGAAAATAAAAAGAAACATCGGCAAAAGGAATACCACTTTCAAAGTCGGAGTTGCAAAGCCGTAGACTATAGAGTAGTCTCGAAGCTCCCGCCAGTTCAATCCCGGTAGTGCAGTTTCAAAGGCTTTGATTTCCGGTCCTGAATGGTTTCCTCTTGCTGTCCCGCTGATCCTTTTGTTTTGCTCCTTCACACGAACGAATGGAAGTGGTCGGCGATAATGATCTACTCTACATACACTATGGACCTGCATGGGCCCTTTGCGCAAAAGGCTCCAGAAGTGAGTGGTACCTAGAGTGCGTGCTCTACTTTCAGCTCGGTTAATTCCGTGA
The DNA here is from genome assembly GCA_024713935.1 of Morchella eximia. Classification (NCBI taxonomy): domain Eukaryota; kingdom Fungi; phylum Ascomycota; class Pezizomycetes; order Pezizales; family Morchellaceae; genus Morchella; species Morchella eximia. The sequence goes on along the minus strand of JAMGZG010000025.1, from coordinate 831,309 downwards.
GTGCTTCGTTGGTTACATAACACCGGTTCCCAACCAGAGTATGTAGGTACAGTCTTGGTAGGGAATCGATTGGAAAGTACGTTAGTATATATTACTTAATCAGGAATAGGCTCATACCCGGTATCTTGGCATAATTCACTATCTTGGCAATTTCATATGGAATCGTGAATATGATATATGCATGTCTTAGATTTAATATTTTGAAAGCAAAAACGCAAATCCCCGCCTCCACCTGTAACAACCCCCGCACTGGAGTACCACCCGAAAATGCAGCTACTCGTATCTTCCTGACGTTTGCAAAAGGAACCACTACTGCATGCATGTACGCGCCAAGTCCACAATTTAGTATGGTATGCGGTTTCTTTTACAAACGTCAGTAAAAATCCGAGTGCTCCACATACTTTTAACCCAACAACAATACCTAGAGGCATTCAGTTGATCCCTGTTTTCCATTCACAAAATGCAAAGGAAACTCCTGCAGCCAAGAGTCTATCCTGAGCGCGTTCAACCATTGGTAAGAAAGGCATCCTGCAGATGCAGATTGAGAAATACTTGAGGACGGAATATTTACCAAAAAGTGACAAGTCAGCTGCAAGAGCAGACGCAACTTTAGCTGCATGAGTTGAAAATTCGGGTCAACTGAAATCCTCGTCTTAGCTCTTGCATATTCGGGCACCTCTTATCTGCTGCGAGTATAATTTTGCACTGTTGGTCTATATCTGTAGTTGCCACTTCAACCCTATCGATGCGATGAAAACAGTAATAATTATCAGTACCCAGTGCGTTTCTCTCCGTTCATCAACAGGCGTGGAAACCTAACCACATATACTATGGTGGGGAAAGCCTTGTCACGAAGCAGTTTGGACACCACAACCTTGACCGCTTATAGCTCATCAACCACCACACATATTTTTAATTTTATTAGATAGATCTATTCAGTTTTGCCTGCTCTATCATCCTATCTGCTTGGATTTTTAAAATCGTTTTTCATTGATGAGTTATAAAATATTTTACCTGGGACAATGTCGCTTGTATGGTCAAAAAAAGTACTTTTCCTCGTCCTAGACCACTCTTGGTACGTAATTTGTATGTGTTAGTAAGCAAAATCAATGTCGCGGCACTCCGTGTCAAGGTTTCCCCCACCATATAGTATCCAAGTTTCCAAATCCTTAATTGCTTTTCCCCGTCAGAGTTTCTTACGCTCGAGCTGTTTATGGTTGGGGTGGGGGGAAATTCAAACTATTTCGTAGCTAATTTTCTGAGTCTACAATTCCTCATATAGACTACAATAGCGTTAGTCCTATCCACACTACCATGATTCATTACTGTTCCGATCTATGAGGCACATGGGGCGGCAGTCTGTTGATATCCGACGAAAATATACTCGTTTACCATGAAAGGGCCGGGGGATGCAAGTGACGGAAACAGGGATAATGTTTAGGAGAAATCACCGCCATCCCATAGAAATTACCTTGCCCCTATCAACAGCATTTTCTGGTTCTATTAACGAAACGAGTACACAACGCCTCGTTCACGTGAGAAAATGATCGCCAAGTATTTTTTTTTTTTTGTAGAACTGGGTAAAAATATTAAGAAAACATTAAGTAAGCGGTATTTTAATTCTGGCAGAGTGAGTACACAACTTAGCCAACATAAAACGACTAAGACACTTCTCCCATTCGTGATCACCGTATGTCTCTACTCTACTCGATCAGTTGTTGATTCTGCGATACTCTGTTCAACAGGTGAGCCGCATCGTCGATCCCTTCTTTTCAGGATTAGTTGTTATATGTGCAGAGTGCAGGCGTCTATGCCTATCGTGGTACTTACCTAGTGTGATAGCCAGTTCTAAGACACTGGAATCTGATCGTATTCGCTCAAGGCTTACTAGAAAATAACTCGGCATATCTGATTCGATTCGGATCCTCTCGAGGGCCATGGATTAGGTCAGAGGTAGTGTACACTACGTTTACTCCCTCCAGTTAAGCCCAGGCCAAGGATCGTAGGCTTGATATCGATAAACCCTGATCGTTTTGAGCTGAATATCTCAGTTGAATGCAGGAAGAAGGACGACGTCAGCCAGATCGCCAGGAAGAGAGTGGAATCCTGCAGGTAGCTCTTTACGTGAAATGGAACATGTAATTGTCTCAAGGAATGAGATCGATACCCCCTCCCCCCCGCAATTGAAACACGCTGAATAGTTCTGAGAGCTAGTACCCACAGGCATTCTTTGATAACTTCAATCCAGCAGGATAAATACCGCCGAAGACCGCTCGGCGATATTGTAGCAACATACCCAAGCTATCCAGAGTTCCCTCTTAGCCTCTAGTTCTTTCAAGCTTCAGAACTCACCCAAAACTCTTATACCCATCCTCTTACTAAAAATGACAGACGTCGCCAATCCAGTTGATTTCCTAGCCCACGCCACGGCGTTCCTCTATGACAGTACTGCTCATGCACTCGCGGCTGGCGTTACTACCACTGAGACCAAGCCTACTGAGAGATTCGTCTTCCATACTGCCGAAGGGGTTAAGCTACAGCTTTATCTCCGTCAGGGAATGGTGTTGCCCGATACGAAGGAGGCCTACGAGACCAAATATCCGCGCAAAGATGTAGAACCGTTTCTCAACGAGCTGGACAAAAAGTTCAACCTGTACCAGGTAAGTTGTCCAACTAGAATTGCACAGTCGACCCTGACTGACTGTTCGGTTCTGTACGCTGAAGGCTGCGGAAGACAATGCGCTCAGTATCAACAAGCACACGACGGATTTCCACAATAACACTTTCAACGAAATGTTTACCCTAAGTATGCCTGGACTTGGAGTACTACCAATACCAATTTATCTGCTAAGTACTGATCTTTAACAGCGGGCAAGATCAGAAACTTTGCTGAGGAGGCCAAGGACAAAACCGATTACTTGCGGGAACAGTTTGAGATTATTACGGCAGACGGCTCAAAAGTCACCGATCCCAAGGTCAAAGAGGCGATCAGTACGTCTCAGGCCATTGTACAAATCCTAGGTGGAAAGGCAAAAACCACAGGTGAAGAATGTGCAGCGATGCACAAAGCCCTCTTGAAGGTATTCCTCTCATATTCTATAACCGCATGTGGGGGTGTCTAACAGCCAGTGCGGTTCAAAAACGACACTGAAATCGATCGTAACAATGTGATGGACTGCAACAAAAGATTCACGGCAGTACTGCCGGATATCAATGAGAGAATCAAAACGCTGAAAAAAGACATCAAGGACCTCCAAGACAAAACTCAAGGGCTAGAGGATGAGTACTGGCACCAGGTTGTTATCGCGGCAACCACTCCTAGTTATGGTATGTCTTGCAAAGATCCATTCGTACTGGTGACAAACGGTTATTAACCACATTTAGCCTGGTGTGGCGTGGTTGGGCTTATCGCTGCCGTCACAGTGGCAAGTATTCATGGGAAGAAGGCAGTGGAAGCAAAAGATGCTTGGGATACGAACCTGGCCAGCATTATGAGTAAACAGAAGACAGAAGGGAACCTGATAAAGATCAAAGGTGGGTTAACTCCGGTGTAGGGATCCGCAGATCGTCTCGGTGGGGGTGGCCTTACTGATAGGAGGGACCAATAGAGGCCATTGACACGCAGGATGGCTCCACGAAAGGCGTCAGAGAAAGTATCGATGCTGCCCTAGCGGCTACCGAAAAGATGCGAGGTATACACTCTTGACTCGTCCTATCTTACAAAGCGGGATTATTGATATCGGTCTTAGGTGCTTTTAGCTTAATGCAAGGGGACTTCGACGGTATTTACACCAAGCTATCCGATTTTGAGTCCAATATTGGAAAGCCCGAATTATTCTACCGAAAGATTGGTGGACGTGACCTCAAACAGGCTGAGGGCAAGTGGGCAGAGGTAAATAAAGCTTCGTACTATATTTCGGGTAGATGACAGGTGCTAACTTTCGCAGGTCATGGAGCAAACCAAGATCTTTCAAACTTCGGGGAAGGCTGAGTTCAGAACGATTTAGAATAGAGCGGGGAGAGAGGCAGTGTTGATTATTTGATTCGCTCAAGCATATCTGCTTTCAGCTCATGTATAACCAGGATCGTATTCGTTTCAATGTAACAATAAAAAATTTGAAGCGCGTCTCGTGAAGGCTACATGAGCACCTTAGCCTCAGTCACAGTAGTAATTACAAACATGAGGGGCTTGAGCTCACAAAAAGACGCACAAATATGGTAGGGATAAAGGGCCACAATCCGGTCGTGTACTTGTGAGGCGTGAAATCATTAGGTATTCATGAAGTTTTACTTAAAGTACCTACATCTCTAAATGGGTCCCTGCATTCTAGGCCTAGCAATTCATGTGCCATGTTTCACTGTATTACTCCGTCTTATCCAAGAAATGTCTTGGCGTAATATCCTGTCTTATTACAGTTCTTCCTTAATAAACTATTGCCCTGGGCGATGCTACTGCAGAGCAGTCGCCCGTTGCGTCGTGCAAGGTCACTCGCCGTACCTTCATCAGTTATCACTCGAGGTTATCGCTCTAATGACCCTGTAAATCAATCAGCAAAGTCGTCAGTAAAGGCATCATTGGTAAATTTGTATCTAAATGCATCAGTAGGATCGTAGTTGGGGGAATTGGACGATTTTATCAACGACTTTACATACCTATTTACCAGCGACTCCGTGTCATTTGGGGTAAAGGGGGATAAGTTTCGTTGACTCTAACTGTGATCGTTTGTGATTAATTTACGTGTGCAGTGAATTGTCAACAGAATCAATCATATTGATCAATAACCATTTAAACCTCAGTTTCCGGTACAGGACAGCGACTACCTGTTCGCCGGGTGCGTTGAACGTAATATCCTGCGCAGTATCGGCTTGGAGGAGACCGACAATCCCGGGGTCGCCAAAGTTCCCCAGGATACTGATGGGCATCATGCCACCAACTAGAACCTGGACGGGAATGCCTCCTTTCAATCCTTTTGATCCTTTTGACTAGCCAGCGCTAACCAGTTTTGCGTCTTGAACCGTCTGTAATCCAACAATAAGGTACACGTTCCTCCCATTATCGCACGCACTCTCAAGGAAGGCTCGCGTATTCTTCTGAGTACATGCTTGATTGAACCACTCCCCGGACTTTATGAGATTGTAAGTGGTGAGTGAAGGCGCACTCAAGGTTGAAAGGCCAGTGCTGTGGGTTTTGAAGGAGAACGATAACGTGTGTGAGAGTTCGGTTCGAAGCTTGGAGCTCTTTGTAAACCTCCGAGTTTCCGTGAAGTCACTCCTCTGCGTTCGCGCAAGGTCTGGCTCTGTTGGTCGGCCAGGAATGGGTCAATAAAGTCGTCGTGGGGTCGCTCCATGTCAAGAACGAACCGCCCAAGCTTGACTGAAGAAAGAGGACGGAGGCTGCTAAGAAGATGGCTACAGATGATGGAGGCCATTTGCACTGGCCTGGGCAGTCTTGTGGTGGTGGGCTGTGGGAGGGGGGCCGAGGTAATGTGTAACGGAGGGGTCCAAATATTATATTTCTAATCCAGAATGAATATAGATCAAGGCGTGGCTATATATACAGATGTAGATTATATTACTCTCTCATGATCACCTACTCGTCAATTTTCATAGTCTGCCTAGTGATTCGTAGTCCAATCTTAATTCTTAGATGGCAGTAGAATACCGCAGTATTGAACAATATTTTTTGCGCCTCAGCAGGGGTAGAATTAGAAGCCAACCAGAGGTATTTGGACCTCAATTTACAGGTTTTGGTAGAGCTAGAGAACATGCCTGCTGTAGCGCAATGAACTTTCGCAGGTATTGCGGTAGATCACCCACCTGCCCCTGCTACTGCTAACACACCTAGTTTCAACCCCAATCATCCTGCGCCAGGGAGATGACGATGTAGGCGACGAATAGTCATAAGCAATGATGATGCTCTCATTAACCCTCCCTCGCCCTCTATTTAGTTACATGCAACAACTAAGCTATGGTGTAGAGGGGTCATTTCATCCTCGTGGCAGGGATGATAATCGGCCCGCTGGGGTAAAGTCGTACTCTTTTGCTCTTTTGTGGTGATTTACCGGAAATTAAAGATGTAGTAGGTGGTCTTTTCTCTTGAGTGGTAAATTACCGTAAGTATAAGATGTAGAGGTCGGTCTTCCCTATTGGGGGTGTAAATAAGGTTCAGCCTACTCTTTTGGGACTTGCCGAATTTTCTTGACATCAAAGTATCCGGCTAGTCTTTGGGGGGTCATCGAGGGGGAAGGGTGAACTACCCTTTCCCTCCCACTACCCTATATCATATACTGATAGAACACATACCTGATATCTTCCCCCATGGCCTAGAAGGTTCAGCTTCTATTGTACATCCACAACGCTTATAGCTGTGGTAGTTTTTTTTTGATACAATATCAGCATGTTGCTAACTAATATCATAGGATAATTCATCACCCTATTACCATTGTTTGCTCATCCAATTAGATCTACTATTGTTTGGTATTTCATCCTTAAATGCGGGTAACCTATGTCACCTCGTATTCATGGTAATTTACCATTTCGAAAATTGTACCCTAGGGAGTGGTCGATATGTGCGTGAACGCGCTGGATTCAGAACTCGACCCCGCGCGCGATGATGGGTTCATATGTCGATGATGGCTTCAGTGCTTAATCTACTGAGGAATGCAGTACTTGGTTTGGTGCTGAATTGGCTGGATTCGCTAGATTCGTTGCTCGATACAAGGCTATTGTACTCGATTTGCCAAGACACCCCTACGACCAAGGGAGCACCCTATCCACCACAATGAATCCAATCGTTCAAACCGGTTCGTGTTGTGACGAAGAACTGCATCAGTTTAATCGTTATCATTTAGTTTAAAGTATTCCCCAGATTTTTGTATGGTTTGTACTACATATACAGTCCCTACCCAGATGTCTTCGTGATTCCGGTGGCTCGGCGGCAACCTCAAAACCCCATGAATTTACTCAGGATCGATACACTATCCCCAGCCCAGCAACCGTGACCATGCCCCCCTTGTTAATCCAGCCGACGCGACTCCAAGGAAATCACTACCGCCTAGCAAGAGACCTAAAACAGCTAGAAGGCAGCTAGGCCGACTAGAAAAAGGCATGATTATTGCTCTTTACCACACAACTGGGAAGGTTGCCGAAGTGGCAGAAATTATGCAGCGACCATGGTCAACAATTAAAAGCTTTCTCGACCGCGCAAACCAACGAGGCACTATACAGAACCTGACGCGTCCTGGACGACATGAGAAATTGGATCAGGAGCAGCAACAACAATTGATTCAGGCTGCATGTAATACCCAAACCATGTCTAGAAGGGAATTACGCGATGGCAATGCCCCTGAGGTCTCCTTACACATCGTCGATAGAGTATTGAGAAAGCGAGGAATCAAAAAATGGAGGGCAAAGAAGCGGCCAGCATTGACAGTATCAGACGCCAGGAGGAGACTAGCTTGGGCATTGGAAAGGCAAAACTGGACGGCTGATGATTTTGAAGGTGTTGTCTGGAATGATGAATGCAGTGTGGAGAAGTCACGTAAACCCAATCAATTATGGGTGTTTCGTACTCTTCCAGAAAAATGGGTGCACGAGTGTATAGATCCTAAAAAGAATGGTGGAGGGGTATCACTGATGGTATGGAGATGCTTTTAGGGGAGGAATCGCGGCACATTCACACCTTTAATTGTCAAGTTTGTCAACAAACACGTTTATCTACAGATGCTGCAGTATCTCTTTGTACCCGACCTCAACCGGGTCAAGGATACTGTAGATAATCGTCGATTTATTCAAGACAATGCGCCAATCCATAAGGCTCATATTGTTACTGAATGGTTTGAAGAGCCTGGGGTTGATATTGTTGTTGAAAATCATCCACCTTATTCTCCTGATTTAAATCCTATTGAACATGTATGGGTGGAGCTCAAAAAGCGCCTCTAAAGTCAGTATCCTAATATAAAAAACACTCCTGGGGGTCGTAAAAGGGTGAAGGAACGGTTAGCTGAAGTCTTGCCTTTGGTTTAGGACACTATTCCTGAAGATTTCTTTGAGAGATTGTGGAAATCAATGCCTGATAGAGTTGCTGCGGTAATTGCAGCGGGTGGGTGGCAAACTAAATATTAAGATACATGTACATATTTAATTCATTTATTGAGTATTTATTGATCGTTGATCATTGAATGCCGAGCGTCGACGAGCGTTCGTTCGTTGTTCACGAGCGTTGATCATTGAATGCCGAGCGTCGACGAGCGTTCGTTCGTTGTTCACGAGCGTTGCCGTTGCCGTTGCGCCCTGTACCACCCGAATCACGAAGACATCTGAGTAGGGACTGTACCATGGTACAAATGCTGAGCTTATTAGTAGAATTTATAGTCTCGCCAAGCCATATGGAGATCTCCGGGACGCTGCGTTGACTCCACCCAATCCACAACGTGCATTTTTCTGTCACAGAGAGGAGGTCTTAATTTCGAGTGATGCACAGTGATTAGGATCCGGCTAATTCCGTGCTTTAATGGTGATATGGTTTCTACTGGTTTGAAGACAGTCTCGTCTCGGTTCAACTTGAACCATCCAATAGAAAGGTCAAAACTGCACCAACTATCCCATTATTCTTGAAATAGTACGCTCGGCACATTTCATAGCATTGGAGGATTCCCAGTTGTCATCATGAGCCACGGGTTCTGACTCATTCTATCCTACTCATTTCCTACTAGTCATGTCCTTATTAGTCACTCTATTACTTTTACGTCTATGACTTTCTGTACTACCTTTCATTAGTATAAATACGGGGCATTCTCCTCCTCTAGCTAGCGCAATCAACACGCTCAATCATTATACTTTGGTATATATATTTTTTTAATTATCATTAGCACTCAAACCGGTTTGTACCATTAAAATAATGTACCGCTCGATTCATTAATCGACCATGCTTGCTAACAGCAAGGTGTGGTATTCATTGCAGTACTAATTACTAGTTGCGCAGATTGTATGTAAGTACTTGTATAGTACTCGGGGAGAAAGCGAGGGGTTGTAGGGAATAATTAGGGTTCAATGCCGCTGTTTACCATGCTCTTACTGGATTTAAAAGTCAGCTATCGCTACTCAGTGTAGTAGTATAAACATCTGACAGATGTCAGTGTGACTAGAGTTCAACTCCGACCTGTAATAGGTTTTAGGCAATAATATACGATAAATAATTGAGGCCAGCTTTTTTTGACAATCGAGTTATACCTTATGGTATACCGGCACCTACCCTCAAGAGCTGTACCCACGCATAGGAACTACATTGATTGACACCCACCAGCTTCACCTGTCGTCAAGAGCTGTATCTGTACCTAGTACAGTGGTCAGCCCAAGATACGGTCAAGCAAAGTCAGACAAGAAAAGTCAGATCTTACATATTTTCATTTATTAGTTCTTGACGGCGATGGAATCATATTCCTTGCGTAGCTAGCTTAGTGACATGATTACTGGGACATGACGAAACATTATGATGTATTCTTGTTGGTGTTTTGTGTTTTTCTCCTCATGGGCTATACGTGTAGGTTATCCCATGACCCGTAGCTTGGTTTTGACACTTTGCCTACAACACTCTCCTGCAACCCACCACTCATGAAACTATGCAATCCTGAGCTCCACACCTTAAAACTCATCTTGATGAGATCTGAGGTCAATTAAAGAACATACGGTCGACAACCAGGCACTGTTTGTTACTGGCGAGGGCTTCAAAGCCCTCTGCTACGGGTCAAGGGATAGATCGAGGGAGGTCTACCCAGCTCGGAATTGCCAATATCACTGGAGCTAGCTGGCCAGTTGGGATAATGCAAAGTCTCGAGACACGAGTAGGCGGCTAGGCGTCAAACCATGCGCCGCCCAGGTAAAGGGAGGTATTTCCAAATTTTGCGGCAGGATTCTCGAGGGTTAGGGTTCTGTGATTGGTCCTGCCAAAGCTGACCCCCCCCCGCCAACCGCCCGAAAAAGGTCAGCATGTCTTGAACCTGCATGGAATAGCTGCATATTGCAATGGGGTCACAGTCGATCACTCGCATATTTCGAAAATCCTCAGCGCCTGGTTTCGTCTGATTTTTTAATTTTCTTTTTTTACTCGTGGATATGTGTTGTTGTGCCCCGAGCCCGCCCACCACCATGTGTGCGTGTTGCGCGCTGTTCATCTGCGGATCGCGATACCCGGGCTAGACTGGAACCGGGCATGTATCTCCTCTGGATCCAACTGCCATGGACGACCGTCTCATCTGGCAGGAGGAGAAGGTATGCAGCTTCTCAATCGCTCTTTCACGGCCGGGAGATGTGGAGGTTACATATGATTGGCAGGTATCATCTAGTAGAAACCGTGCAGGGAGAAGACTCTGGCTATCGCCCCCAAAACTCTTGTGCAAATATATTCTCACCAGCTTTGAGCATACATACATATACCTATATATAGTATCACCTAGCTGCGGGTCATTCGTCCTCACAATCATTCCCCACTCTCTTCCCCATCTGACTGTAAATCCCACTCCTCCTCCTCCAACGACGCCTCCCAGTGTACCGCCCCCTCGCAATCGTCCTCGTCAGGTTTGTGACAGGCCATGAACCCGCAATCCTCTCTGTCATATAAATCATGACTAGTGCTCGAGCAACTCTCCACGTCCTCTGGCTGCCCTCCCATAGCCAACCCGCAATCAGAATCATCAAGAGAGCCGTACGTGAACCGGCTGGGCCCATCAGTCACCACCTGCGGGCGATAGAAGACTGGTCCCTCCGGCATAGTTGGCCCCTCCCTCCTCTCCATCCCAAAGTTATCATTACCACTGTTATAGACGGTATCTCCTCGGGGCGACCGTGTGAGAACAAACGAAAGCAGACCATCATGTGCGACCACCATCCGCTCCCTCACGACACCTTCAATCGCCCGCCACGACACTTCCAGCATCCATCTCCGCGTCCATGGCTATCTTGCGTCATAGCCTAACCTTCCGGTACAGCACCGCAAACACCATCTCGCCGACGGCCTCCAGCGCCAGCTCATTCCCCCCACCCCACTTGCCCTCGGCGCACCGGCCGCCGCCTGCCGCAACTGTGGCGACACGCCCGCGCCGCGTCTTGAAGGTGAGTGTGGCGTTGCGTCTTATTCTGGATCCCGGCAACAGGTAAACGGTGTCGCGCGGCCTTGGCGGCCTCATCCACCGCTGCGTGTCGGTCTTGTGAGACCTCTCTGACCGTGATCCGAGTTCTGGTCACAGGTCTGGGTTGTGGTGTGGCGTGAGTCATGGCGCCATGGTGGTGTGGTGGCGAGAGGGCAGTGGCGAGGCCGGTGGCGGGAGTGGCGGAGTGAAGTCTTGGCGTTCGTGGTAGTTTGTGTGGTGGGAGGTGTGGGTTTCCACAGTGCTGGGGCGCGGGAGGAGCGGGTCGTGGAAGTGTTGGTGTGGCCGGTCGGCGCTGGTGGTGAGGCGGCCGAGCTTGGTGGAGGCGGGGGGGAGGAGGTGCGGGAGGAGGTGGGCGGTGGTCATGGCTGGGTGGGGGGAGCGGGGGAGGGGGAGAGGTGGAGGGGGAGCGGGGGAGTGGTCAGCTACATAGCTATATATACACATCCATCCCTCGCATCGCGCCAGAATCCCGTGGCCGACGTAAAAGCACAAAAAGAAAAAACGTGAGGCTGTGTTGTTCGGGGGTTTCCAAGTTGATCATTACTAAAGATGCAGAACATGGTGTCTCGGCGCATGTATTAGACAGGGGTCGAGGTCGATATCAACGGGTGAGATTGAGTTTGAACAAGTCAAAGAGGAATGAACAATTTCACAACCAACAAACTGTTTAACAATAGAGAACGATAAATACATGTACATATCTACCATCGGGTGGGTCCTCCCTTCTTTTCAATTACCTCAGCAATATTTCTTTCACGCATGCCGTCAACAAAATACAGGTGTAAGGTAATCTTTGCCCATTCTTCAATCACACGGTCTCCACCTCTTTGGCACCACTTGGCCGTGGATGCAGTCTCGTACCAATCCTATCGTTTAGAATCCTCTATACATTTTCTATAGGCTAGTTAATGTCCGGAGATTATGCAGGCCAGTCAAGCGATGGCATATTGTACCAACATATTTCTGCCCTTTGTGATGTGTGCTGTATGTACTAGAGCATCACCACGCGTGGGGGGACAGTGTCAGTCGCGCACATGCGATTTGATTCGTTGAGGGATTTGGGCATACATCAAATCAATTGCAGTTTTTGGTGATCAGAATGACGTTTGTAACCTCACGGCGCTCATCTCAAAATCATCTTGGAAGCCATGTCATGCTTGTCATGGTTACATTGTGTTTATGAAGGTCATCTACGGCGGCTCATAACTACCAAAGTGCAATTAAGGATTTCGGTGGCAACGAGACAACAACGAAAACCTAACAACCCGCCCACAAAAAAAAAAAAAAAAAAAACTCGGCCGGTGATTTAATTGTAGACATATTAAATATCTTTAGTTAAATACAAATAAAAAATTATTACTCCCAATCTGAATCTTCCTCTTGACTTAGTTCATTATCGGTTATGTCCGGTAAATTTTCATCAAGGAATTCTGCAACCAAGTGTGCTGCACCCCGTCCCCTAATAGAAGACACCTCCCGGGGTTTTAACAACAATGAGAGCACGGGATTTTGATTTCCCTTCTGAATGTGTCTTACTAGATAGGCTTTAAGGAAGGTATAAATAACAAAATGAGTCTTTTTACCGTCAGGCATGGTGTCCTCATACTGTACCCCGTTGGCAGGCAGACCTCCTTTTGAAAGCATACGGGCGCAGTAGTCCATTGTTGAATTGGGGAGATAAGAATCATGATCTTATGTGTTTCCGTCAGTAAAAGCTAAGTAAACAAAAAATTTTAAGTATCAGGAAACATGCATACCATAGTACTCGTTTGTGTAGCTATTTTTCAATTTCTTATCTCTAATATTTTGAATCGTATTCAGAGAAGGTATTTGCTCATAATTGTTGACACCGTCAGGTGGGAAATAGTAGTTGTAATAGGGTTCCCCAGTCGGAAGATTGGGTCTACTACTTTGTTTCCGTATCTTATGATTATTCCAGTTTTCAACAAACTGATGCAGCTTCGCCCGTATAATAGGCATATAGGTCATCAGCAAAAAATGACGTGTCGTCTTGTGGCACCTGGGCGCCCGAGATGCCCCAGATGCCCCAGATGCCTCAAGACCTTTGCTTACCTGTAGACCGACGCCGGGGCGTACCGAAACGGAGCCAGTGCCAAAGGACGTCGTCGCGACAGGTTAAGACGCAAATTCGTCTTTTGGCGTCTAACGCCGTCTCAACACTAGTATCTTTGGCCCGGTTAACGGGTTTCGCTAGCAGTATTTGCTGGCAGTATGAGATCACTCGTCAAAAGGTACATTGACTAGGACATGGTTTCCGCGCGCCAGTGACATATATTCGTCTATCTGTCTGCCTAATTCTATGTACATAATTGCTAGTTCCCTACCTCTCGCGCTGCTGCCTCCTACCTCAAGCCTTGCTGCCTTCCCTACCCCACACCTCGCTGCATCCTGCCTACCCCCAAACCTCGCTGCCTCTTCCTACCTACTCGCTGTTGCCACCCTCAAGACCTCGCTGCCTACCTTCCTACCTATTAGGAGCTTAATTGACGTTGATTTTGTGCACCGTTACACATCAATTTGGGCGTAGATTTGAGTGTAGATTTGAGCATAGATTTGATGCTGATTTAGGTGTCGACTTGGTGCAATTAGTCGACGTTTTGGTGTCGTTTTGGGCGTCAATTTGGGCGTCAATTTGCTGCTATTTAGCAGTCTGTAGCGGTGTCATTACAGGCGTCAAAATACAGGTAGGTGAATACGTATCCAGGCATCGCTACAGGTAGGAGGTAAGAATCGCTGCATGTAGGAGGTAGTAAGCGTCGTTGCAGGTAGGAGGTAAGCGTCGCTGCAGGTAGGAGGTAGGTATCGGGGTAGGAGTTGGGGTAGGAGGTGAGGTAGGAGGTGAGGTAGGAGGTGAGGTAGGAGGTGAGGTAGGAGGTGAAGTAGGAGGTGAGGTAGGAGGTGAGGTAGGAGGTGAGAGGAAGGTAGGAATGAAGGCAGCAGGTAGGCAGCTAGGCAGGTGGAGTGGCGGTGGGGATCTTCGAGATGTCGACCTGACGTCATTCTTGAGCTCAGGGGCTAGCGTGGGCAAATTCACCACGGTAGGGCGTCAAGAGGCGAGGTGTCATATTTGGGACGCCTACTAGGCGTTAGAAGGCGAGACGTCATATTTTGGACGCCTACTAGGCGTTAAAAGACGACATATAACATTTTGTATGCTTACTAGGCGTCAAAAAACGACATGTCACATTTTGTATGCTTACTAGGCGCCAAAAGACGACGTATCACATTTAGGTAGATGCCAGACGAGGTTTTGTGAGCAATAGACGAGGTTTTAGGAAGAGGAAATTTGGACATTTTTGGGAATTATTTTCGTGCCATTAGAGATTATATGAGGATAGTGATTAAATATTTTTGTAAATAGTTAAAACAATCATTTTATTTCTCTAACTACTAATTGTTATTCTAATCTAAACAATTTCGGGAAATCTTTTAAGATATTCCTTCTTGACGGCTTCATGCATTGTTGAGACCAAACAATGTCTAAAACCATACCAGTTAGTAGTAAAGTGTTCCAACTTTGTTCCCCTAAGAAAACCAATTCCACCAGGCCTACAAACAAACTTCCTATTCATTTCCCTGATACAGAAATCAGCCCCCGTGAACTCACCCATTGGTGCCATTACCGCCCATCCATCTTTTAAATCACCAATATCATAATGAGGTTCGGTAAACAGATTAATCAAACATGCTCTCAACGAGAAACATTCCTGATCATCAGTTGCCCACTGTTGTTTCTCCTCCTTGGGCAAAGCCGTGATCATTTTGACACAAAGATCTCTGTTCTCTTTGTCAACGGCACCAAGCAAAATTCTTTTGGCTCTGGTAAGATTGCCCAATGAGGTAAAGAGTCCGAGTCGGAGGAGAACGGGATTCATGTGTTGGGATGTTTTGAGAGTATCTTTGGTGATGACAGCGTCATCATTATGACCTCTTTCCATCCACATACCCCAATGGTAAACACCAGCCCGTGACCAATCAGCCCAACAAAGATGAGGATTGGCAAGAAGCCAATTCTTGTACTCCGTATGCCTAATATCTTTAGCGCCGGGAATATCAGGTGGTTGCAGTTCAGCATATTCCTCAATGTTGTAAGTTGTAGACTCCAGAACCCAGTTCCCAATTTCAACTCCGTAGACCATCTCAAAACCCTTGCTGAAGTAGACAAACATGCAGGTGTAATTTTGATCAAGGGCAAGATAAAAGGCACCGGGAACTGCAGGAACTTCAACTTGCTCATAAGTAAAAGCAGCCTTATTGATCTCTTCCAAACTCTTGTTGACAAGAGTGCCAATGTAACGGGGATCTATCGGCGAAGGACTATGAAGCCAAGGAATACAACCGAGGCAAGGACGTGGACGTAGGAATATTCGTTGACTATGGGCTATGGACTATGGGGCGGCTCTACCTGGTTTGACAGACCAGTTGAACCCTATGACGTAGCGTAAAACAAAGATAGTATTCGTGAAGTAAATACAAGATTGATTGATTGATTTTATATTGCTTTGAAGTACAGGACTTATCGCACACCTAAGAACCACGCCCCCTCGTACAAAGGAAAGAGACAAAGGAAAAGCGACAAAGGAAAGCGACCCGAAAAGATAGAACAATAAGGAGATATCAGTACGTCAATGAAAGAAGAGAAAGCATAACGAAAACGAAAGAAAGCCCGCCTCTCAGGCATCTGTATCCTCCCCGTCCTCGTCTTTCTCGTACCATTTCAGGAGTTGTGTTTCTTTGGCAAACTCGAAGATCAGGTCTTCTCTAAGGTTGGTAAACATCCAATTTTCCCACGTCTGCGGCCCGGGGATTTTTTCGATGAGGGGTCGTCTGAGTTGTGCCCATCGGGGGCATTCCATGATGATGTGTTTAGAAGATTGTTCCGCCCCGCACTGGCAGGGTTCGCGGTCGGTTTGGAAGGCGTTTTTATCCAAGCGTGTTGCCTGGCATCGTATTCGGAAGAGTTGTCTTGCTTTGGAGATTGGCAGTTTGGCGATTTTGTTGTGGGGTTTTAGGTTTCCTGGGTGGTGGTAGTTTGGGATTGGACGCGAATTCCATTCCTCCAGCATTCGTTTTCTAAGTAGGTCGGTCTGTATCCATTTCTCCTTCCTTCCTCCTGGCTCTTGGAAAGGGAGCATGAGGGAGGCGATTCAGTAGCGGTTGCTTGTATGTTGAGCACTTTCGTGGTAGTAGGTCGGTGAGCCTTGTCGATGGATGGTGATCTTCCATGCATAGGATACGGTCCCGTGATTTCGGGATCTATAGTTGAGGAGGTGTTCCAGTGGCAGGGCGGCTTCTTTCAGCAGTCGTTCTACTTTTGTCCATCGTGGGAGGCCTGTGATTATTCGTCTTGCCGTTGTATATTGGTGAGAGGTGCGGACTCGTGGTCTCTCCTGTCCACCAGGCTTGAGCCAGAGGAGCGTCGGAAGGAATGCTTGTGTGATTATGTGGTGGATTGTTCTGACTTTTGCTCCAGGTAGTCGTGAGAGTATTCGGATTCGGTTGAGTGATCTCAGGCCGTTGGAGAGGGCGCTTTCTATATGTGGGCGGAAAGAGAGGGTTGCGTCAAGCCAGACTCCCACATATTTTAGGCGGTCTTTTGGTTGGATTGTGGTGTTCCCTATGGTGACGGTGTTGTTGGGTTGGCGTAGAGTGGATGTTGGTGGTCTGAAGAAAACGAGGTCTGATTTCTGGGGTTCGTACTTGACATTTAGGGGGTTGGCATTGGAGGCCCTTTCTGTCATTCTTTCATTGAGGCGTTTAGTGATGAAGGCGGGTGATTTGGATATTTGGACTAGGGCATCGTCATCGATGTAGGTGGTGTTGATTTCTTTTGCTGATGTGGATGGGTTGAGGATTACTCCTGCGTAGATCATGAATAGGACGGGTGATATTGGTGAGCCTTGTGGGCGGAGTTGTACGGTTGGGGGATTCTAGCTGATGGTTGAAGAAGAATTGTAATGTTCTATTGGTATTGAACTCCTTGCACCATTCCGTGAGGTATTGAATTTCTGTTGTGTCGTGATCTGGTGGAGTAAGGAGTGGTTGACACAGTTGAACGCCTCCTTGGATGTCGTTTGTGAGGATTGCCGGTCTGTCCGGTGTTATACCGTGGTTTTCTTTTGGAGCAGGTTTTCTTTGTATCGGCGTCAGAGTCGTAGAAGTGCATCTATCGCTGAGATTGTTGGTCTTCCTCCAAACTGATCATCGGATAGGGTTCGAGGAGGGTTCCATCAGAGCAGAGCCTTGAAGCGACGATTTTTCAAGGATTTTACTGAAGCATTGTAGGAGGGATATTGGTCGGTAGGCTTTCTTTATTTTATAGTCCGCTTTTCCTGGTTTAGGTATCGGGATGCATTTTGCTGTCTTCCATCTGTCCGGTACTCCGTGTTTCAACATGGCTGAGAACATGTCCTGTGTGAGTTCTTGGGTTTGCCTTGATGACTGCTTTGATGAATGGGTAGGGGATGCCGTCTGTCCTGTTCTTTGAGTTGGCCGGACAGGAGTTTATAGCTTTAAGTAGTTCATATGAGGTAACTTCTTCAAAAGTGTCACTAAGGTCACAATAAGGGGTCTGATTTGCAAGGGGGGTTCTCGGGGCGTCAATTTGTGGGGAAGAGTTCAGCCCTAAGAGCTGACTTCGCAAACGTTTCTTCACCTTGTATAGTCGGGATTATGGTTTCCCTTCTTCTTCCGGCATTCAGGAGTTTCCAGATTGTACTACCTCTGGCTTCGGAAAGTTCCTTCTCCCTCTGTTCTGCTTTGGCTTTGCGTACTAGGTTGGTCCAGTTCCGGCTGCCTTTCCTCAGTGCCTCCCTGTCTTCTTCTTTCCTTGTGTTCCTTGCCCTTCGTTCCAATGTGTTGAGGTTCGCCTTCGCAGATTTAAGTTCTGCAGTCCACCATCGTTTAGACTTTTTGTGTCCATTGCTGAGTGGGGTGAGTCGGTCAATCAGCTGGTCGATGTAATCCAGGATGAAGTCTGCCGATTGTTTGGTGTGGTTTTGGTTTTCCCAAGCTTCTGGTGGTAGGTGGAATTGGGAGACGAGTTGGTTGAGTGTTTCCCAGTCTGTTTTGTGCCATAGTCTTCTTGGTACGTGTTGGGGTTTGGAGAGTTGGATATGGATTATGGTCTTTCCATGATCTGACCCTGCTCCATATCTGTCCATGTTCCACGTCATATCATAGTCCAAGACTGGGCCTTTGACTAGTGTGAGGTCGATTATGGTTGGTCGGTTGCTGTTTCGGGGAAAGTGTGTGAAAACCCCGGGTTCGTTAAGTAGGTGCAGTCTCTGTCTGTCCATCCATCTCTTGATTCTGGTCGCGTTTCGTTTGTCCGCTCTGATGGTGTTGGTGTATTCGTGTGATTTGTGTCCGTACCATAGCTGGTGGTGGCAGTTAAAGTCCCCCATGACTAGGCAGTTCTGGATTGTGGTGATGTTTCTTGAGATGTTGGCGAAAGGGCCACTTCTCCCGGGTGAGTATATGTTGAGGATTTGTGTTTTTTGTTGTTGTATTTCCACCGTTACCGAGACAATGAAGTTATCATGCACGAAGTGGTGTTTTGGTTTTAGGTTATTGTGTTTTCTGATGTATGTGGCGCATTTCGTGTCTTTGTTGCTTGCTGTAAAAAGATAAAAGAGAGGTGATTCCGGTGGGTGTCCGTCTTTGTTGTTCCATGGTTCTTGTAACAAAAGGAAAAGTATCGTATCGTCCATTTCTGCTTCCTCCACTACTGACTTTGTTGTTAGCTCGTTTTTTGCACAGTTCAGTTGTTGCGCAATGGCTAGGGTTCTATGTTGTTGCTCCATTAGACGGAGGTTTCCATTTCTTCATTTGGTTCCTCGACGTCCGGGATGACAATCGGGGCGTTCTCAGGTTCTGGGATCGGCTGATTGGAGAGTTTGGCTCTGATCTTGGCCTTGGCTCGTTCGAAAGCATGCCATGTCGATTGCCTTATAGTGTCCTTTGCAGTTCAACCATCTGCTTGGTGAGTGGGTGCATCTGATGCCTCCGGGGCATTCTCCTTGCATGGGTCTTCTGTTGTCTTGTGGTCGGGTGGCCTGTGACCTGTTGTGGTTGCAGCGTTCTTGCCTATGTCCATATTCAAGGCAGTTCTTGCGGCCTGTCGGAGTTGGTGGGAGGTAGGTCTCGAGTCTGCAGGTTCTGTCGAATAGGTTGAAGGAGCGAGTCCGAGGTTTTCCATTGTATAATGTCGCAGTGCGATTACCATAGAGAATGTGCCTTTCCAATACTGGGATTCTGGTTTCTTTGAGCCATCGTGATTTGTCTTGCTAGTTGTATGGTTACTCCATAGTTGTTAGTGATTTCGGATGCGACCAGGTGTCCAGCTTGGAAGCCTTCACCTATCGATGTTGGGATGCCGTGTAGGATGAATTTCGACCATCTAGAGTTAACCGGATGTCGGCGTGGGGTACCTTTAGTTCCGTGAGAGTCTTGGATTCGATTTCGAGTTTGTATTCCATGACCTTGGTTGCGGGGTGGAATTTGGATTCAGGACAAAGTTTTTCTTCGAGGTTTGTCTGGCCGCGAGGAGGTGACAGTCTGGGTCCTGGATCATGGAGTTGATTTTTTGTCTGATTTCAGTTGGGGTGAAAGGTGATGCCGCGTTGGTTTCAATAACAATTTCTCGGTTGATCTTGGTGAAGTCCGGCTTGAAAAGGGGGTCCTGTTTGGGTTTGGATCTCTTCCTTTGAACTACCTGGAAATTGGCTGGTCCAGGGCCATTTGCGATGTCGGCGTATGTTGTGTTCTGTTGTTGTTGTTGTTGTTGTTGCTGGGGTGGGGGGTTCCTTGGGTTCGGTTCCGTGTTTTTCCCTTTGTTCCTGGGTTGGTTGGGGGCTTGGCGCAGGGTGCCTGAGCGCTGGTCGCCTGTGGTGCGCGTGCCGGAGGTGCTCGTAGCGCCATGGGTGCTTGGAGGGTTTGTTGTTGTTGTTGGAGGCGGTTGAGTTTGTCCAGCATAATGTCTTGTCTATTGATCATTTCGGCCATTTGGTGTGTCAGGATGTTGATGGTGTCTCGGAGCTGTTTGTTCTCGGCAGTTGTGTCTTCTTTAAGCCTCTGGATGTGACCTTCAACTGAGCCGATGTCGCTGGTGATGTTGTTCGTTGAGATGGATAGGGCATTTCTGACCAGCCAGGCGATGTAATTTAGGTCCATAACCGTGTGGGTTTCCTGGGGGACAATGCTGGGGTGGAGGAAGTCAATCCTGGGGATGTACGGCCGATCGTAGTCTTTAGAATCTGCGAATTCTCCCCTGGGGTTCTCGTTGATCTGGGTTTCCTCGACAGTGGTTGTTTGGGTGGGTTGGGTGGGTTGGGTTGGGTCGAATCTTGGAGGTGGTGGTCCGGGGTGCTGGGGTGGCGAAGAAAAGAGAGCGATGATTGCGACATCATGTCCGTTCCTGTTCTTCTTGGGGCTGGGGAAACTTCGGATAGGGTTCTCTTTCTCCCGTTGGGGTTTGGGGGGGTCGATGGTCGGTTGAGGTTATTATCCAGCGTGGATATAGGATTGGCTCAACCTGGTATAATATATCGGGTAAGGCCAGGCGATCGGGCTTGTGTATGGGGTGAGGGTGTTGTGTGTGTAGAGAAAATTCTACAATTCAGGGGCGAGGGCGTAGATGCACTCCCTGACAAAGTAGTGGATTCTGAGGTACCAGTAGAAGACGCGGTCTATTGGCATACAGGATTTTCTCTAGGAAGTAAAGCGAAAAGTAAATGTTTCTTATCGGAAGGAAGAAATGAGCGGCGCGAAGATCTACAGGAGGTTGCGTGAAGAGAAAAGGAAGGGAAGGAAAACATGAAAAGGCACCAGAAAACGCCCCCTTATATCTCCACCTCCAGTCCGATGATGACTAATACCCCGCGTAACACAAACCGAAAGAACATGACAGAAACCCCATTACAAATCCTAATCCAACTGCGCAATACCTTCTCTTCACGATCTAATCTATCATCGTAGCCGAGGTGCAATGTTGCCGTTACAGACTACGCCCCCCCCTAAGGCCTACCTCCTGGTAGGCTTAGGTTTCTGTGGATAACGCTCGTGGAATCGTTTAACAATATCAGGCGAATGCTCAAGGTCCGACAGTGGTTGCCAAGAGGCTTCATCATATCCTGTATATTGTACCAGATACTCAAATCCTCCCCTTCGTTTCCTGGAATCCAAAATGTCCTCGACTTCCCATTCTTCCTCCCCTTCGATCTCAACTGGGGGTGGTGGTAACTGCTGCTGTCCAGGTAACGGATTACCTGCTTCAGGTGACAATAACGAAACGTGGAATACTGGATGGACCTTCATGGACTGGGGGAGTTCTAACTCATACGCATAGGGATTAACGATCCGCTTGATACTATAAGGTCCGATACGTTTCCAATCGAATTTCTTGAAAGGTCGCTTTGTCAGGATATGGCGTGTCGATAGGAAAACTTTATCTCCTATACCGTAACGAGGGGCGGGGGATCGATTCATATTGGCCGATTCTTCTTGTATCTTTTGTGTTCGAATCATTTCGCTTTTCAGATGTTCCACGATGTCCTTCATTTCCCTTACAATACCATTAGCCTGATCTTCCACCGTCGTCTTGCCATGTTCCAAAGGACCAAAAGTCATCCTGGGATTTCGTCCCAAATTGGAATAAAACGGAGAGATGCTGGTTGTTTCTGAAACGTGATTATTAGTTGCGAATTCGGCCATTGGTAACCATTGAACCCAGTCATCCTGTTGATAGGAGACGTAACTCCGAAGATATTGTTCCATCACGGCATTGATCCTTTCCGTCTGCCCATCCGTCTGGGGGTGAAAGGCAGTAGAATATCGTGGGGAAATCTCTAAATGTTTGCAAAGTGACTTCCAAAACTGCGCAACAAACTGTGTCCCTCGATCGGATACAAGGGTCCTTGGAAGGCCATGAAGTTTCCAAACGTTGTCAATGTATAACTTCGCTACTTCCTTGGAATCTGCCTCTTTGGTAGTTGGTATGAAATGCCTCATCTTTGTTAGCCTGTCTACCATAACCAGGATTGCATTGTATCCATTGCTCTCAGGGAGATCGGTAACAAAATCCATCGAAATATCCGGCCTTGGTCCTTCAGGTATTGGCATAGGACGAAGTACCCCATATGGTGCATTGCGTGGTGCCTTGCTACGGACACACACATTGCAATTCCTAACATATTGGTCAACATACTTTCGCATTCGTGGCCAATAATACTCCCGGCTTAGGAGTTCCAGTGTCTTTGCTCTACCAGGATGTCCCGCCGATGGCTTATCATGATGTTCTTTCAAAAGCCTTAGCCGAAGGTCATGGTCGTCCGGTACATATAACACGCCTCGATAAAGTAACCGACCGTTGTTATCCTCCGTGCATTCGGCAAGCGAAATTTTGTTCGAGTGGTGTGCACCGCTCCGAAGCATAGCGAGGATCTCATTCGGGAAACTATCAATTTGGTAAGCTTTTGAAAACAACTCCTCAACAGTTGACGCTCCTTCAGCGGGTTCATTTGACAAAGAACCCGCAAACAAACTTAGCTTTGAATCTAAATTTTTCCGCTTCAAGACCACTTGGCTCTAATGCGTCAACCGTTCATCCCCCTCTTTAGGTAGGTCACCTGACCTTCTAGTCAATGCATCCGGCTTTGCCCCTTGTTTCCCTGGTCGAAATTGTGTGACGAAATCAAAACGTGAAAGAAATTCGGACCATCGGGCTTGTCGACGATTTAACAGTTTTGTCGTCATAAAATATTCAAGATTTCGATGATCACTGAAAACTTCGATGGAAAATTGTGCTCCTTCCAAATGGTGACGCCATTCTTCGAAACATCGCACGATCGCTAGGAGTTCTTTGTCGTAAATTTCATAGTTACATTCCGCAGGGGAATGTTTTTTAGAAAAAAATGCGACCGGATGTAGAATTCCTTCATCATCACGTTGTGATAGGATTCCTGCAGAAACATAGTCAGATGCATCGGTCTCTACCACAATCTTCCGATCCGGATCAAAATGAACTAGTATGGGCGCCGTTGTGAACATCTTTTTCAAAGTCTGGAACGCTTCCTCCCTTTCACCAGTCCATTCAAATTTAATATTTTTCTTCGTCAATGCTGTGAGCGGAGCAACAATTTTTGAGTATCCTAAAATAAATCGTCGATAGAAATTCACAAATCCCAAAAACACTTGAATATCACGGAGATTCATTGGTGTAGACCATTCCAGAACATCGATTACCTTCTTCGGATCCATTCTATTTCCATCTGGAGTGAGGATTAATCCAAGGTATTTCGTTTCTTGAACCATAAATTCACATTTCTCGGGTTTAAGGTGGACATGATTCTCATCAAGTACCTTTAGAACCTTTTGAATATGATCCTTGTGGTCTGCAAGGGTTTCGGAATAGATGAGAATATCATCTAAATAGGCTGTTACGAATTGATCGAGATAAGGACGCAGGATGTCGTTGATCCAATGTTGGAATGTCGCAGGAGCATTGGCTAATCCAAATGGCATTACCGTATATTCGAAATGCCCATATCTCGTCCTAAAAGCTGTTTTCCATTCGTCTCCTTCCGCTATCCTGATTTGGTTATATCCCCATCGCAGATCCAACTTGGTGTAATATTTTGCTCTCGATAGTTTAGCCAAGGTTTCCTTCAACAACGGCAATGGATAACGATTTTTAATCGTAATTGCATTGAGGCCCCGGTAGTCAACACATAGTCGAAGGGTTCCATCAGCCTTCTTGACAAACAATATGGGTACTCCCGCTGGCGATTCACTATGGCGAATGATTCCCTTAGGTAAATTTTCCTGAAGATAATCCCAGAGCGCCTTTAATTCAATTTGTGATAAGGCATATATTGGTCCCCATGGCGGTTGTTTTCCTTCTTCTAGTACTATTTTCATATCATGGAACGGTCGATGTGGCGGTAGGGCTGAGGCGTCATATTCTTCGAACATATTAATGTAGCGATGGAACTCCTTCGGTATCAATTTCTCAATGTCGATAGTAGATTTTTCAGTAGCTGAAACGATGATGGTATGTTGTTCCGGTGGGGGAATCGAGATGCCATGAACAGTAACCATAGTTCCACTGAGCGAACAATGTTGACAACAGCTCCGGGAGTCAAACATAAGCAAATTTTGTTTTGGTCGAATCGTAACGTCATGGCGTCGGATCCAAGGTATTCCCATAAGAATCGGATAATGTCCTAGCTTTGTCACAAAACATGGCGCAGTCTCTCGATGGCCGTGAATGTCTAGCGAAATATCGACAATGTGGGTAATCTTTCCTAACTTGATAGGTCTACCGTCTATAACGTCTAGGTGGCGGGGTATTTTGAGAGGGGTCATTGTGAGTTGGTTGTGGCGTGCAAAAGATTCGTCGATGAAAGCATATCCTGATGCTCCGGTATCAATAAGAGCGTAGGTGGGTATAAAAGAGTCTTTATTCTGTGAAATAGAACAAGTTACTACAAGTTGATTCCCATCCATTTCCTCCTCTGATACCGAAAACCCAGAAATACACATCCTAGAAAAATCTTTAAACGGTCCCTGGGCTAAGCCACTTAGTGCAGGGACAAATCTTTTGCCGACTCATTATCGCTTCCATCATTTTCCTCCACCCTCAACGCTGCTCCCCTCATCACTGGTCTCCTTGCTTGATTTCCAGTTGCCCTCGCTTGGGGGCAATCCCTAACCATGTGTCCAACACCTCCGCAATAGAAACATCGGCCCTCAGCTAAGCGGGCGTTTCTTTCGGCAGGGGTGGGGCGACGACGTCCCCCAGACAGATCCATTGGTACATCGCCCCCCGGGTGGAACGAGGGATGGGGTTCAGTAACAGGTGCATTAGCAGCCGGGGCGGCAGCACGAGGAGCAGAAACAGGATTTGCTGGTGGGGGACGAGGGGCCGAAGTAGCAGTAGTAGTCCAAGGCTTTTTACTTCCTCGTTTCGCTTCTGCCGCTCGACGGCGGTTATCCAACCGTTGCAAAAGCATCGCACAGGCATCTACCGTCGCAGGAGTCTCATGATGGATCATGGATTCATCCAGCTCCGCATTAATTCCTTCCATCAAGGCTTCAATCCGAGAGACCTCATCCATCCCCGACTCAGCAGCATACCGTTGAAACTCAGCAAAATAATCGGCAAACGTCCGATTTCGTTGGCGGATGTTCCGGAGGTTCCTCCTGGCCGTGCGCATCCGATCAGGGTCTCCAAAAGCAGTGTCCAAAACCTCATAAAACCGTAACATGGAGGGCAAAGCAATTCCTTCTTCGCCGACATACTGTAGGAACTGGTTGGCAGCTACGCCTTCCAGTCTGCTGAACGCATAGGATAGCTTGGACTGTAGTGTTGGGTAGCGATCGGCATTACCCAATAGTTTAATTCTCATTTGTTGTTTGAATAGGTGGAGTCGTTCTCGGTCACGATCCCCCCTGAACACTTCAGGGTCTGGAAGCTTCTCCGACCGATGGGTAGCTGCAACAGGTGGTGCTGGGGGCTCGTCTCCAATGGGTGGTTCGTCAGGGGCAACAATTTCAGCGGCAGCCTGTTGAGCTTTGGCAGCAGCAAGATCTTGCTGAAACATTTCTCTTGCTCTCCCAGCCTCCTCTTCCATCACCTGTACATCCGTTGCATATTGATTGAGACCATTTCGACATTGTTGGATAAGGGCATATGCTTCTACCCCGACCACATCATCGACCTGTGGGTGCGCTTGGAAGAAAGTTTGGAGGGTATCGCTCAGTTGCTGATAATCAATAGGGGCGTGTTCCGACATGGTAGACTATGATGTTGTATTGGTTGGCAATAGGTGGACGCAACCTAGTGTAACGGGGATCTATCGGCGAAGGACTATGAAGCCAAGGAATACAACCGAGGCAAGGACGTGGACGTAGGAATATTCGTTGACTATGGGCTATGGACTATGGGGCGGCTCTACCTGGTTTGACAGACCAGTTGAACCCTATGACGTAGCGTAAAACAAAGATAGTATTCGTGAAGTAAATACAAGAGGTTGCGTGAAGAGAAAAGGAAAGGGAGGAAAACATGAAAAGACACGAGACAACGCCCCCTTATATATCCACCTCCAATCCGATGATGACTAATACCCCGCGTAACAGAAACCGAAAGAACATAACAGAAACCCCATTACAAATCCTAATCCAACTGCGCAATACCTTCTCTTCACGATCCACTCAATCATCGTAGCCGAGGTGCAATGTTGCCGTTACAGCCAACTTTATTCAAAGGTTGAGAGATATCAACGTCAAAGAACACCTCAATGACACTCCCAATCTTGCCCTTGAAAATCTTAAAAGACCTAGCCCCGTTGGCTTTGGCCTCCTCACAAGTAGCCTTCATACCCTCAGAGAGACACATCCACTTGTTGATGTCCCTTTCCAACTCCCGATCACTCTGTACTTTCTTGGGTTCAGCAGATTGACCGGCAGCTTGCCTGGCAAGGAATGGTGTGAACTGTTTGGTGATGATATCAGCCAGGCGGTGGCTTTTGACACAGTCGGCCTTCTTTTGACCTTGGAGGTAGGGAGGAGACTTGAGGGTACCGGTTTTGGTGTGCATTAGGGCGGGATTGGTGAACTTAGGCATTGCTGTAGTCATATTAGCACCGGCAGCAGTCTTCCTCACCAGAGGTTAAGTGAAGCAATGCAATAAAAACTCACCTACCAGAGGTAAGGCTAAGTGGTCGGGAACGGGTGCTGGTGGGGATAGGTGCTGGAGTTGGCGGGTGCTGCAGTTGGCGGCAACGGACTTCCTTACCAGAGGTTAAGTGAAGCGGCGTGTAATAAACTTCCCTACCAGAGGTTAGGTGAAGTGGGCGGTGGTGGAATGGGCGGTAGTGGAGTTGGCGTGTGCTGGAGTTGGCGGCAACGGACTTCCTTACCAGAGGTTAAGTGAAGCGGCGTGCAATAAATTTCCCTACCTGAGGTTAGGTGAAGTGAGCGGTGGTGTTCGTGGTGTTTGTGGGTGATGGTGTTCGTGGGCGATGGTATTCGTGGGCGATGGTGTTCGTGGTTGGTTGATGGTTGATGGTTGTTGGTCGTTCGTGTGGTGTCGCGTTGGTTGCCAAAACCCAGAATTCGCTAATTGCACTTTGGTAGTTACGAGCTGCCGTACCCCCCCACAACCCCCACCAATGGAGATGACATCGCAAGGGTTGGTACACAAGATATTGAATGTCAAATTATTTTTATACATCTACCATATAACAACAATACAAAAAACCAGCTCTCCAAAGGATCAATTGGGATATCAGTGGTGGTACTCGTGATGATGGTTCCTGGGCGGGTTGCGGCATTGCAACGCCGCGCCTGACCCTCACTTCTGACATTGCACTGTATATACATATATGCCAGAGATTAATATTTTGAGTCTCCTTGGCACAAGGGTTTTGTCTATAAAAGGACCGTTGTGTGTCCTCTGTAGCGTAGAAAAGTAGTAGTCAAGCAGGTCAATCAAGAAAAATCAGGTCTTCTGCATTTCTGTTCATTTCTTGATAGTAGGGAGAGGCTGCTCCTGTGTGTTGTACGCTACGCTGCGATTCCTTATTGTCACTCCCGATGTTGGACAGTGTTTTTATCTGTTGTTTGTGCCCTCCATGACAAGGCATGAATATTTACACCAACTATATATATATATATCCATAGCATCATATATCTGGGAATAGGAACGCCTCATTATCGTCTTCCTCTCCATCCTCCGGCACATGCCACTGCTCCTCGTCGCCCATCGATGCCTTCCACAATGCCTCCCAGTGCACCGCCCCTGCCTTATCTTCTGAATCTGGGGCGGTGTGGTGGGGAACGATGTGAAACCAGTGTGGCGCGCGGCAGTCGATGCGTGTGTATATCGCCGTCTGCTCGGGCCGGGAGGAAGAGTGCTCATACTCTGGGATGACAGGGCGCGGCCCCTCCCTATCCTCCTCGTCTGGGACCGACTTGAGTATGTCGCTACTGAAGAGGGCAGAGATGCGCGCGGTCGTGAGACTCCCGCCGATGCGCCCGTCCTGCCGAATAACCGAGCGATTCCGCACGTCCTCCTCCTCCGGCGCCCCCAGACCCCCCACAGAGTCAGGATCAACATCGTCGCCGTCCGACACCTCCCGCCACCTGCACCCCCCCCTCCAACGCCAACTCCTCCACACTCTTTGCAAACACCGTCCTGAGGCTGACCTTCCTGTACAGCACTGCATACACCATCTCCCCCGCCGCCGCCGCCGCCACCTTCATCCCCACCTTGACCTCACCGCCCCGCTGCCCCCCCCCCGCGCGCTCGGAGGTCAGAGTGGCGTTGCACGCGCTGCGGATGCTGACAAGGAGATACACGCTGTCGCCCCTTTTCGCCGCGGCCTGCATCCACTGCTGCGTCGCCTCCTGCCCGCATGCCTCGGTAAGCCAGGCGTCCGAGTTCTGCATGTCGCTAGTGGTTATCTGCGGCGCGGTGTCCGCGAGGCCGACATCGAGGCGGGAGCACTTGGTGAAGGTGCGCATCTCCCGGAAGTCGGTGTGGTGTGCGGTGTGTGGCTCGGTGGCGTCGGGCCGTGGCGGGAGGGGGTCGTGGAAGTTTTGGTCCGGGCGGTGGGCGCTGGTGGTGAGGCGGCCGAGCTTGGTGGAGGAGGGGTGGAGGAGGTGCGGGAGGAGGTGGACGGTGGTCATTATTGGATGGGGGGAGAGGGGGAGGGGGAGAGCTAACAAATCGGAAGCAGCGCCGCTACTGTAACACTACAGTTATGGCAAAACCTCGAGGGCGGCTTGCAGGTAAAGTTGATCATTACCAATTCGGTCCGGATAGTCATAGCTCTGAGACACCAAAGATATCAACCCGAACTACCGCCAAAACTCGAAAAATTGGCCATCTCTGTACAGGGATTACCGCTTGGGTGATTGATTGAATGGCATCGATCTGCTTTAGAAATTTCCCATACGAGTAATTTTGATCTAGCCAATTTTTCGAGTTATGGCGGTATCGCAGGTTGATTCTCAACTGGCTTCGATTCAATAAACGTGTCTCTCAACAACGAAACAGAGTGAACTGACATTGTCAGTGATGTCCGTTGCCATGTACTCTCGAATATTGCAAATCTCGATGAAACAAGTATCACTTGTACAGCCGTGTTAAACAAGTTGTGACGATCGCCATAGCGGTTCCGGCGTTATTACAACCCGCATGACCTCTCCATGCCCATCGCGATGCTTGAAAGCCGTTGGAAAAAAGTCGATATGAAGCGAGGAGGCGTTATTCCCTCTCAATCGTGGTTTGCCCGTCGGAGAAATTGTGAAGAAACTAGGGCCTCAGAAAACAACTGTGGACGGCGGTGACTAAATACAAAAAGAATGTCATGTTAATGACCTCACGCTCATTTCTGCCGGCCTTTCAAAAGCAGACAAGCGGAATGCTTGCGGATGTGGTAGAAGTCACCTCCAATCGCTACGAGATAACTAAGGCCTCAGGGCTAAATATATCTCATCCTACGGTTGACAAAGTCTTTCGAAAGGCGGATACTGCTTTCATATCAAGCATGAAAGCCTCTCATGGCGTCCCAAATTAAGTAAAATTTAGATTGGTGTCATCGCCGTCAAAGATCTAACCAGAACTATTGACGTCGCATAGTCTGGACAGATGAAATTCACCTAGAATACAATCCTAACCCACGAGGCTAAAAAGTTCGATACCTACCCGGGAATGGGATGGAGGAAAGGTATCTTGAACCTTCTTTTGCTAGTGGAAGAACAAAGATACACCTCTAGAACTGTTTCCAGTACGGGTCTAAAGGTCCTTTTGTCTGGATTAAGAGAGGCCTACCTAGTTAAAGACTTAAGAAGAGGGATGCAGGGGGGATGAATGTGAAGCAGTATGCCGAGGAAATTATACTGGATTCTCTATTCCCTTATATCACTATAATGGGTAGAGAAGGCTCAAAAACCGTTGAGGACAATACTAAAGTTTATGATTCAGAGCCAGTGAGGGGAACCAGAGATTTGTTAGGAATCAATAGGATATCCAGGCCCGCATGTTCACCAGATTTGAACTGTATAGAAAATGTTTGGCACCTTTTAAAGTCTGCACTTAGAAGGAGGTATAGTTTGATTGAGAAGAGGCCTCATTCTTCTATTGAACTATTTGAGACAGCCCGGGAAGAGTGGGATAAGATATCACAGGAGTAACTCAATTCACTAGTAGATAGTATGAACAGGAGGGTTATGGCTGTTATTGAGACAAATGGTGCTGCTACAAAATATTAAATTACAGATATATGTACCTAGCTATCACAATTTCTTTCATTTTTAATTTCATAGCTATTACTTGAGTAATCGTTGAGTTATTTCATTTCGAGGTCGTCCTCGACACCCATTCGTTGGTGGTTGCTGTCACAACTTGTTTCACACGGCTGTACATCCATCCCTCTAATCGCGCCAGAATCACAGGCTGACGTAAAAGCACAGTAAAAAAAGAGAAAAAAACTCATTTGATCATACAGTCCTGTACCAGTCCTCACACGTTCAGTGCAGTCTGTCTTGACACCATCTGACTCGTTGAAGGAGATTCTGTTGCCTTAAACCCCATCTAGTAGAAGAGTTAGTGATATAGTAGTGGATATAGATTGAGAATATTAAACTTTGTTCTTCCGAGGTAGTCTTTTGTGGTAGCCCATCGAGGCCATAACACTTTTAAAAGTACGAGGAGAACAGGCATATCTCATCTCCTGTATTATAGCTTCCCAAGAGAGTCTTCTTGTAGTCTTATCCATTGTAACAAACTCTCGTAGCCTTTCTTTCTTTGACTAATTGAAGATAGGTGGTCTGCCTTGTCTTCTGCTATTGGTAGGTGTGCCATTTGCTCTTGCCCTTCTATAGATTCCTTGACATGTATGATAATCTATTTCCACAGCTCTTCCCACCTCCTTCCAAGTCATTCCAGTGTCCCTTAAGGTGATGATCCTAAGTCTCTCATCCCTTGTGGTCTCCCTGCCCCGGGTGTCAAAACGGGTCCCACGAGGTCGAACGGGCACTTCACAGTGTCAAGACGGGTCTCACGTCGTCGAATGGCTACTTCACGGTGTCGAACGGGTACTTCACGGTGTCGAACGGGTACTTCACGATGTCCAACGGGTACTTCACGGTGTCGAACAGTCAAAAGTTCATCAAAAGTTCACAACTAAAGCGGAGTTCGCAACTAAAGTAGAGTTCACAACCTTTTGAGGTGGCAGTGGCGGTGTCCTGTCTTGGCCCCAATATCAGCGAATCAGGTCTTGCATTTCAGTCGACCAGTCAAAACGGGTTCTTCACACTTACCGTGACCACCCTGTACAATCCTTACGCTGGAGAATTGCTTTTTTCGTTTATCATGATAAACGTATATACATCGGAGGCATAGTAATGATAGGGAACCCCTAGACTTGCAACATCTGTTAAGAGCTAGCTGGTCTTGGATCGACCTCCAATGTTTCTATAGGACCAGTAGCTGCGCGCATCATACAGTAGCACTCGGAGAAATCTCGAACCGGTTAGCCTCGCCAGACTCATAAGATGGGGCAAGATCGAGACAAGCTTATCTCGCACGAGCCTCACACATCTGGATGCGTACTCTATCCTAGACGCCCGAGAACTATTAAATCATGGTTGGAATCGTAGAGTATCACTCGATCACCCATTATCACTCGACAGACACACCTGCATGGCGCTTATCTGAAATTCATCCTGGAATTAAGCAATGTGCTGCTTATCATGCTCACATTGTGTTTATTTTTATGAATGTTATCTAAGATGAGTGATGTATATGCCGGAGATTAATATTTTTGAGTCTTCTTAGCATAAGGTTTTGGGATATAAGGACCGTTGTATATCCTCTGTACAGTAGAAAACTACATATATGGCAAGGCATGAACATGTTCTCTATAAGATCCGCCATTGACGGTTGTTGACCAGGGCCGGGGGAAGAAGAAATCATTCACAACTCTATTTCCCGGCTAGCCACGTGCAAGTCACACGATCTAATGGCCGGTTCTTATCTAGCAGAATTGAATTAACCGCGCCGGTGGCAACCTTGGTAATTAATTATCACCTCCAGAACTATTTAATTACAAAATATATATATTCCCCCACAAACTGTATATACATATCTGTATATAGCATCACATATCTGGGAACAGCCACGCCTCATCGTCATCTGACCCCACATCCGCCTCTCCCGCACAATCACAATGCTCCGCTCCCCCCCCGCCAATCCCACCGGCACCCTGGTCCCCATCCCCCGTCGAATCCGGCTCACCATAGCCATCCGGGAACATCCCAGGCCTCCTTGCCACCACGGGCGAGTATGCAATACTCCGCTGGTACTCCCTCTGCGACGCCGTCCAGTCCCACACGTCCCGCCACCTGCACCCCCCCTCCAGCACAGCAACCCCCTCCACATGCACACCCCTCGACTAGTTGGTACAGTTTGTATATTATGGGTATTCTCCCACCTCCGAGCTCACCAGCGAGGATTCAGTTCTGACCGACCACGGTGGTCTCTGTAAAACTATCGGACGGGCGGCGGTTAAGCAAATTATAGAGTATTCAGCGACCGTGACCGCGAGGTCAGCTAGCTAGCTATATATTCCCTTCTTCCCATCGCGCCAGAATCCCATTGCCGGCGTAAAAGCAGAGTAAAAACCGGTATCTGCAGGCAACCACTGACATCCAGTGACAGGTCAACAAAGTCACTGCATGCGGCACGGGCGGCTCGGCGCTGACCGGCTGAATGCACGATCGGCGGGGCGTCTGGAAGCGGGGCGTGCAGTTGAGAGCCTTGGCACCAGTGGCACGATGGGAGAGCGTCACGGTCCGTCACTCGCTCATAGGTGATCACTCACTCAGTCATGGTCCATCACCCGGTCTTGTTCCATCACTCGGTCACACAGTGGTCGATTTTGGGAAGTTTACTTTTCTTCTTTTTTAGGGGGGAGGGGGGGGGGTTGTTTAATTCATTAATTAAGAAATTGACTCTATACTACAGGAGCTTTTTCGCAAGTGAAACTTAGACCTCGCTCTCGTGGCCTGGACAGGCATAGTTGATTGACGTACAGGCCACGCGGTCAGTTGGCCAAAAAAAAAAAAAAAAGAAAAAAAAAACATTACATGTATTCCCCCCAAGAAAGTATTGTTACTGTTATCGATCGGGTTCTGGCATTGGCAACATCTAATAAATCATTTCGCCCAATTACCGCGCTCGCCTTTGCCGGGAAAGGCATCACTTGATTCGGTTACTCCCTGCTCCCAGCAGATCCAAATCAATCCAGGAACACCACTTTGTTGTACTGATCTTCAGCTAATAGCTAGCTGATTTGGAGCACGCGCGCCGCACACAATTATACATCGGGCACTACTCCTTGCTTCTATTGAAACACGTCCAGGTTTATTTTCAGAGCCTTGGGATTGACTTGTACTCCGAAAAGCCTTGGGCGCGGCGATACTGATACTAGTACTAGCGGGTACTCATGGCCACATGCATGCTTGAGCTCGCTAGTTATTGCAAGTCTAAACTGTTAATTCCGACTCGATATAATAATAGCAGACACTGGTAGAGTTGTCCGATCTTTTACGGTGCTTCAGTCGCGGTGGCCGCGGGTGCCCCCCAGTTACGTCATGGAATATCACTCGGTTCATCGGAGGGTCTGCATGAGTTATAGTAGCATACCAGTAAAAGGGCATGGTTTATTGGACTTTATAGGGGCTCCGGGTAGAGTGTGCTAGCCCATATGTGGTCGATGCCCTGCGGTACAATTTCTTTGGTGCGAGGTGCCTAATTCATCCGATTCAGGAGTGTAGTAATGGACCTACCTAGTACCTAGTAAGGTAAAGTCGTACTCTTTTGTTCTTTGTCGGAGATATATATAAGATGTAATGGGTCGGCTTTCCCTGTTGGGGGTAGGTAAGTAAGGGTTCAGCCTGCTCTTTTTGGATTTAGCCAATTTTCTTCTCAAAATATCCGGTTACTAAGCCTTTTGGGGCTCATCGATGCCGGGGAAGGGCAAACTACTTTTTCCTACCACTACCCTATATGATATACTGATAGAACACATACGTAATATCTCCCTTCATGGCCTAGATGGTACAGCTTCTATTGTACATCCACAACGATGCAGGTTCAGCCCCGGGTTATTCCTGCAATATACGTTTTTTAATAGAGTACTCAGATGGTATACCACCTTGATCAGCTCAGCTAGTCCATCCAATCAGATCTACTATTGTTTCGGATTTCATCCTTAAATACTGCTAAAATGACACTGCGGGTAGATATCCTCATCCCCGCCCCCATATAACAAGTAGTTAATTACCATTTCTAGATTGTATCGGGCTAGGGTTTCACGGCGGGGTTTTGGAGATCTTTCTTTTTTTTTTTTTTTCTTTTTTTTTTTGAATTTGGCAGGGATAACCGAAAGAGATTTAGCATCCAAGAGGCTTCTACAGAGTATTCAAACCCTACGCCGTAATTCTAGCTATAGGAGCTTCTCTAAGCATACTGTTATTATATACTTAAGTGTCCTTTGGGATCGATCTTGTGAAAGTATCCGTATCCGGAAAACACGCACCGGTTTTGAACCAGCCTCTCGACTACCAAGGGGGGGGGGGGGCTGATGATAATAGAGAGCACCGCCCGACCGAACAACCGCATTGGGCTTTATGTGTTATCCATCCCCGCCTGTACCTCCAATGAATCAACAAAGAAATCCTCAAGTAAAAGCTCCCAATTAACATACAATCATTATTCGTCTTCCGAGTCCTAGCTAGCTATAGCATAAGATTAGATTCGATTGTAGCGCAAGGTCAACGATCGAAGCCCCCCCCCCCCCGGGACCCCTAACGGGTTTTATGGCCACGGTTCTCAGCTATATCTCAGCTATATCGCTTAGTTACTTACGACCCGCGCAAGAGATGTGGGGGCGGGTCTTGGCGTGTCCGCCCCCGGGGGATCCCTTCGTGGGGGAGTTGACAACGATCGGCTAAACGTCCAATCATCGCCGACCGATACGCCAATGCCTTCCGCCCAACAAAAGCGCTGGAAACTCCGTGACGTCGAGTGCATTCTCTACTCGCGCTGTTCTAGCGGATAGCGGAAGGGGAGAGATTGGACGACGAGGATTAGCCATGCGGACCTGCCGAGCGGATGGCAAAAAGAAATCGTAGTCGGGAAGGGAGAGGTGGGGGCAGGTTTACTGTATGTTTATTAGGATCTAAATGACAATAATCATTCGTGTAATCCGACCCTGTACCGTACACGATCGCAAAATGACAAGAGATATCTTCAATGGCGGAAGGATATTATCGGTTGTGTGGTATGGTTTTGTGGTGGAAATACAAAGAGGAATAACACTCAAAGAGCTTGAGTTTTTCAAGCCGAGTAGTTAAGAAGGATCGATCAAGGGCCCAAGCCGTCTCGTCAAACACACTACACTATTAATATAACTCTGGGCCCTTGGAATGATTTCTTACCGAGAGTATCTTGGAAATTGGAATTAATCCATTGCCGCCAATGTCCCAACACCCTTAAGAGCGGAACACACGCATCAAAATCGACCGCCCGCTATGGACCTCTCTACTATAGATTCGTTTTACTTTCACTTGGAGGATCCCCCCTCCATCCAACCAAGAGCCGTGTGAATTACCAAAAACAGAATACAGTTGGGTTTTACTTGATGGTGAGGTGCATTGTAGTGAATAAGTCAAGACGTTTGCTGGGCTGGGAGGGCTGGAAGAGGTGTGGGTTTTCCTTTCGGCTAACGAGGCTGCTCCATTCGCAACGATTCGCGCTACTTATCTGTGTATGGAAAGAGGTGATGAAAATACTGGTCACATAGTTACACACATATGGACCTAAACGGTTTCTTCTACCCAATCCTTACTAGACATATGTCACCCACCCAAGTGCGCCTGAGCAAAGTGCTGTTACCAATGGCGGAGGAGGTTACCGAGTACGACAGCCTCGAACTCATCGCCGCCTCCCTCCGAAAGGAATCATCTTTTGGCTTCAATACGAATTTGAAAACATCATATCCGAGGTATTATACCCTATGCAGTTTGTGGATTTAATGTGGTAGTAGAGGATGTCTCTTTCCGGAGGTGGACCGTTTGCGCGCTCAAGTTGTAGCGCTTAGTTAAGTAACTATATATACTAATTGAAGAAACCGCTCCATATTCATCAGCTTCCTACTGCACTGTTGGTTTTACCACTCTTGCTACCCTTACCACATGGCGTATGCTGCGGCCTCCGCCCTCGATAACATTCATCCCTCTGCCGAGGATGATGTAGCAGCAATCCTGCTATATGTCGTCATCTCTCTGGGTATTATAGTTGCAATGATACCATATGCATTCGAGATTCAGCGGACATACCGGTTACAAACGGAGGGGCCCGGACTTCCTGCCCCGGTATCCGTGCCCGTTCCCTCCATCCTAGATGCTTCTTATCTTTGAAACATAGTCATGCATGCCCCTGCGATTACTTGGCTTGTTTTATCATTCGTCTCCATTGGGATGTTACTTTATCATCGCCCCGAGCCTGTAGATTCATGCAGTACTCTCAACGTCGATATTGCCGCTCTTGGGTCTCGCGTTAGCCTCTGGGTACCCGGGGGCCATAGTCATCTTGATGGCTAGCTTAGGCCATTATCACGCTGAGGAGACTGGCGTTACCAATGTAAAATGGGTGGTCTTTTCTGCTCAATCTATCTATGCGTTGAACCTTTGCATCCAGAATAGTACAGATGCGGATAAAATCGTTGGAGCTATGGTACTGGACTGCCTGAGTTTGATGGGATCGGCTATCTTCTCAATGAAGGAGTGCTTGGCCTCACGCCAGACCATACGAATCGGCTTTATGGTCCAACTATTCTGTTTTCTTGTGATTGTGACGATTATCCGTGGACTTGAACATGGAGACAGCTCCTGTCTATGTTTTCAAGTATTCTGGTGGGGTCTTCTTGACTCCTGTGGTGGTCCATCACCGACGTGCTGGCTATACTTTACCTGGAGAAGCACTTCGACTGTCCACAACGCGTGGTTATGTTTATTACCATATGCCCTACTATGATGCCGCCGAGAAGTCAACAAGGTGCGATACCAACACTAAATTCCTGGATATTGAAAAGACGGTCTACGACTCGATCCCGGCGACGGCATTTACGAAGCATCGAGAGATTATCCCTGTATTCATAGCTTCAGTCGTAAATGTGGAGATTACTGTAAGTGCTTTTGATGGACTTCAGCTGCGTGGTTGGGGACAAACCGCGTCAGTTGTTGGCGCCGCTTTCACACTGGCCTCATTCATATACTCTATTTATTGCATGTTCAAGGAGAAGAATGTAAAAAGACGACAGGATGTGATCAACAACTCCAGCTTTGGGGCCGATATTCCACAACTCCCTATCTTTCACAGTTCCCAAGTCTTGGCGTGGGTGGGCTATGGAGGTACCGAAGATTATTCAGCATCACCATCCATTTGGGAGGCTGGACCTCCGCTCTCTGGATCACTCCCGGTTAGACTACCAAGATGTGGCTTGGGCTGTGAAAAAGAACAGCTATGAACGGTGGCCCAAGAAATCGAATGATGAGCTGGTATCGATGTTGAAAGATAACTACCTCAACGACATAAATTTTGAACAAGCTATCCTGAGAGAGATGGCGGGAAGAAAGGGACAGTTAGCAACAAGTTCAAGAAAGAATTCTCGAAGAATATCATTCCTATGAAACAGCTCGACAGAAGCGACTCATCGAAATACAAGAACTCAACCATACCCTTACCACAATCTGCACCACGGAGCTAGAACAGCTTGCCGCTCCTGGCCCCATCATCATCATAAACAGCGACTTGAAGCGTTCCTATGCGTTGCTTATCACCTCCACTGGCGTCACGCCATTACCTCTCACAAGACTCACCTACGAGGATTCACTGCAGAGAATAGAAGAGCTCAAGACAGGGGTATTCCGTGGCGGCTTTAGCAATTTCACATCCAGAAACAATAAACTCAAAAGGATTCTAGTCTGGTTATGGAATTGCATCGTGGAACCCGCCTTCACCGAGCTAGGCTATTACCCTGTTACCTCCACCGCCCCAAGTACCCTTCCTCGGGTCTGATGGGCCGGCGTCGGTGGTCTCTGCTCCGCCCCGTTCCACGCCGCTGGGTACCACGATCCCGGCTCCACCCACAACACCATCTCCTGCGCAGTATCCTCCTACATTCCCACCCCTCAAAGCTCTCTCCTATGCCCGTGAGAAAACAATATCTCTCCGCCACACCAACCTTCTTCTCGTCCCCGTCGACGAGGTTCTTGGCCAAGCCGCTCTCACGTCAGCTTATGACGAGGTGGGCGTGGTGATGAGTCTTGCACCTGAAGGGGTTACGACGAGCGTGCTTGAGAGCCCCACAGCCGCCGAGATGCTCGAGGCACTGCATAACTTTGATGCTTTCCATCTTGTCTGCCACGCATATTTTAACAGCTGGTATCCCTCTAGAAACCATCTGATGTTCCGCTCTAACCTAGGACAGGCGAAGAAGCTCACCGCCGGGCGATAGCAACGGCGAATAGTACAGGCGGCGCCCACATTGCATACCTAAGCGTAGACGATACTGCCAGGACGGTGGATACCCCTACAGATCAAGGGATCAGTATTGCGAGCGCGTTCTTGGGGGCGGGGTTCTCGCATGTTCTGGCGTCGATGTGGGTTATGTACAATGACCCGCACATCGTGATTTCAAGGGCGTTTTGGGGGGAATTGTTTCGGGAGGGGCGGGGAGAGGTGGGACATGAAGAGGTGGCGAGGGCATGGCATGAGGCGGGGAATAAGCAGAGGGTCGAGTCTTTGGGGGCTCCGCTGTTATGGGCTCCGCTGTTATGGGCAGGGTTTGTGCACATGGGGGCGTAGAGCTACGAGCGACTCGTCACGGCCGTAAGATAAAAATGGATACACGTGTACACTAGATAGCCATATGGGCTAACCGCGTGGAATTAGTGACTTATTTTTTGTGATTTGGATAATATAAGATATGGATAGTGATACAGATACAATCGCTGGTTGTTGATATCTGGAATCGTGATTGATGATTCCGATTCTCACTCGCTTCCGGGCCTTTGAATCTGTGATCATGAGACACTGAGCTGAAAGAAAGAGAGAGATAATGCATCGTCTACTGCACAGTCTACTTCATCTATAGACTCTGCGGGAGGCATGTGCTCTCTTGTAGCTCCATAAATGACTCATTAGATTCATTTCTCGGGGACTTGCGAGTGATCGACTCCGGTTCAATATAAACATCAAAAGAAAATCTTCATTGATGACTTTCCCTAAAATCCTCATGCATGTCCCACCCAAGGTTGTAGTATCGTATGGCTATACTACAACTAGTAAAGAGATAATTACCCCCACTACATTTCACAGCTTTGTTGTATATTTGTCTGTTCAGATGTATGTAACCCGTACAGGTGAGCTGTCCGAACCTATCCTGTCGAAACACATCACTGCGACACCTGTCAGTGCCATTTCGATGGTTAGGCTGTTCATCACAATACAATCAGTACTGGCTAGACTCCTTTGCGAGATATTCAACTCATTTTTCAACATTGGTTGGAAGATCTAATGCGAGTGACGTTTCATGAACAGGAAAATTCATTTATGATTCACACCCAGATAGTACTAGTACGTCGTACTATACCAGTACGTATCCAGAAATCTCCTCATTAATAAATGTATAGGAAAAGATAGACTAAGTAGCTAGAACTGGTATTAATCGTATCCATCCTTATATATATATCAGGGTCGGACCAATCAACACATATAACCTCAAAAAGGTTTAGGTACAAAAGTTCGAAGACTTACTATCTCAACTTCCTTGTCTTTATTGCTATAAACAGACCAGAAACTTTAAAAGATTTGGCTTGTAGAGACTAATAGGTAGGATGGTTGTGGGTACGTCGGGGTGACGCATCGTGCCCGCATCATCCCTTCCTTTCTATTCAAGCCTTGGGGTTGTGGCAACTTGTGGTTCGTCATACAAATGCCTGATTAACACGTCTTGTTACGCAAAATTGGCCTAGTAGGTGGCGGTGTACTGTGCAGCAATTATCGCTAGCATTGCGAGGCCCATCACTACGAAGGATACTGTCGTTTTAACCCTGACCCTGATCTCCTTAGACAGCTGAGCGCTTCGCGATGAGTAAGCCACACAACACTGACAACAGGTGGAAGCATAGGTCGGACACATACATAGGAAACGCGGGGGAGTATTAGTTTAGTTTCTTCCTTTGCTCGCTTTAGCCCCACCCATCGGACGATGTATTGATCGTTGGTTTAGCTACTCATCTGTTTCGGATCAGACCTCCATGAAGTACCATGGACAGCCTGCAACGGATAATGCTCCCTAGACCGTACATGCGCACCTAGTAACGGAATTCGGCTTTACAGGTGATACTAACAATAGAGCCAACCAAAAACAAAAATAGTTGCCCAATAATCCTAGTGATGGCTAGAATACAAAACTCACGAATCGGGCAGTTTCATTCCTACCGCGGGGAGATCAAATAAGACACCCAAAAGCCTTTATTTCTCTCTTCGGAAAAGCCCTCGCGTTGAAATCCTTGCTTGGGGGGTTTGGCCATTCTGTGCCCTTCGCGACGCTTAAATACCGGATAGGGGGAAGCCCTGGACTTTAATTCAGTGTGAAAAGGGGGCCTTCGTTCCGGCAATACCCGAATAGCTGCTTTACATAGCTGCGAAAAACATGGTTACCACAGTAACATGCGGTGAATTGAGTGTGGAAGGGTTTCTGTACTTGAAGCGTATCTGTTTCGAG
This sequence comes from Morchella eximia, assembly GCA_024713935.1. Lineage (NCBI taxonomy): Eukaryota > Fungi > Ascomycota > Pezizomycetes > Pezizales > Morchellaceae > Morchella > Morchella eximia. The sequence goes on along the minus strand of JAMGZG010000025.1, from coordinate 790,277 downwards.
AACATAACATTAGATTCTAGAAATCTATCCGAGAGGCGACCCATAAATATATATCAAAAGGATTTAGAAACTAGTTTTCGAGCTCAAGGGCTTCTGATTTTCCCCCCCATTTTCACAAACCCCCATAATTATTGGTATTTAGATATCGCCAAATTGAAATGAAGTGGACTACCGCGACTTATTAAGGTTGGTAGACCGGCTTGTGCTCAACCAGCCAGCCTTGTTCTTAACGGTGTGGCGCGTGGCGCATGATGTGGCGGAGCGCATAGCGCTGCCGGATTGAAGCCGCTCAGACAAAAAAGCTAATTGATCTGAATACTGCAAAAACGTGAGCTCTTATTGGCTGCCAGATCACTCGCCACAGTTCTTTGAGCGGCTTCAAACCGGCCGCGCGAGTAGTTTGAGAGATGTGGTCAGAGGACGGCAGAGGCGACGTAAGAACTAGCACATAGAATAGAACTTTGTACTTCGCATAGCATAGCATCATCAATACATTGTCTGTCTTTGCTTCAGTCTACATCGGTTTTGATTGATCGTCATTTTGTGACCAGTCGAAACAGGACTCTAGTGAGTACCGGGTGTTGAGGGTAAGTGATCAGAATCTGATAAGTGAATGTTGCGGTGAATACGTGTATTTGTCTTATCACTTTTCGCTACACCCTAGTACAGAAAGCAGCTCAGTGGGTGTGTCTTGGCGCCAAGACACTCAGCTGGGGATGGGAAACGAGGAGTTGACAGGTCAAGATATAGGTATACGGCCTTTCGACGGAAGAGGAAGATATTAGTTAAATTAATCTTTTTAGGTTATGGGAGGATTTAATTAAGATCATTGGCCGATAAGACTTTCCTCAATTTCGAAGACCTGCTTGGCCCGCTATGAAGTGCTTATTTGCAGTACATGTGTTTTGACATGTTGCTATTTTCAGTTTCACAGCTAAAATAATTTCAAACGCGTACAGTACTTTAGGTGAGGTGTCCGGACAAGCTGGTCGCTACCCCATCCGATCAGTGACTATCATATAGCTGCATAATGGGACGCAACGGGGCAACGAACATCGCAACGACCACCCAACCTCTCCCCAAATGAACGTGAACATGGAACGAAAATATATTTTATGTCTCTGGTATTTATTATTATTATTTACCGAGTTATCTCTTTCTGGTCGGCAGTGGTTGAGAGATTATGTGGCAATGAAGCCTGTTGCGTCCTATTCTTTTTGACAGCCCGCAATACCTTCTTCAGAAGAGATTAGATATCGCCAATCAACCAATTAATTAAGGGTGTAGTTTTGGGGTGCGGAATAATACCACTACTTCTTACAGGGTGGGTAGGCGTGATAGAGGTTTATATACCCACAATAGGTGGCAAGCAATGATGGGCACGAGACTTGACAAGAGGACCCTGGGAGAGGATGATATGTCTCGAGTGTTTTTTTTGAAATCTCGAGAGAGGTCTCGAGACCTCCGAGCGATGTAAAATGACAAAGGGATGGCGCTTCCTAAGATCTAGACTTCCTCATACTGAGACTTCCACGTGCGCAGACTTTTGAAAACCGGGCGTTCATTTTGGCCCTAAATCCTATCGACTATTTCTGCCAAGGATTCTCGGAAGTGAAGATTGAGGGATTGAGGTACAAATTCCTACCTGAGATCCAGCTTGAATTTAGATTACATTAGTCTCGAGATTCGTCTCGAGATTATCTTGGGTCTCGAGGCTTCCGAGACAATTGTGGGACGAGACAAGACAAGACGAGACTTCGTGCAAAATGGTCTCGTCTTGTCTCGTGCTCATCATTAACTAATAGCAAGGACATGTTCAAGATCAGTGTACAGCCCCGTAAATGACTATGGAGGATGTTACTTGACATACGTAAAATCCATGAAACGTAACTATAAAGTGAAATGAACAGTCCAATCCGGAGATTTTACTCCTAGGCCCAAAGAATAAAATCAACTTTCACCGGCGAGCGATATTCACATTCTCGATCTCCGTTGAAATCCTAACCACTGTACTAATTTTACCGTCAATGGTAGGATTGTTGTAGATCATGGTAATCGTCGTGTGATATCTGGTGCGGAGCCGGCTTGTCTTTGAGTGTTCTAGTGCTGCGTCGAGCGCGGTCGCTCCTAGTTGTACAAGGGCTACCAAGATATAGCACACCGGGGGTATATTTGGGATCTAATTAAGAACATTTTCCGCTTCCAAGTGGGTGATATATAAAAGCTTATTATCCACAGTACAATTATTCTCCAGCACCTCACCTGTAGAGAAAAAGAAACATAAATACATATCACCCGCGGCCTCAATAAAACACCCCTCAACCTTCTACTTGACTTGTCTTTCTTCAGCGCTTTAGTCTCAGAAATCTTATGTAAGCTTGATCGATCAGGCTATAGTTCCTGCGATGTTTAATATGTGGTTTAGAGTTTTGTTCTACCTGGATGACCATCAGCTGATCAGGGTTAGTTACACCGCATCCTCCTGGATCGGGTGCCTGTATGGGCAAAGATCGAGATAAGAAGTGCCCTAAGCAACAGCCATACTTCACAAAAGAATATATCTAAGGCATTCACCCGTCGAACTCCGATCTGGCCAGGGGTATTATCCTTCACTCCTTCAAAGAGCACAGTAGTTATACCGCCCCTTGCTATTGCCCCCCACTAATATGCGGAAGACCTAATTGATATAAAGACATGCATGACCGCTGGCGTTCCTTCTTCCTACCATCCTCGCTTCTTATCTTTCTCGCTTTCTCGCTTCCTAGCTTCCTCCTTGACCATAAAGCACGTCCAAAACCTCAACAATGCACGCACCTCTCATAATCACACTTGCCACTCTCCTTAGCCTCGCCACTGCAGTACCTTTCCAAGTTGACATTCACATCACCAGTCCAACCACCAGCCCAAATACCGTCCCGGCTGTCCAACCAAATTCGTGCAAACGTCTTGGCGAGCACTGCGAGATGTGGGAATGCTGCGGGGGTATGCTGTGCTTCAAGAATCGGGAGAATACATGCCATACATGGCCATGGAACGATCTTGCTTCAGTCGGTATATCTTTTTGAAATATCGCTAGTATCGTCTAGTTGTGCTTACGCGAAGAGAGGTAGAATGAGGGGGGTGAGCCGTCGGCGGAGTTCCGGGTTCAAAACTAGTGAGGTAATCGGGTTAGATGTGCGGGAGATACGCTGGAATTCTTGAAGACCTGTGCGCTTTGTATCAGACTGTAATAAACTATGGATTAAATACAGCTGGCTTCGTAATGAGTATGAATGAATTGACCCGGCCAAGGTGAGCCAATAGCCGCACCAAAGGAAGGTCCTTTTCACCTCGAAATTGGGTATAAAACGGTAAAGCAGACAGATGATCTAGCTATGGAAGAAACTGTGTGATTTTATTTCGACTGGAGAATTCAACTTCCTCATCATATTAATGAATCTAAAAAGAAAAGTCCTCATCATGAACTATCACTCGCTCACGATCGACCATGCCCATGATTATTCATTGATTTTGTTACTGTAAGCCGGAACTACATGGAAAAAAGAAAATAGTTAGCGGCATTGCGCCCCCTATATAATTCTCTGTACAGTGCTTTGGGGGTGAGAAGGAGGAGGAGGTCGGTTATCGGAAATGTTGAAACATGGGTGTCAATCCGGTAAAAGGTACCTGTGTGGCAACGCGACGAGGCTCACTAGTTGGCCGCTGTACTCTACAGCCTCAGACTGATGAAAGAAATCGCCCAAAAAGAAATTCTAGACTCCATCGACGTTCGCGGAACTTTAGGGGGTTTGGAACCTATCGGTCGCGTGATATTTCAGAATAAAAAATCAGGTATGCCGACGGTTTAACCAGAATGCTACGTACAGCGACAGGTAATAAGTGATCGGACGCCTGCATGGAGCGTGCTGAGCAATGTGAGACATCGGCGTTGCTCCCCCTCGAAGACCCTCGCGAATGTCACGAAATGGCAACGAAATACATCGATTAATATATCAAAATGACCGTAGAGGTATCTAGTATGACATGACGGACATAGGAAATTAATTTAATAATGGGTTGAGGCCCCCTTTCTCTTAATACATTCCATAACTCTCCTAGGCATGCTCTCTATCAACCTCCTAAAATCATCCGGGGTAAACCTGTCCCATTCTTCTTGTAGAGCCTTGATTAGTTGATCCTTCTTGGTGATTGGAGGGTTTCTCTGGTTGATTCTGTATTTCATTTTTCGCCAGAGGTTTTCAATTGGATTCAAGTCTGGCGATTGGGCAGGCCAAGGAATTCTTTAGATCCTAAGGCGGTTCTTAGCTTCCTTGGCTACTACAGATCTGTGTATAGGAGCCCCGTCCTCCATGACCATTGCCTCTCCATCTTGTCTTCTGGTTTGGGTATAAAAGGGATAGAGTGCCGGAATTATGACCAGCTTGACATAATCAGGTCCTTTGAGTGATCCAGAAGGTAAAATAACCATTGGCCCTTTGGTTCCCAACTTGATCGCCCCCCAAATCATAACTGACGTCCTGCCACTCTTAAATGAAGGTAGAAGGCAGTCAGGTAAATCTTCTTCCCCTTTTGCCCGAGAAACCCAGCAGGTGCCTGCATGAAATCCAACCTCAAATCTTGACTCGTCTGTCCAGATAATGTCACCCCAATCCTCCAATGACCAATGTCTTCGCTCTTTACACCAACTCAATCTCCTGTCCATGTGAACCTTTTTAAGAAAAGGCTTTCTCCTTGCCCTCCGTCTGTGGATGCCTGCCCGTGCCAAATAGGATCTAGCTGTTTTGATTGTAATTGATTTAGGTAGGATTTTAATAAGCTCGTTGAGGGCGGTTCGACGGCATCGACGCGCAGTCCAGATAAGGAAACGTCTCTCTCTGGAGCTAAGCTTCAATGGGCGACCACTCCTAGCTGCATTCTTGGTGTAGGGAGTTTTCGCGCCGGCTTCTCGGTGCTGTTTGTCGCGTTTGACAATTGAAAAACAGGTACTCTTTGGTATACCTGTTCTCTCGGCTATCTTATTGAATGGGTACCCCTCCTCGTGGAGGGTAATTATCATAGAGCGTTGGGCTTCAGAGGTTTGAGACCTCTTTGGCTTCGAATCTGACTTGATTACCGTCATTTTGGCTGTCGTGAGGATAGGTTTGGTTGACCCTTCAAGTTACTTCTACAGCGTTTGACAATGGGGGGGTCGACATCATCAAGTGTCTCACATTTCTAAGCAAGGCATATCCGATCACTTTTTATATCTCGCTGTACATATATCGCTTTAGGTAGCTGAAGAGACACTGTAAGATCATATATTTCTCTCATATCTCCTTGAAACATAGTAGCATTCTTGAAGTGTCGGTTTGAGTAATGAATGTCATGGTGCGTCTTGAAGCATAGGCCGGCACGCTCGGCAATCGTGAGAACCGCCGATGTTGGGGGGAGACTCGATAAAAGTGCAGTGTCCAGAGGTGAATGCGAGAGGTGTGGGTGTTGGTCTTGTGCGACTTGAATGATGTATCTACATCTACAATCATATAAAATGTCAGGACGAGTAAAATTTCGCAAATGCGGGTTAATGATTGGTTCGACTGGGTAGGAACAATGCTGAGTAGGAACAATGGTTCAGCTTCATGAGAACATACTGGATTGTTCGCATGGGTTCTGACTACGGATAATTGTGAACAAAGGACTTCTGTAAGCTTAGTGCTACCTCAAATAACTCTCACGGTCAACTATAATATAAAAGAATATGTAGGATAAAAACCATTGAACGGAGTGAAACTACGACAAAAGCCTGAGGGGGAATTAAATGGAAGAGAATCTGAGGGGGCCGGTAGGCACGTGCACGGGAGGACATAGGCTCAATAATCCTTGAAAAAGTCCCGGGTGGTAACCCCTGTGTGTCCCCCTAGTGTTAGGTATTAAAGGTGGTTGAAATCTTGAATCAGGTCCCGGGGTATTCGGAGTGCCGATATGAGGATGGGAATAAGGACGCGCGGCGGATGATAACCTGGATTGTCGGGGAAGGAGATCTAAGTTACTCTGTCATAAGAGTTGATTGATACTCTTTGGTGGCACTGCTCTCCTTCCCCCGGCATTGAGCGTTGTTCTGTTAAGCTCTGTTTGCTTCCTCTAACCGCTTCTACACAGCGGCCTGCGTCATGTGCGGTCACTCGGTCACCTGACTAGCTCCGATCATTACGCATTTCGCGTATAAACTCGCTTTCATTTTCCAAGAAGAACCATAACCCTTTAAAAACTAGGTGGGTAGAACTGTGTTTTGGGCGACGGTCTGCCACAGCGCCACCCCAGTAACCTTTAACCCTGACCCTGACCTTCACATGCGCCCGAGTCCGGGTTCGTGTTTTCTGTTTAATTCATTAATCCTGAGTCCGGGTTCGAGTAAACGACGTCGATCTGATTCTGACTTGGTGAAATGTTTCTTGGACCCAGGGGATGGAGCTTCTATGGTGTTTTGAAGCCTTTCTTCATTAAGTGCGTAGGATCGTAGTGTTTCAATCTCGACTCCGTAGTGATGGGCACGAGACTTGAGGTCTTGAGCTTTCCAAACGAGACAAGAGAAGACTAATGAGATAGTGTCACAATTGTCTCGAGACTCTTCTATATGGGTTTATCTCGAGACGTTTCGTGAGACTATTTTAGACCCTTTTGAGAAGATCTTGGACTATTTTAGAGACATGCTTTTTCCAGGGAGATAATTCTTCCACGGGATAACAATTAGCACAAAGAATTTGGAGATATCATTATATTTCCTACAAGTGGTTTCCGGCCCTCGGCCGGTACTACATGTATATCAATCAGTCCAATATACAGGCAAGCCGCTTTGTGGCTTATTTTCTCTATTTTCCTGTCAGTTGGGGCTCTCAGGCCGCTGCGCGGCCCTCTACCCCTCCTGGCAGGCAAAGTCCATCACTATATCTGCTCTGGTTGATATGTGTCAGACAATTTTCAAGCTGCAAATATATCCCTTTAACAGCCACCAAGCCGCTAAAATCGAACTATTAATCGATTCCCAGAATCAGTAGAGAACCTGTTAACAATCTAACACCACTCAGCACAATACCCTATGTTAATATCCAACACAACATGTTTCAAGTGAAACAAAAACCTCTCTCAATGAGCCAATCAGAAGACTATAAAAGTACATTGCATATGCAGGTTATAATTATATACTTATTAGATATTTGGTCTTTTTCACGAAGTCTCGAGAGGTCTCGAGACTTTGCCAAAGGTCCCGAGACAAGACAAAACCTACTAGCCCTAAATACAAGATGAGACAATTCCACCCTAAATGTCTCGTGCTCATCACTACACCTCCATAATTCGGCGATTACACACTCTATCCCTACAGTCAAACACAGCTTGTAGCTCCGTTCTAGTATATAATAGACAACAGAGCCAGGAGCTTAGGAGGGTTGATTTAGCGGTTACTTTGATGCAAATATTGTGATATTTCTGTGGTCTTCACGCTTGTTTCACTTCTTACGTTCCCTCCAACAGTATTCAACCCGGCCGGCCTAATCAATATATTTGAGATATACTATAGTACAAGGGCTCCTAACAGTGTTGCACACCTCGAGTCTTAATTTATCAGGAAATCAAGCCCCGTCATGATGCCCGCCATAATAGTCTTCTATGTGAGAGTAACCTTCATGCCGCATACAACACACAACCTGCGTAAATGGTTTATTGAGCCAGCTGATTTTCGCATGATATGAAAGCCTCAAGTATTTCGAGTCGACCTTTACTGATAAATAAATATGGGCTTCGGAATGATAAAAACATATTCTCGAGTGTATTTCAGATTACTACACATTCAGTCGTCATCTGAGAGAATTCAATCGAGCGGAGTGTGATTGCAATTGTCTTCTTACCGAAAAGAGCATAAATCGTTTATCTAATTATAATCCAATCTTGCAAACTACGAGTTGAACAGGTATCCCACATGTCTTGTGCTCGATGTACTAGCGCGCAACACCGCTTTGTCCGTTCCTAAAATGGGGTTCGGGCGGATTAAGAGGGAATCAAAAATACCCCGGGAGCTAGATCTTTTTTTTTGTGGGACGACGAAGATGTGAAACGTGCGGGAAGCTCCGTATCACCTCGGGAGAGACCATATATATATATATATCATGGGAGCTTATTCTTTTACTATATAGGTACCTTCCTGGATTGAGAAGCTCTTTGCGGAGTAACCTGTTTTCGATAGTCTAATAACCCCGGACGACTGGTTATGTACGCCTCTGCTTAAGGGATTGAGAACTGTTAATATCTTTGGCGGATCTTTGAAGCTATGAGTGGGAGTGCTGGCGCGCACGAGAAAAGACTAGACCACATTTATCTTGTCTCGTCTTGTGTTTGAGGATAGTAGGCCTCGGTACCTTACAAAGAAGGTAAAATATAAGACAAGTAAGGACATTTTTACGGCTGTATGTGTACGTAATATTAAAAAGAAAGCCTTTCCGGGCATGTTCGAAATAGTCTTGCGAGACATATCGAGACTAACGTACCCGTAATAGTGGATCCCGTAAGCTGTAGCGGGCGTTCTATCGCCGGGTAGCTCAAATTCTGGTGTTCTAACGAATAGAACAGTATGTCTATGTGTTTCTTATAGACCCCCCCCCCCCCTTGGGGGTCTATTTGATTCATTAACTCTGCCCATTCCCTATCCATTGCAATAGGGAGGACACCTTACTAGCGCAAGAAATAATCCCCAAAAATCGCTTCGCGATATATACCCAATTTGTATTAGGCGCCGATTAGTCTTAGGAATCTATCTCAACCACCGTATGCTCATGGGAACCTGGGCTGTTCGAAAACCATCCTCTCTTGCAATAGAACACGTTCAATAGCTTACGGGAAGGCCCAGTATCCAGATAATACTGATACCATTCGGTGATCTTGTGTTGTGTCGCCCGGAAAGCTCGAGACTACGTAGTCTCGGAACCTCAAGTCGGGTTCCGATCGCTAAGGGGGATCGTTGCAAATCAATGCCCAGGAACCTTTCGAGTTATTATCATGATGAAGCTTGGATTAGATATGTATATGTAGTAGAAAGAGAAAGCTCGGTAGACCACAGAAAGATATGGGAGTTTATTCTTTTGAGTCACGTACCTCTTCTCACTTCTTCTAATCTCGACCACCTCCCCACCGTTATCACTAAGCTGCAGGAATGGACAATCGATTATTGTTGAATATCCATATTTCGATTTAGCCTATTGAGAACGAGTTAGTTCTTAGCGCTCTCCAGATAGATCGCGCTTGACTCGTGCCCAAAGTTTTTCTTCCGCCATGCAACCCTCCAAGATCAAATAGAAGAAAATACAAACTAATGTCATTTGTACTTGTAGTGGCCTAGCTCGCGACCGTGAGTTGTACCGGGTGTTAAGGGTAAGCGATCAGAATTTGATAAATGAATGTTGTGGTGAATACGTGTGTTTTGTCTTATCAGATTCTGATGGGTATCAAACCATGGTACAATCGGAGGCCTTCAATGGGGGTGAGTGAGTGCTCAGTACTTTGATGTGTCGTGCTTATTAAACCTTCCCTGTCGCTCTCGACCAATCAAATGCCAGAGTGTAGATCCCAGGCTCTGTGTGGGTGGTAGGTTGTGCTTACCTCAGCACCACTTCTCTCCCTTCTTAGAGCCCGGTGAAATTGAACAGTGACCAAAAAGGTTTTCACAAAAACACACAGTTTTCTCTCAGATGATTCTCTGAGTAGCGGTAAGCCATTTGCACTTTTTGGATCTTCTCCGCGAGCTTTAGTTGAGTTATCCCTCCGTCTGTCGGTGCTGTCCACCCTATAATAGAGAAATTAAATTTGTATGAGAGATCTGTTATTTGATAAGAGAGATAGCGAGATCTGTTAGTAAAGCCACACCACATTTGCTTTTTCTTGGGTGGGCAGCATTTTACGATAGACGAAGGGATAAGCGCAGAAGGTCTTATAACTCAACAACTAAAGCTCGCGGAGAAAATCCAAGAAGTGCAAATGGCTTACCGCTGCTCGGAGAATCATCTGAGAGAAAACTGTGTGTTTTTGTGAAACCTCTAATTCACCAGGCTCTGAAATGAGTGCGCGCGCAAAATCTCGTGCCTGGAACCGAGGCTACAATTTCGTCCGCGACAGCCTCGCTCCCCGCATGACTCATCACGGCGAAAACCTTGGTGGATGGTTGCCTGACCAGGCATCCAGTCCCGCGTCGCGGCGCATATCCCAAAATGACACGACGAGTATTTCTAACTGGTATTCGATGTGGGTAGCATTACGAACGACGAATAACATAATTATATAGCATGAGCTGATAAAAATATGTATTATACAATAAATACGAACTAGAGATATAAGACAAGACCATTTAATTTATAACCACTCGTAAACACCTAATCCTATTGTAGTTCTAACAAAAGAAAGCTACATGAAAGCACCAACGCCAAATCAAAGAAAGTCAGCCTCCGTCCGATCCCCATCATCCTTCTGCCCTTTGATACACTCATGGTAGTGCTTCACTGCCTGATACGAACTCTTCACAACCTCCTACAAGCGATGGCCTGTCAGTATCTTTATCCCAACTAGTACCAGCAGCGCAGGACCAGTCAAATGCATCATCAACGTACCCGAACCTTCCACATTGCCACTACCAGGCCCCCAAAGTCCACGACATCCTTAACCTCCTCCGGATAAGTCCACTCACTCCCCCTCTTCAGCAGATACACATTCTCCCCCACGGCCTTCATCAACACGACCATCGTCTTCGCCCCCGCCTGTAACACCCCCGCTGCAAGTACCTTCGCCATCGTTGCATCGTGCCAATCAACAGACTTCCTGATTGCCTTGAGAATCGCGCGACACCCCGCAACCAACTTCGTGAAATCCTCCTGCCACTTGGCGGCGTCGTAACATCCTTTAACCTCGATGACCGCAAATTCGAGAACGGACTTAGTCGGGGATTTATGTGCGCGGGTGTGCACGACACCGTCGTAGCAAACGGTGTATGGAAACGTAGGGTGTGGATCGTGCTTGTGGGCGCGGAGCCGTTTCTCTTTGCTGTTTTCTTGATTGTTAGTAAATTTTCAAGGGAAGGAATGATTTGATGATAGGGAGGAAAGGTCACTAACCGTTGCAGGAGAAGCGCAGGCAGATTCTGGTATGGATCGTCAAGGAGGCGGGAGTATATCGCTTCCCAAGACCCTTCATTCAGTCTCTCGCGGAGGAGATGAGAGCATTCGGTGGTGAGGGAGATACTGGAGATGTCAGACGCCATGTTCGTAAGACATTGCAGGAGAGGCCTACGCTTGTTCGAAACAACTGTCGATCCAGTACTTGAGATACAACATGTCTGGCTCCCTCTTCACTATATTGAAAATATCACTCTCCTCATTCGCCCACTCTTCATCCGTCTCAAAGGCTAACCTTCTAGCCGCAGCTCGATCTACAATCTAAAGGAACCTGTCAGGAAAGAGCCCAAACAAGTAGGAATAGCGACTCACAGGCTTGTACATACTGATGTGCTTATCCAACACTTTCGGAAACTCTGGTAACCGCATTTCACTCCCCGCAGGTAGTCGTCTGTCAGGCAAAAGGGACATCACCACCTTGTCGTCCTGATCAATTATAAACCAGTGTACGAGACTAATTGTGTCTAGCCGGCTCCCATACTCGTAGAGTATATCCTCTAGATACTGCCCAGTGGAGAGGTGTACCTTGTTGATGGAGTGGTGATATGCGTGATTGAAAACTGTATGGAAGTATGGCGGCGGTGCGTTATGCTCTATTGTAGAACGCCCGTCGCAGGATGACTGAGGGCGGAGTGGAGTGCTACTTGTAGTACTAACGACGTCGTCGAGGTTTGGGTCCAATGCCGAGGCTTCGCAGGAGGCCTAGCGCCGACAAGGAGGACATTAGTTGGAAAGATGCTCTCGCGCTGAGTCAAGACCAGAGAGAAGAAACGCACCACTAGTGTGCTATCCACCACTGCCAACTCGTCCACCTGGGTCTCAATCACAACCCTTCGTTGCCTTCTTTTTTTCGCTGGCGGGCCCATGTCGGCCATGACCGGTGCCGCCCGCTTCTGTTTTGAGAGAACTCCGTAGGCTTGAGCCCACTTTCGAGCAGATACCCCGTCAGAGTCCCGACCCTACATGACGGTTAGATATATCAACATGACACAAAGGGTATAACATAATTCAATATCATCAGGACAGTGAACAGCCACCACGAATGTGACTGGGGCCTGGGGTTCTTCAGGACAGTGAACAGCCACCACGAATGTGACTGGGGCCTGGGGTTCTTCAGGACAGTGAACAGCCACCACGAATGTGACTGGGGCCTGGCTTCAGGACAGTGAACAGCCACCACGAATGTGACTGGGGCCTGGGGTTCTTCAGGACAGTGAACAGCCACCACGAATGTGACTGGGGCCTGGGGTTCTTCAGGACAGTGAACAGCCACCACGAATGTGACTGGGGCCTGGGGTTCTTCAGGACAGTGAACAGCCACCACGAATGTGACTGGGGCCTGGCTTCAGGACAGTGAACAGCCACCACGAATGTGACTGGGGCCTGGGGTTCTTCAGGACAGTGAACAGCCACCACGAATGTGACTGGGGCCTGGCTTCAGGACAGTGAACAGCCACCACAGATGTGACTGGGGCCTGGGGTTCTTCAGGACAGTGAACAGCCACCACGAATGTGACTGGGGCCTGGCTTCAGGACAGTGAACAGCCACCACAATGTGACTGGGGCCTGGGGTTCTTCAGGACAGTGAACAGCCACCACGAATGTGACTGGGGCCTGGCTTCAGGACAGTGAACAGCCACCACGAATGTGACTGGGGCCTGGGGTTCTTCAGGACAGTGAACAGCCACCACGAATGTGACTGGGGCCTGGCTTCAGGACAGTGAACAGCCACCACGAATGTGACTGGGGCCTGGCTTCAGGACAGTGAACAGCCACCACGAATGTGACTGGGGCCTGGGGTTCTTCAGGACAGTGAACAGCCACCACGAATGTGACTGGGGCCTGGCTTCAGGACAGTGAACAGCCACCACGAATGTGACTGGGGCCTGGGGTTCTTCAGGACAGTGAACAGCCACCACGAATGTGACTGGGGCCTGGCTTCAGGACAGTGAACAGCCACCACGAATGTGACTGGGGCCTGGGGTTCTTCAGGACAGTGAACAGCCACCACGAATGTGACTGGGGCCTGGGGTTCTTCAGGACAGTGAACAGCCACCACGAATGTGACTGGGGCCTGGCGTATGAGGATATCAGGAAATCGCAAATGACTCTCTATCTGGCTACCAATAGGCTATAAGCGAGGGTTAGTAACTCTAGTGCGTAGAGATGAGGATCCCAGGACTTACAGTGGAGGCTAGCTGATATTAATAACACATAAGTGCGAGTGGGGTTCTAAATGAGCTCGGTGATCAAAACCCATAGATGAAGCCAACGAGCCGGGCCCAATTCTCTCTCCATCTCTAAGGTTATGGAAGAAAATGTCAGCGTCTTGATACTACATCATGTTGTTCTATCTTATCATTAATTGCTGAGTTTACGATAAACATACCTTGGAGTTCAACGGCTTACTGTGCTTCGTGTGGGTTTGTGGTAGAAGCTGGGGTTTAAGATGTTATGGGGCAGAGGACAGGGAGCAAGCGGCGACCAGGGGGCGGTGTTCTAGAATACCTTCAAGTTCCATCGTTCCAACAACACCTTTGCCCTATCTTGGAAACTGGTATTCGGATCGAACTTGAGTTCCCTGAGACGCGTATGGTAGGTTTCGATGGCTGTATTGTAGTCGAAGGGTCTTTTGTTATGTTCGCACCGATCACGGAAGGTCGTGAGGTAGGACAGAATACCCCATTTACTGGGCACAGTCGCCGTGAAGTAGCAAGACATGAGTAAGAGTGATGGGAAAGGATGATGGGTAGGGATGGAGCGTGAAGCGGTGCTAGCTGGGGCTGGCAGCCTATTTCAACGCTAGCTCGAAAACTGGCCAGCAACACAAAGTAGGAACCCATTTCCTTGGCCAGCACAATCGATCATGTAAACGACGTTCTTGGATGTGTGACCTGTCAGTTGTTGGATGTGTGACCCGTCAATATTGTTGGTCTTACCTATCAATAGTTCAGAGAGACCAGGCTCAGTCAATCTACAACAAAATTAATCGAGAGGCCGAGCTGTCTGGACCTACCAAGAATTAAGCCCCCTGAGAATACTGCTAGAGATACTCAAATAGGTACCGTCGTTCACGGGGTATTGGGTATTGGCGAATTGCAGTTCAAAGCTGGCCTGGCTGTCTCTTTTTTCCCCTATCCGCCATCACCCAGTATCCGCCAATACCCCGTGAACGACGGTACATAGTTTACTAGAGTACACTTACTCGGGCTACGTAGCAAGTAGAGAAGAGGGGGGGTATATTTCTATCATAGTACTTATGCAACAGAGACCCGGTTTGAATCAGGATTTTCCGAGGAGAGAGCAACACACCACTTCAGTGCAAAGATTTTATTGCATACACAGAAAAAAACCCGCCAAGGCAATTTCTGTATGGCATGCAATAGCAGTTGTGTCTGGAAACGCTATAAGATTGCGGGTAGAGGTGAATTTCTCAATGTGTGCTTCCCATAGCCAATGAGAGAAGTATCTAATTGAAGTGAGCAGGTCTATCTACCGTAAAAGTTGGAGCATTGCACCCGGGTGTTAAATAAGATCCTGGTAAGTTTCTCTCACCAAAGACTGAAGGATTCGCCACAGTTCGAGCAATAATTGGTGCTTTTTACATACCAGGATCTTCTCTAGCGCCCGGGCTTTACGCAGTTGGATGGGGGGGGAATGTGAGTGATCAGAAATCAGGTCTGGCCGAAAACCCCTACATCCCAGTCTAGACCTTAATCGTTAAGATGAGTGTTACTAGAGTACATAGATAGATCACAAAGACTAGCAATTATGAAGTGAGTCAGTTTCCTCTGTTTTGAAGATACGAATATTTAGCCATTGTAGGCAGCAGTATTACCGCATCAAGATTCGAGCTATTACTTGCACTACTTTTGGTATTGCTATCACCTCTCCGTGAAGCGCTGTGACCTGTATCAACCGCTTCTGGGAGTCCTGATTTCTTGCTTGGGAAACCTTTAGGGCTAAAAAGCCGTGAAGCTCGGGACAGTTTAAGGGATGAAACTTGTCAAATTCGCGACCTCCCTCTTTCAGCTATTACTAGCCTACTGTCGTAATTGTTTGAAGTTCTTGATTGGCTATTTACCGTAAAAAGCAAGGCAACTCCTTTATTAAGTGGCGCACTGTCCAGGTCGTGAATTTGACAACTTTCATCCGTCCAAGAGATAGTTTGTCATCCCGTAAAACGGGTAGTCGCCTCCAGTAATATCAGACGATACAAATTGAGAAACACATGGTCCACGGAACGAAGAAGTGGACTATTGGGTGGAGTTGGCATCCTACTTATTAGGTATGCTTACGAAGAGACTTGGCCAGGTATTCAAATTAGTAGATGTACCTCAGCAACTCGATATGCCGGATTGCCAAGATTCTAAGGATTTCGTACGGGATAGCAAAAATCTGGGATAGGAAATTGATTTTGCAGGCAGGAAAAATAATATTCTCAGGGATCCGGTGTATTGAGTTCCGGCATATCGGGTTGCTACTGTAGGTCACGGCTTTAACCCCGCTCGTATCATAGCACCATTCCTTTTCATGGCAAAAGCTTAAGCAATAAAGTACGTGGACCTCTTGGAACCCAGAACGCAACCCGTGAATTGAGGAAAAGTATATACATACAGGCGTATGATCAGACAGTCATCCAGCTCCAATTAGAGTATGTATTCGTCTCACTTGGCCCATACTTTCTTCTTGGTATTTTTTAACAGCTCTACTACGTGTGACGAGGCCTAACCCGGTGTACTGTCGTTCACGGGGTATTGGCGGATACTGGTTGATGGCGGACAGGGCAAAAAAGAGGCAGCCAAGCCAACCTTTACCTACAATCCGCCAATACCCAGTATCCACCAATACCCCGTGAACGACAGTACTCGTAGCTTCATGACGTTTCCGAACACGACTGCTATTGCATACCATATAAAAAAGCGCCAAATCCACCTTTTTGTATGCCATGCAATATTGGTCGTGTTCGGAAACGCTATGAAGCTACGAGTAGCTCTTTAATGCACTCGATCGCCAGGCTCCGCAATGGGCATCCCTTCGATCGTCTGTCGACTTTTCTCACAGACCCCTTATACTCCCGCCAGATCCCAAGCGCCGATGCTGCGCACCTTATAATACGAGACTTAGCTTTGTATGGAGAGGTAACATGATCTGTTACTCACAACACAAAGTTTTCTTTTTTTGGGTGGGCAGCATCGATAAACGAAGAGAGGCGTAGCAAATTCTTATTGGCTCAAATCCATGAAGGTTTCTCACCCTGTAGAATTACCCGACTCACCAAATCAAATTAAGGATCCGATCTGAGGTCATTTGCCTGGGCTTTTCATATCTGCCGGCGTCAGCTGTGGGGAAGTCGGGGTATGTACCAGGAATTGTTGGTTTTAACTAGACAATAGATGACTCCCCGTGGACTTTGGATGGGAAGAAAATCTAGAACGCGGGGACGTGAGTAAAGTCAAATTTAAAGAGAACCAATGCGATTGGCTAGAAAGTGCTGGTTGCCGCGGGAAGATATTTCCACCCAGGTTCAAGATCTACTCTACTCGCAGTTTTCTATTGCATATGTACACAGAAAAACCCCGCCAAGGCTATCTTTTGTATGGCATGCAATAGTGGTCGCGTCCGGAAACGTCAGAAAACTGCGAGTAGTTCGTAAAGGTCCGCGGGAAGTCATCCACTTTGGTTGCCACGAGTATTATTGCGATTTCCAGGTTGGTTCAGTCATCAAAATCGTTTGCTCGAGAGAGACAGGTACTACAATTGCGCCCTATTGGTGGGAGGCCTATTTTTTGGTGGAGATTCACGTCGATGGGAGTACCTATATCTAGCGCAACATCTACTCGGGGCAGGCAAGAAGAACCTGAAAATGCAAGCTGCAAGCAAGGGCTCAATTTGGTGTAGCTTTTTGCCAGCCGCAAATCACAAGTCGTTACCATAAAAAGTCATTTTCAGGTTCTGTTTGCCTGCCCCGAGTATCATTCAAACGCCCCGATGTCTCTGACACTCGAATTGGGAACTTAATTTTTTTCTCTCTCGAGCAAACGATTTTGACAACTGACAACCAACCTGGAAATCGCAATAATGAGTTGTCATTTTTATGTTACCAATCGATCAATCAATGGTTGATTCCAGTCATGACATATCACTCGGCTACGAAATCTAATCATATTTGCCGAAACGAAAGATATACCCACGTAAAGTATTTCGCCGAATCCGGCCAAACTATCCTCAAAATTGGTGGACCCGACCATCATACCCGGGAGCCAGCATACCCGGGATACGGGCCGCAGTCATTCCCGCCCAAACAACATCGGACCCAATCATTACAAACCCTGACTACTCTGATTCTGGTTTCAATGTTACCCCTGCAAAGTCTACCTCTTGGAGGTACAGCTTCTTGTACTGGCTGAGATATAAAACTATCCCTCAGTCTGTCCTCGAAAAAAAAGGGAATTTGGTGTCGCTTAACCAACGGGTCCTGTTACCTCTCTTGTCGGGCAATTCTTATACAAATCTAACTACAGGTGGGAGCATAGCCAGACCAAGGAAGTCGACATGCATTTGGCATAGTGCGGTTGACAAGACGAGTTGACTCGAGCCCAAATCTCGAGCAGCCACGAGCAGCCACCATCACGAGTGGAGTTGGCTCGAGTGATATTCCATGAAGCTCGGTAACCTCCTGCCCCGCTCAAAATATGTACCCGGGGGTGCCGGAAAGTGATGCAACGTTTGACTTAGTAATGCCGAAAGACACTTAGAATTTCAATTTTTACACATCACAATGCTTGAACAGGATGTATTTTAGTAATACGTATGATGCATAAGTCTCTAGAATAGACCTTGCATTTTTTTCAGGTCATTGATTTGGGATTATTAGCCTGCGAAAGGACAACTTGTGACAAGAGGCAGTAATAAAAGGAGAGGTAATAGCTGTTGATATTAACTCTCACCAGAGCTATGATCTCTAGCTTCCAAAGTACTGTAGATTCGCTCCACATTATGTTAGCTAGTTTGGTTGTTGAGAAATATGGACTATTTGATCGTTGCATCACTTTCCGGCACCCTTGGGTACATACCAGTTCCAACGTGACATCCCTTCGCGCATACAGTCGCACCGCTATCTCGTAATACGATACCTCGGATCTCTTGCTATCTCGTACGGATTTGCGGGACAGGTACTACCCTTCTCTACCAAAAAATATTTGCTCTCTCGTATATTTGCTATCTCTTAGGGGTTTGGGTCCCAGAATACGCTGTAGTCACCCTCCTAACTTAACCGGCCTTCTTACAGCTTACGTACTAACCCGGAAAAACAATATATGTATTATTCGGACGCGGGTATGCGATTTTGTGTGTGGCTTGTTGGAGACACGAGCTAAGCGGGTCAGATCACATCAGGGATAGGTGGTGATTAGCCAAGAGAATATGTATGTATTGTGGGTTTCCACAAGTAAGCGTACATTCACGTTGCAACCAAAATTTGTATGGGAATGCAACTTCAAAAGCGTATTTCTCCACAACCACAAGGAGATGGAGCAATGGAATCTTAGATATGGATTCTCCGGTAGTGACAGTATCTACAGCTAAGATGTCAGTTCGAGAGGGCGAATTTGAAATTTTGATGTTGTTAGGTGGTTTGTATGGTTACCACCTCAATGTTCGCTTACTTGTGGAAACTCGCAATACTAGGGTGTAGCGAAAAGAGATCATCAACACCCAGTACCTACATACGTGTATCATTAGGTTAGATAAAAGGTGAGTTGACCCAATCTTTGTTGACGCTACCAACATTTCCAAGTGTCATGCGAGGCTCACCTTAGACTGCCCAGAAAAAAGCAAAGTTAATGTGGCTTTACTAACAGATCCTGTTTTATAATAAATCTCCCGTACAAATATGTCTCTCCGCAGCTAGATGCCAGCACTCAATGTACCGGATCCCCTTTCTCTTCTGCTGAAAATACTACATACCTATTCTTCCTCCTACAAAATCAATTTGCCATTGCATACAGCATCCCTAGTCCAATCTTATGAAGCCCGGCATATCCAGCTACGACCATATCACCTCGGCCCGTTTTTTTTTTTTGGCACAACCGCGTACCGACTATTCGGGCTGTCCCGCGCCAGGGTTGTCTGAGGTCTCGCTTATTACTCTGACGCTTTGTTTTAGAAGTATGGGAAGAGTCCCATTGGCCGAGTCAGCCACTTAAACCCTGTTTTTAGACAGTGTAGATAACGACTGGGGCCTAACGATTCGCCTTGGGGTCGGGGTCATTACGATTTTTATGACCCCGGAAGAGGATACGACCTAGGTTATTACCTTTTACGACCCACGGGTCCTCAACCGGGTCCTAGCACTGACTGGTCGTTACAGGTCATGGGTCATTACCAACACTGCTCTTTTGTCAACACGGTCCAGTGTCCGTCAATACCCCCCACAGCACCTCCGTGGAAGAAAAAAAGCAAGATCACAGGAGAGGGCACCAACTAAAATACTATGCATTATGTAACTCTCGAGATACACGTGCATCACTCTCAGCTGACTACCTTTTGACGGAGACGTGCCCTTATCTTGAAGGGTGGCCTGATTAAATAACGCTAAGCTCCAGTTGAAGCTTGCAATAATTTTCCCCCTCGCTGTACTCGCGCTGCCGGATTGGAGCCGCGAGTAAGTCCAGAGAGAATCTTTGAGGCCGTTACGGCCAAGAATTCCCAGGGTTTAATTAATGACTGATCTGAATATACTTTATTTCTCATGAATATCTCCGGTCATTTCTATCATACTGATGTGCTTACTCTCCCCAGAGCCCTTAAAGTCCTACATAATCCTTCTGGGAATCAAGCATACGCTATATGCAGATGACAACCGAAAGAATAATTAATCCATAGTTAATGCCAAAGAAGAAGTAATTCCATATTGACAGGTGAAATATCGTTAACTTACCAATTCCCGCAATACCTAGCTCAAAATGTCCATATAGGCGTTTCCCTCCTCCCCCTCCGTTGGTACGGTGTCGGACAGCCAGAACCAGCCGGCCAGAGCAACCACCGACTCCCCTTCACCCCGTCGACTTTCAACAACGCAACATTTGTCCAGAAATAATGTTCTTTTGTAAAATGGGTCTAATCATATGTTGTAAACATCCCCATAAAAGGGGATTTAAAATAATCAAGAACTGGCTGCACTATGACCTCTCAAACATTTGGTGCAATCTGCCCGAAAAAAAAACATAGCTGTGAAATAATAACTTTAATTGCTTTATGCCAAGGTGGCCAGATTAGTTGGGATAATTCTTACCCCATTGGGATGATTAGATGACCATTATTACCTGATTGGGACTAGTTTCTGGCTTGAAAAGAACATGAGGGTTGATTTTGGCTGTCCGGCGCTGTACCTCTTGTATTTAGTAAATTTCTTCTCTCCTCACCTCTCAGCTCCCACCACAACTCACTTCTACCACTCTAAGGTACTCTCATCACTGTCTGCCGAAACCCTCCATCGCACTTGGTCTATTGACATATCGGCTAACACCAGCGCCGCCCCATACATGCTCACCTCACCTCCCCGACACCCATTCCCGCCAACCTCGATGTCTGGTTTGTCAACAACCTCCTTCTGAACCGCGCGGGTGCTCGCTACCTCGCCGGACTGCTCACCATTAGCCCTCCGGACTTCGGGATGAGGGCATTGCCGTAATGTACACCTGTGTCCGGGACCTTGTCGATACATTGAAAGACGTAGCCCGTAGCTGGGGGATCACTATACCCCCAATCCCAGAGATTCCAGCAGACTGGGAAGAGGAGGCAGCGGCCGATTATGATGCGCTGAAGGAGGCACTATTCCCCCACGTAGCGGAGCCGGTTAAGTAGTATATCGAATCTGCATCGAGTTTGGTAAGTAAGGCAGGGGAGTATCATTGGGCATCCATGGTCAGTGTAGGCGACAACGGATAATGAGCTGGTGGGATCGGCAAAGGCTATAAGGGAGGAGATGATGACGGTTAGAGGCGATATGGAGAAGATGGGGTGGAGGGAGGAGGAGGCAAAGGCGATTATGAACGAGGATTTGTTACGGATGAAGAATTTTTCGCAGTCGTAAAGAGGTAGGGTGGGTTTGACTTTGCAAATCGAGTTATGATTTCTTGGGTTTGTTTTGCTGATTAGTTTCGGGTGTGAGCATGAGTTAGGAAATGGAACTAGTTTATAGCGTCACAATATCTTTTAATCAAAACGCTAAGGGTCAGACCGGAAATCTCCTCGTATGCCCGAACATACCGTAGCAGCATCGGTATACTATTACAGCCACAAGAATGAACAGTTTTGATTCTAATTACTAGACTTTTGGCCACAAGTGGCACAGTCACTCTGCCCCAGTGGCCAATTGTAAGTCACCTAACCACACTGAGGAACAAAGATTTACTTAAGTGATAATGAAAATAGTAGGTAAAAATTGCGCTCCTTGCTATAACGAGGACAACCGTGAGGAGAGCTAACATCTTGTAAGAGGGGTGGGGGGGAGGTTAGGTAATCCTGCTGGAAAGATTGTTTAAGTATTGGTCGCTGTGGGTGAAGTATGGAAATACGGGGTTTTTGCTTAAGTTGAGGTAGACGGTGGAGAAGATGAGTGGTTTGCAGCGAGTTGGCACAGCTCATGGATCTTTATTGGGAAGATAATATATATGTGGAGGTTGTTTCAGTTTAGTCTTGAAGGAATTAACTCTCAGATATTTTGTACCCAGACCACCGCCGTTCATAGCCCCAATGTCACACCGCTCATCACCCCTCCACTCCCACCAACCATATCACCAAAGGAATGCTGTGAAGAGATAGGACAAGATCGATCGTCATGTGACTTTATTTTTTTATCGACAATACCATACGGCAACCCATCCCGGCACCAGGAGTTGCAAACAGCTCATCTATACGGACCCGAGGTCATGAAAAAGCCAAATTTCAAACAGGCACAAAAGGTAGAAGCGAGTGAATACCCATGATTCTGCACATCCAGAGTATATATCCATGCCCCTCTGAGAAGGGAGGGATAGTTTAGATCATTGAAAGAACTCGAAGGGCCAAAGAGTCGGTGGTGCTACATCGCAAAATAAAAGGATGGGTCCTCTACTATCGAGTAAGAGGGAGGGAGTTGAAGGCAAAAGGGACGAAGGCGGAAAGAGGCTGAAAGGCAAAGAAGACAAATGGGAGAACAAGGGGAGAGAAGAAGGAGCGGGCAGGAGAAAAGGGAAAAGAAGACAGGGTGGAGAAAAAATTAAGGTGGATGGGAAGGCAGGTTATATAGCGGAGGAAGAAGGCAAAAATAGAGGTTTGAATGAATAACGAAAGGAAATTTGATTCTTCGGGGCCGAGTGATGTAACTTAGTATGGCATACTGTAATACATAGCTGTAGACATGGCGCCAGGAGTGAAGGACACAATGTGGCAGAAGTCTTGGTAATAGACCGATTAGCGTGATCGGCAAGCTAGGAGAGCGGAGGACTCGCACTCCTGCTATCACATCATTATCAGTAGAAGTAGTAGTGCTTGTGTCGCTTTACGGAGCATGCTGACCTTCCACTCATACGCGTTCATGCGTCTTTCCCACCCTCCTAAAGTCCGGAAATCAATCTTTCATACTCGGCACAAAATCCTTCTCAACCGATACTACCCTTAAAACTAGCACCACAGCGGGAATTAGCAGAATGTAATATTTTCTTTTTCAAAAATAGCTCAACAATCAGCTAAGACGTTATCAATCCGGGTTCAGAATTCTAGACAATCATCAAAGAATGCGTCATACCATAGAGAATGAAATCTCCATCTCAGTATTACAGGTATTAGGGGCTTCTCTGGTGGGATATCTAGGTTACACATGGAAAAACAAAGTTTTTTCAGTTCGTTGTAGGGGGGCCCCTAATCAAATAGAATACGACCTTTCGCTCTGTCGCCCACTGTACATTTTCAAGCCCCACCGGTCTTTGGTTAAGGTTCATCAACAGCACCCTAAATTTGACAGACTATAAATGAATAGCACAAGGCGTGCATTCACTGTTTGAACTGCGTATGTAGATCGCCCCCTCGACGAGTGTTTTGATGTAAAGAATACAGACGGAAGTAGCGCACACAGTCTTGGCAATGCCGAGAATGACGACATGCGGCATATGGCCCAGTTTGACAGCGGCACGGGCCGACCCGCCGTCATTCATTACACGCTTACCAGAAAATGCAGTTGCTCAGGGCAAGGATTATCTGTATGGAGTGGCGGCGATCCCCCCACCACGACAGTTCTGATGACAACAAGAAGACCTCTCTTATAACTAGCTTCTGTACATATCTCCTCTCGACCAATGACCGTAAATTGTCCGGGTGAATGGTTGGCTCGTCTGTCACTGGCCGATCGCTATGATTGGCGGCTAAAGACAAGCTACACCAAACCCAGCCCCAATCTGCAACTTGCGCAATTACATTTTCATGTACGTATTGCCTACCGCGAGTACACGGAGGTGATAGGGTCCTTGTAGGTAAATGGTGTATAGATTATTCATATGTGTCCCTTCGATTCTCTCTAGGTCGTGAATCCGGATTTGAGCCTGTTAGCATTATCTCCATATATATAAAAGAATACTGACGCGTTCACTAAGGTGACTGATACGGTTGCAATTCCCATTGAGAATTATAAATAATAAAATAACGTGCGGGTATAAACAGAGGGGTCCGATAACCCTAGCCCTGCGCCCGGCATGCTGGCCACTGAAAGAAGTCTAAGTAGGAGCTGATAAAAGGACTCAAATGATAGCGAGGGTCAAGAAAGAAACTAAACTTTCTAAATAACGATTAGGGAACTACAGAGATTGGTTCTATACATGACTTACGATCAAGGTTTCAGGCTGTTCGTGATCTCGACCTTGAATCGATAGGTTATGGATGGATGAGATGATAATTGATTGAATACGAGACAAAGCCTGGCTTTAAGCATTTACGCTCTGAGACAGGTATGCCTGATCTGGTCCAGTCACGTAGCCGCTGAATCGTAGTTTCGCTAAGGCTGCACGACAACGTCACACTTTCTGGGTTACTGAGCCTTGCACCAAGCGAAATAGATGCTGTTAACCGCTAAATAATATTCAGGTTCCCGATGGTCCCTCTACCAGACCTACGGTGTTTTTCTGGTTGTGTGTAACCTTGGGCCTGTCCATCCGCGGTGCCCACCCCGTCCTCTTACCAGACCCTCCAGGAATAAAAATAGTAATCCACCAACACTACTAAAAAAAATATCGAACGGGCCTGGAAACAAGGCTAGGTTACCGACAGGTTTAGCCTCATGTAAAAGTTAACTTACGAATATGGACATTTGTTTGATATTGGGCTTGTAGCTATCACAATACGGCAATGCTTAGCCAACTAATGTTTAATCACACTCTTAAGCTCCTGGAAATTGAACATTGTAGATGTATACCTTGGCCTGGTGAGACATGCAGATTCGGAACCCTCTAAACTAGGCAGGTTTAGACTGTGGCCTAGTGCCTTTGCCTCCGTGGCAGCGAGCTCAGCCATATGATAATCCCATGGCAAAATCACTAGACCACAGTCTAAACCTGCCTAGTTTAGAGGGTCCCGAATCTGCATGTCTCACCAGGCCAGGGGATAGAGACTAACTAGAATTAATATCTATGCTCATAGGACAACGGATGGCTACAATGGGAATCTCAAAATGATACCCACAAGCTGAATATCCGATTCTGAGATCTTCAAAAAAAAAAAAAAAAAAAAAAAAAAAAAAGATTACCGAAAGAAAAGGTTCAAATAATTGGCTGAGACCTTGGCCGGGAGGATTACGAGTCGAAAATACTCGAACCTCTAAGCCAAGGTTTCCCGGATCGCTGCCTATATACCCCAAACCCCTCCACTAGTTACTTTCCGTTATGAAGTCTCACTCTGTCCCCATCCATAAAGTTCCGGAAATCTATATACATTGAGTAGACCACAATCTCAACTGTATCACTGTTGGTAATTGTGGCGGACTCTTAACCAGGCTCCCATGGCAACCGTTACTGAACGAGTGATAGTTTGTGTCTGAATTAACTAATTTTATCCGGCAGGCTATGAGCAGATTTAATAGTAGAAATAAGAAGAAACAAAGTGACGGCGCAGCGATAAAAGATATTTCATTACACTTCGAGTTTGGTTTAGTGGGCGGTTCTAGTATCCTCTCTTGTTAAAGAAGTGGCTGGTTTCGAGTTGATCGGTGGTGGTTGTGGTAGGGTTTCGTGTTCCATCTCTGTAATAACTTGACTGCCCATGCTATAGTTGCTTCGATTGTCTTTGCTATTGGAGGGGGAGGAGAGAACTCGTATTTGCTATCGGCTTGGTTTGTTTCTTCTGGTACTTTTGGTGGAGGATGTTGTTGTAGTCTTGATACATTAAGCTCATGAACTTGCCGCGTAAGCTCATGATTCTTCTTCATGGGGCTGCTAACGTTCCTTCGTAACCTGATAGTTTCCTCAGACTGCTGTGGAAGTAAGTTTGCTCTGCCAGCCATGAGTTTCTGGATACTTGTGGCTTCTTTCTCCCTCCAGTTTGGTGACATTTGTGCTCGTGGTTGATTGGCCGCTTTGTCCTGCACGTTGGTTGTCAAAAAGGAGTTTGTAGCTTATATCTATAAGTACTTCTCAGATGAATGAATCGGGTGTTTTTTTAATTTATTTTATTTAACTTATTAACTGCATGTAGCCCTACGGCTATGGCGATATTATACCAAACCCAATGAATCGGGTGGTCGTAACTATATGTATGGATATATGTGTAAACGGGGGGATTATAGCGGCCCGGGGTCGATTAGCTGGGCGAGGGAGGGCGGATGTGTTCTTTGTCCATTGATGGGTATGTGTTCTCTCGTCGGGCGAGTGGGTGGAGATGTGGAAGTAATGTTGTTTTCCTTAGCTTGTTGGCTCTACTGACTCATCTGTTGATGAATCAATTATACAGATCAATAGGAATATATAGCTTAAGCGATGAGCTTCAGTCTTAGCCACCGGAGGAACTCAGGTTCAACCCTTTTCATTTTCCCCTTTTATTTTTACGCACATAAGAATGACCATACCGCATATAGCTACCTCTTTAGGCTAGTGATAATTTCGTAATGAGTGAAGAAAAGTGTGCAAAGTCAATAGAAAAGTGTCGGGAAACTCGCTGTACGAGATTCATTACCAGATGGCTCTCGTTTCGTATGAACTTGATTGATTTCAGTGGGAGTCGGCTCTTTTTCGCCAACCATGTATGTATATACATGGAACCGCGACTACCAGACATTCCTACACATATTTGCCGCTAGATAGGTTATGGAAAATGATTCGTTTCTGGATTCTTTTTGCTAGCGCTGTTAGAATGGGAAAGGGCTAGGATACTCAAGGAATAGGAGAGGATTCGCGTCGCGGGTTCCCCGGGG
Organism: Morchella eximia; assembly: GCA_024713935.1. Taxonomy (NCBI): domain Eukaryota; kingdom Fungi; phylum Ascomycota; class Pezizomycetes; order Pezizales; family Morchellaceae; genus Morchella; species Morchella eximia. The sequence goes on along the minus strand of JAMGZG010000025.1, from coordinate 763,652 downwards.
GTCGTGTTTACGTTTCTGGGTAAGCCACAGCAAGCTAATTACTAAGCTAGTACACAGAACGTCGACGTTGCAAGCAGGAACCGGATGGGGGATGTATCTTTTTTTAGCGGCATAGAGATGTACATCTGTATTTTCTCTCCGTGTATGTCCCGCAAATAGAATTCCATTGTTCATTGTGCTCATTCGTAGAGTCTCCGGGTAACACTGGAATCTACCAAGTACGCGGAGAAGATAAATGTCAACACAGACTCATGTTTATGCGGTGGTAGCCGGTGTTTTTTTTTCCCCGCTGGGCAGTGGATCCAGGCATCGAAATAAACCTCCATGATAGATTGAAATTTGAAAACGCCTTTATATACACAAACCCTACACTATGCGGGGCCTGGGTCTTTGACCTCTCCCCTGTCTTCCGCCCTAACCCTAAATGAACTTGCTTGTAGAGAGCGCGACAACCAACCACCGTCTGTCAATCTCCGCCAGCCACCGGATTATCTCTGTCCTCGTCGGCATAAATGCGATGATGCTGCGTGTATGCACCCCATTTGGCGTCGTCCATGTACTGCGCACGTGACTGTGGTCATCATCTGGGTTTCACAGCATTAACCCCCCCACTAATTACGTGCGAAGTGAGTCAGAACGGAGAAAATGCGTCAACTTCGCTCCGTTCCGAGAATGACACATTGGGGGGTGGAAACAAAACGTCCCCATCACTCTCCCTCTCCTCCATCCTTCTCTACCACACCCCCGAACACCACCAAAAGTGCACTCAGTCCACCAACCTAAGGACCACAGCAGTGCGTAACCAGAGTCTTGATCTTGGAAGGGGGAGGTCGAAGGGCGTGGAACCCGCTGTTTCCCCCCATTTTCGTGTCCGTTATTGGTAATAAGTACGTGTTTTCGGTTCTGGAGCGTTCGGGTGGTGGCCTTGTTATTGTAGCCTTGTTTCTGCTCGGCAGTATCTGGCCTCACCGTACTCTGCTCTTGGTTCGTAAGTCCCCGTTTGGCCTCCCTGTCCTCCTTCGGGTCCTCATTCCTCGCCCCGCTTCTTCCCTTCTCCACCCTTCTTCCCTTCTCCACCCTTCTTCCCTTCTCCACCGCCCCCCACAACCACCATAATCTCCTTAACCTCCGCACCTCCGGAACATGTGGTCTCGACGTTTCCCGCCCATCTATTTTTTCCTTACAGCTCTAACACTATGTAGCTCCGCCGAAAACCTGCCTACCACCACCGGTCACCTCCGCGTCTCACAGCGTGTGTCCTCCCTGACCCCCACCGCCTTCTTCCAGCACATCCCCTCTGCGCTCAGTCCAGCGGCGGTATTTCTAGCTGCGCGTCCATTAACAAACGGCGGGCAAGCTCGCCTCTTTCCGCATGTCCGGTATAAGCTAGTCGGCCGGCGGGGGTGGACCCCAGTTCCGGGAGTGGTTTTCGGCCCGAGAAAGCGCCTTTGTACCCGCCCCCCCCCCCCCCCGGGGGGGGGGGGGGGGCGGTGGAGTAATCCCCCGTACGCCTGAGGGAGAAGTGCAGCGATGGGGGCTGGCGGAGCGGTGGGTGCCCGGGTATGTTACTGCGGGTTGTTGCGCGCGGTGGAAGTGCCTGCGTGCTTCCTGGTCTAGTCTGGGAGGCCGGTGTCGGCGGCAGGGGACGCTAGACAGATTGGAAGTGGGTGGGGGCTTGGAGGTCGTCGGATGCCCTAGGAATACTGGTGGTATTGACAGAGGTGCGGAGGGGGGGAGGCTGGGAGAGATTTAGATTAATGGAGGAGGCGGGGGGTGGACTAGTCACTAACAGGACCTGGAAAATGGGCACCCTCCTTGAAGTTGTAGAGATGAAGACAGAAGACGGCGCAAGAGGAGCCGCAGGATTCGGAAAAGTGGAAATTCATAAAGGGGGACGGAATATGAGTGACAGATATGGAGGATAGAAGAATGGCTGGGAGAAGCGCTAGCTTGCTTTCTGGAGCCATTGCTGATTACCGGAGTACCGCCACCAAGGAGTGCGGGGAGCAGCAGAGGACGGAGGTGGGAACAGAGAGTGGAGCGGGTTGCTGGCAGGCGAAGAATATAGTGTCTACTCGGGGCAGGCAAGAAGAACCTGAAAATGACTTTTTAGGGTAACGACCTCTGATTCGCGGCTGGCAAAAAGCTACACCAAATTGAGCCCCTGCTTGCAGCTCGCATTTTCAGGTTCTTCTTGCCTACCCCAAGTATAGTCATAGGTATTTTCTTGACTCGGTGGAGAAGACCGCGGAGACGCCGGTGAAGGGAAACATGCCATCGTTAGTTCCCCCCTCAGCGGAGGGCTGCAGGGGATAAGGGAGATAACGATGGAGAACAAGAGATGACTGCGAAGGGCACACCATCCATATCCATGGTTAATTCCGTTCTTGATCCGTCAGAGAAGTGGGCGGTGGAGAACGGGAAATTGATGAGGAGAAACACAACATACCCTCTTTCCAAGTCATTTTTTCTGCCGAAGCGGGCTGATTTCAAGGACTGCAGGAGTTGGAGGGGCGGGGACGAAGGTGGAAGACGGAAAATTAACTCAGATGACAGAAGGATGTATCGATCACCTCTGTAGTTGTGCTAGTTTCTTCATACGTGGAGGAGAGTGAATCAACAAAGAGGGGCTGAAGATTGATTGAGAAGAGCATGCCCTCTGTAGTCATAGACAGGTATATTAACTCGACAGAAAGATAGACGGAGGAGATGGTGAAACGTGGAGTAGACGAAGTAAAACTCAACTAAGCCATAGTAGAGGAGGGCTAGTACTCAAGACTGTAGGAGACATAAGAGGACGGAGATGAAGATGGTGAAAAGAAATATCACTGAGGAAAGCGCTAGCATGCTATTTGCATGGACAACACCTATCAATGGTTCATTATTAACTCAGTAAAGAAGAGGACAGTGGAGAAGAAAACAGTGGAGAAGAGGAAGAGAGAATACCCTCTGTAACTATCGCTGGTCTCTGCCTCGGCGAAGGACTTCAGGAGACAGAGGGTAACAGAAGAAGATGGATATGAAGACCTCACTGAGATGCTCACGGCCTGTAGCCACGCAATGGTATTACCTTGCACTCGGGGGACAGGTAAGCGACGGAGAAGATGAATTGACGAAGGGAAACTAGAGCATACCCTCTATAGCAAACACCCATGTTGGAAGGATCTCCAGAGGCAGAGGGTATCGAAACAGAATTAATTACTAACAGGAGCACAACATCTGTAGCCCACGGTGCATTCTTGACGAGGCGGAGAAGTACAACCGATATGCCGGATTGCCAAAGTTCTGAGGATTCCGTACCGGAGAGCAAATCCCTGGGATTGTAGCTTGATTTTGCAGTAGGAAAAAGAGTATTTCCAGAAGATCTCGTACAGGACAGCGAGAGATCCGGTGTATCGAATCCCCGCAATCTAATTGCGGGAGGAGACGACGGAGAAGAAGAGAATGACTAAGAACTCTCTCTACACCAGCCTTGATTCCTGCTCTCGGCGGAGGAAACTAAACCTGGCGTAGCCGTAGTCAACTTGCACAGTTCATTCCTACGGACTCGGGGGACTGTGAGATACGGTGGCAGCCTTCGGTAATGGTGCTCTTTACTCTCCAGGTATCATCCCATTTATGGAAGCCGTCATCTATTCACAGGCTCACCGCCAGAGGCTCCACATAACGGGAACAATTATGGTACATCGAGGGAGACATTAAATCTTAGAGAATTACCGTTTCCGGTAGAATTATTGTTCTTAGTCTGTGTTCGTAGAAAGGTCAACAGGACTACTTTAGGTATCTGAGATTCACGGAAAACCCGCATTCCGCAGTAATTCTACCAGAAATGGTATAGGTTTAGTTAGGTCCTGCCTGCCTGACCGCCTGGGATAGGTAAAGATATGATGTTCGCAACTCTAGGCCGCCAACCATCGATTTTGCCAGGAAAAAAATGCAGGTTGCAAAATTGCTATTGCCAGTAGTTTATGTTCCAAATGGGCTCAAAACTGCTAGTTCCGGGAACTGTTTTTCAGGGTGGCAAATAGGATATCTCATGATTTGATGGTAGTGGCAGATACTAGCAGTCCTCTACTTTACTTAGTAGACTTGACTTTGACCTTGAGTTTGACCTTGACAGAGACCGAGTCAGTGTTGGAAATTCTAAAATACGATCACCGAGCTAGGGTGCGGCAGAATGGATTTGGCTTCTGCAGTTGTCAGCCAGTAATACTCTACCTGCTCGAGTAACAGACTTGGCAGCATACATATGTACTCTAGTTGTTAAGAACCCGCGGCGGGGCTTTGACATCGGGTTCTTACTGACGTGGCAGGGCAGTCCAGAGCTCGTTGTAGAATTTTTTTCTTCCCGGATGGGAGGAACTCTACCTAACATTTACAAAACGTAAGCTTATTGGGCTCCGAAAGTACCTAAATTTGGGTTTCTCTTATTCTTCAGGAAAGTAAAGGCAGAGTCTTCGATGGAAAAAAAAAATAAAAAAGAAAAAGGTAGGCCTCTATCATCTAGCTGCCACATTGCTCGCCACATTTCTCAAATATTTCTAGCCAAAGCTATAATAAGCCGTAGGTTGCATCTCATATATCACTTTTGTCTCTACCAGGGTTGGGAATATTTCCCGATGCGGTGTTGGTAGGTCGGTGTTGGTAGGTCAGTGTTAGGACCGATCATGGACTCAGGGCCTAGGACGTATCCTCTGAGAAACCAGGGCATTCGTTTTCCTGTGCTACAGATTTTGGTACTGATATGACCTACAGTTTGACCAGGACTCCTGGGACTCGTTACCAACAGTGCTGGGATCAGAACGTTCAGAATCTAGATTCGATTCCCTACCCCACTCACCCCACTCGAAACTCAGCCCATTTGATTCCGGATCTGGCATTGACAAACGCCGAAGCGGGTGCAAACCTGACCCACAACACGTGTGGGATATTCACAACGCCACTCCTTGGTGTTGGCACGCTTCTCGGTAACCTCGGACAGTTATCTACGGCCGGGCCGGATTTGGAAGCCGGGTTTCCCTCTGCGTCCAATTGTTACATACCGTAATACGCGCGGGGTAAGTTTCTGGTATTAGTATCGCAGGGAAGGTCTCGACCTGGGTAGCTTTGGTCCGTGCTCGATCAAGTGAGTGGGTTATGTCGCTAAATTATATGATTCTACTGGGTAGGCGGCATCTGTTTGGGGTTGTCACGTTGCAAAGAATCATAGCTGGAATTAGTAATGACGTGACGTGACAGAGGATCCAATGGAGATGATGAAACTGGTTATCATACCTATCGGGGGGAGTGCAGAGGTTGTAAATATTTATTTCGTGGCATTCATATTGCTCCTTAATTTGAGTCCTAGAGCCATAAGTGATGCATTATTATTATTATCATACAGCTGGTAATCGTGACGGACCACACCGCTTGCCTGTTTGATTAATTAAAGTCCCAATTTGCTGAGGCCGCGGGGCCTAAAGCAGTGATGTCAGTACCTAGAGTTGATATTTCAATTGCCGTGCATATATAGGAAGTCGAGATTAGGGGGGTAGGCTCGAGGGGTTTTGTTCACGCCATAGGTATACCTCCATGCGATATTCACGTACCCAGAACTATGATTTTAAAAAAAGGGGGGGGTAGGCTCGTGTAGCCATCAGAACGGCGGTATTACTGGTATGTAGCATGAAGAAATGGAAAATGTAAATTATTAGTTTGTATGGCAAAGCGGCGCCGCTCCATGCAAACACCCTTTTTCTTCGTCACTGAATCTTTGCTACATGCGTACTGTCGTTCACGTGAACGACAGTACGGCACTTCCCCGCGAGACGAGCACATACGTAGGCGAGCAAAGTTCTGTGCGCTTCGTATTAGAAATATTGTACTCTATGGTCACCAAACTAAGGAAAAGGTGAAGAACAGTAGAAGGGATTATCTATCTCTAGGTATGAAATAAAAATGGGATAGCTAGTAAATAAAAAGAACCACGCTTGACAGAAAAAGAACAGTCCTAGAGCTAGAGCTAGAGTTAGATCCCTCTCCCCTTGGTGCTTCCACAACAATTATGAATGCACGTACGGGCCCATATATCGGTCAGAATAACTATTAGGTTTTAGTCTACGAAGGTTCCGTCTCGTACATAGTTACAAGCAGCTATTAGAAAGTCAATTCAACTCTTTAACAAAATAGATCTTCTAAACGTTGGTTGCAGGATGTATTGTCCACCTACAGCTCCCATTGCATTTCTTGTCAAACAACACAACTCCTTCAGAAATACATACTTTTTATTCTCACTTCATCTGACGATACCGTCCAACCTATTCATCATAAAGAGTCTGAGCTTGGTGAGGGATAACTCAACTAATAAGAAAGTTGAAGGAGTCTGTTCTAGTTTAACCAGGATCGAACTCAGTTTACTCGTGGAATGCTCCCTCAATGAACCGTTGCACAGGGAGTCAACTTTATAATTATATCGAAAGCCCCTGAATAGCCCAACTAGGAGCAGTGTATGAGAATACAGAGGAACTCAAGATTACAAATTACAAGAGCCTTTAATGATAGGGGAATCCTCAGGAAACGAGATCTATTCCACGAAGATAAATCCTCAACCATCACCCCTTCGTCGCGTCAACGATGATCTTCTAGTTCATTGTTCACTATCAGCTCCGTCGGTGCTGTGGAAATTGCTGATCCGTAATAGGGATTCGTTTCTCACTGAACCGCGTGCTCTTTTGACATCAACTTTAAGGTAGGTCTCGACAGACGAGGTGATGGGGGAAGCAGTACTTTTGACAGCGTAAGAATAAGAGTAAGGGATAATCATCCCTAAATACCACGTATATATCACCTTGAAGCTTAACGTTGATACTAACTTATCGATCGTTGACATGGATCTAGAGAGTAAATTTTGAATACGACATTGAGACGTTGAAAGCCGATATACTCGACCACGGGGGCAGAGAGAATTTTACCAGTTCACTCCAGTCGAACGTTCATAGATATATAGTCCCAAGATGAGTGGAGAGTATCTTAAACTAACTCGCGGATAGACCACTCTGTTGTGCCCTCACAAGTTCATCTCCTTTGCAACTTTACCAATTCCTTTACTAGACAGTGTTGACGTAGGAAGATGATATGTTCAACTCAAGCCATAGATCGCGGCGCGGGTTAATTTGAATAAGTCGGTTCTTCTAATGCCTTCCAGATACTGTTGGTTTGAGCGCTTGAATCAGCAACACTGTATAACTTAGGTCTGATAAAAACAATGGTTCCACGGTGGGAGAGTCTGATCTCGAAAGAATATTCCTGGCCTTGAGATGAGGTGACCGGTATCAGCGAGGAATTAGGACATGGTGATTGCTTTGCTAATATAGAGAAACCTATCATAATTTCACCCTCTCGAAGTTCCATCCCTACCAAACCTCCAGCGGTTGGAGGGATCGATACCTGTAGTTTGCTAACAAATACCTCTCTCTAAGTTCCATTCCTACGATAATTCCAGCAAAATTCGGCCACCACGGTGGTGGAATTATAATAGGTTTTACTATATGTCTATAAGGATTGTGCGAGTCTGTTTACTTAAAAGAAATATTATCAGATTCACATCTCGTATTCCTCTTGTTTAGTCTGGCCTTACTACCGGTCCCCGCGCTATTGATAAAAGCGCTAATCCGGGCCCTACAGATCCCCTTCGATTATCTATAAACATCGCTAATTGAATCTCCTAAACTCCCTTTAGCTGGGTAAAATTTCAAAGATGTTTTTTCAACCGCAGAGATGAGATTCTTAATTTCGTTATTCCCGCGCCCTACCCCGCCGCTTTTTTACCACACAAGGAACGGCCATTGCAATGGCAACCTGTGCGAGTGATGCACTATGAAACACTAGCGCTATCCGAGTGATAGTCTGTGTCTCAGTAGTCACTAAGGAATAAAATAAACTTCAGTTTTGAGGAGCATGGATCACACCTAGGTAATCGCGTAACAAGATCGGGCCCCTCAGCCGTTGGTACAAGTTGGATTAGAAACCATTTTCTTAATTTCAACATAGGATCATCGCGCGCCTTTAGATTCGAGCGCGAGCGGAGTAATTACAAGTGGCTCGGTGTTTGGAGCCTAAGTGTGTCACTAGTATGTAGTCTACATAGTCTAGACGATAAGAGGGAGTGCGGAATCGCGCGCTGTCGCTTGGGACGTCAGGTTCCTAGTTCACACAAACCGCGATAATTCACGAGTATCGCAGTCGGAATCGAAGAAGCCCAGCAGAGCTAGGACTCATGCTTAGGCTCGGTATTAGGGGGAGTAAATTACTCGTAAACGCAGTGTTCCTTCAGAATAACCATCCATAGTAGTCTTATTAAACCACTAAAACACTCTGTATTGATGGAGATAGCTAACATTGAGCTTTAGGAGCCATTTACGATGTCGTCCGCACGACTAGATCCGAGTTATGGGGTTCTTCGTGTCGGAGGGTGTATGGAAGGGCTGGTAACGCTCATTTAGTTATAATCCTTGGCCCAAAGAGCAACTCGTTTACGCAAGGCAGCTTGCCCTGTTCCTCGGGCTAGATATCTAACCCAATAAGTTCAGGTATTATCACGGGGACATTTCTCTAGGTAGCAAAAAATAATGACAAATACCGATCATTTACCCTCGACAACGCCCGGTAAATATTTTTAGGCCAGCAATTCGAGGTCTCAATCACCTCTGTGAAGCCCGTAGTGAATTGTTCTGTTACAGAATACCACCTCCGCTCTCGTCAGAGAAATAAAAAAATAAAATAAAAGGTATGATCGCATATCTACAGTTCGATTGTGCGGGGTCGTCGTGGTTGCCGTGGGAACGAGGGAGACAGCCGGAACTGCAGGGGTGGTTGCCGTGGAAACGAGCTGCCAGCTGTACTCCATTTCCGTTACGGTAAAGCGTGCGGGGCTAGTCTGTTCTGAACAACTATCATAAGAGAATACGATCGAGTACGTCAAGCTCTCTGTGGTCTAACCAAAAGGGTCTAGTAACCTCTTTGTTATGATTTTTACGACGCATGATTATTGCTGTGAGCTATACAAACTCTCAGCATTTTTGGACCAAACCACAGCAGTTATCATACCTTCGCAAATTAGCTCCTGTACTTTGATGTCGACGTAGACTCTATTGATGCTTTTATTGTGATTTGAAGCGTTGTGGTTTAGACTGCCTCTGCTACAATAATAGCTCATATTCGGATAGTGATGGAAGCTCCCTCGGGAAGACACAAGCGACAGAGGGGTATTTTTTTTGTATAGCAAAGCACCCTACTTCCTTATCACAAATTATCAGTCCTCATAAAGCATAAAAGGAAAGGAAATTCTGACCTTCGAATCGCACTTTGCTTCGTTATCTTCTTCATTTACTCTTTTTGGGGAGGTCTATTATAGCTTTAAAATCCGCGTGATCTGTTTCCAACGCCCTGCCTTTCTCTGGCAATGACATAAATGTCCTCGACAGCTATCGAGAACTGACAAAGTTGAAAATAAAAGAAAAGATGCTGCAGGCTTCGTAGAGATGAAACGTTTCGAGTATGATTCTCGTAGTACCCTTCCTGCACAGGCACACTCACATGGTGCGCTATTAATCGGGCTCTGAATTCACGCCCGTGGTCAACAGGAAGCATCATATTCTACCACCCCAAGTAGATTTCTAGCTGCACTGGCTTGACACTGGCTCTGCGTATACAGAGTAACTTGCGTATCCGTAGGCCGATAGTAATAAACCGTACTTTGACTGAATCGTTCGCACACCCAGAGTCCGACTCTTCCTAGCGGTAGTCGTATGTAATTATTTACCGTTCCCTGAGTAGTAGTAGATAACAAAGCCCCGAGTAATACTATTTCCCGCAAGCAAAGGCCAGTCTGCAGTCCGTGTCGCTCCCGTGTCTCGCTCGTCGTTTCACCCCCCCTGCCCCAGAACCCAGCACCTAACGCCCCACTCCCGAGAACCCCAACTAGCGCCAACCCCATACCCTCCCAACCCTGTAACACACCCACACACCCCAGCGCGCGCTCCCGCAGCGCAGAAGCCAGCACCATCCTGCGCTGGCAGGCGCGACACAACTGATCACTCGGTGGCGCAGGCAGTGCACAGGCTCTCACTCGGACCAGGCTGGTGCGTCACTGGCTGTCACTTGCGCGCTGAGCAGTGGTGGGTTTGCGGGCGTGTGGGTCGAAATGAGAAATGTGAAATGGGGAGACTCGCTTAGGACTGTGAGAAGATGGAGGGTGGGAGGGTACGTGCATTCCCCGCGCGGTCTTCACTCGCGGGAATGGTGCGGGCGGGGTGTGGGACTCTAAGGTGGGTAGCGCGGAGAATGGGGGATACCGCCAAAACTCGAAAAATTGGCTATCTCCGTCCAGGGATTACCGCTTGGATGATTGGTTGAATGGCATCGATCTGCTTTAGAAATTTCCCATACAAGTAATTTTGATCTAGCCAATTTTTCGAGTTATGGCGGTAGTAGAGACTTTGCGTTTTTGACTCCGGACCTCCTGGAGCTTGGCATTATTGGATTTTCGCTAGTTCCCGGGAGTCAAAAATGGAGCCAGATGCTGTTTGCCACTGATCGGCATTACCCAGTTTTTGGTGAGAGTGAGAATGCAACCCCATAGAACACGAATTTATTCCGCCATCAATACCATTGCTAAATTTCTGAGTGTTTTAGGGAAAGTCAATTTGCATCTGAATTTTATAACAAAGCAATCTGTATAAAAAAGGACCTTCATTTGGTTATTCAGCAGTGGTTAGGAGAAGTGGAGGTCAAATTTCATGATTAGACCCTCAGCCGGGAGTACAGCTGGACCTATAATTACTTGTCTAATTAATGCCAAGTGTGTCAAAAAAGACTCCGGACCTCCCAGCGCAAAGTGTCTAGTATTTTGAAAGCGCGGGTTGCTCGCTTGTAGCTTGTAGCGAGAAGTAGTACCATTATCACGGTCGCGGGGAAAGGATCGGGTACTTGCGTTCCCTACGCGGGTTTCGTGGATCACCTCGCGGAGGTACCTAGAGTAGTTACAGGTGGAAGTTTAAGGCGGTTATCACGAGTACATTAGGGTGGACCATGGCAGCTTGATTAAACGCATTATATTTTATTTCTAGCTGTAAAAATATCAAGAACTATTCTATACTAGCTACATGTCGTAACATAGCGAGAAAACTATATCTAGATCTACCCAAGCAGAGTTCCAATCTATCCTTATCTCTATAGCAATGACAATCAGAAACCACTTTCCAGTAACCCGTTGCTCCGTTCCACTATCTTCCCCAACCCACCCCGCCCCGCCCGCCCGCATCGAATAACTCCCGCGCCACCGGATCACCACACCACCCCACCCCACCACCAACGCCCCGCAACTCCCCACTCCCCACCGCCACCACCCCAGACACCCGACACCACCTCACACCCCACGCACCCCACATCTCGCGCACCGTCGCACCTCCCCATCGCCACCCCCCGCCCCGCACTTCCCCACCGCCACCGCACCTACCACCCACCCCAGCACCCACCACGGCCCCTCGCACCAGCATCGCACAGGACACACACGCACACACGCACACACACAAACATCCACACCTTATCGGCCCGCCGTTGCCACACCCTATATACCGTACACAGACTCTCCTCATTAGCGCGCCGCTCATCAACCATGCCAGAGGGGGGAACTTACACTCTATCCAATAAGATGTCGTATATAAGCCTGCATGTTTATGTATGTGTGTGTGCGTGTATGCAATATGTGCGGCGCTGATGTTAGGGCCGGCATGGTGGCGTGCTGGCGTCAGTGGTTAGTGGCGTGACAGGGTGTGGAGGTGCGGGGGGAGGGGAGGGGGACAGGGTATGCGTGTGTGTGTGATGTGAGGAGGAGGCGGGTTGAGTTGGGTGAATGAGACGAAGAGCGTGAGAGGGTGGAGAGGAGAGGGGCGGGGCGGGGCGGGGGGTATCGGGTCAAGATCGTACAGAAGAAAATAACATGCAACGGAACATCTCATCCAGACAGCAATGAAACACAGCACAATAACGACGGCGGCCTCACCACCCACCCATCAAACCAGGCCGCTCTGCCCCTTTGACCATCCTCACGACCTCCGATAGGTATGGCCCGGGAAGTGAACTAAATGTCAGGTAGGGATGCCCGCCAAAGGTCCTTGGGGTCCAACTGGGCATTTGCTAGGTCTTCCGACGCAGAGCCGCCTTCTCCTTCCCCTTCCCTCGAAGGCTACTCTGAAGGGCCGCTCGTGGCGGTATTCTGACGGGAAACAATGCGAAATGCCGACAGGCCGATCTGTAAGGTATTGATTGTTCCCTTACAATCTTCGGGCCCTTCGTCGAGTAGGGCTCGTCGGTCTCCTCGGCCATCTGACCCTCGTCCTGCGGCTCATCTTCGTCGTCCGGCTCGGCCCTTGCCTCGTCTTCGTCCCCTGCCCTGTCCGCCGGCTTATCCTAGTTTTCAACTCAAGATCATCATCCTCACGACCCACAACCCACAACCCACCAAACCCACCCATCTGTACCAAACTAAAACTAACCACCCCGAGAAGCTTCTTCTTCAACTTCCAATCTCTTTCTCCTCGTTTACCTCCTCCCACCCAGCAGCAGAGCTCGCAACTCCCATTCATCTTCAGCCTCTTCCCCAGGATTCAAAGTCAAACCCAGAGTCGCTATCTTCCTTCCTTCCTTCCTTCCAGCTACGCCACACGTCTGCACAGCCATTCCCATCAATGTCCAAGCCCGTTCGACCGTCTGGACCAGTCTACCTCCAACCAACAACCACGGACCCAATTTACCCACCTCACACCCCAGCCCTCCTCCCACCTCTCCACCGCCCCCTAACCCACTCCCCCTTCGCCTCCTTCCGCAATGCCATAACCCTCACATGCACCGCCAGTTCCCTCTTCGGCCCAGCCTCCTTCAGCACCCTGTTCCTCCCCCCCTTCCTCTCACCCTTCCGTGACCGAACCGGTGCGGCCATAAAGCCGCGCACCCAGTCCATCCCCGAGCCGTCCCTACTCTTCACCACCCGTCCGCCGTGCACGCGGCGCACAAGCTCCTTCTTGGGTTCCCGCTGGTGTGGCCTCAATGCTCTGTTGCGGCGGGGACGTGGACAGCAGGCGCTTCCTAGAGACGGTGCTGTCGGAGTGACCGCTGTTTCTGGAAGCGGTGTGGACGGTGGCGTGGGAAGATCGATATCCATTGCGTCTGTGTCACTTTCCTCTTTAACATCGTTGTGGCCGTCGTCGTCGTCGACAGGAGAGGGGTCGCGGCGGGGATAGATGCTCGTGCGGAGTTTGTCGATAGTCAGCGGTGCCGGTTTTGAGACTGCGGAGCGGCCGAGCTGGCGGATCGATGGCTTTGTAGTGGAGGTGGTGATACGGTAGAGTGGTTGGGGGTAGGCAGGTCGCGGGCGCGGGTGGAGGGGGCGGTAGGTGTGATTGACGTTGTTGGTGGAGACCGTGCGGGCAGTGTTTATATTTGGCCAAGTTGGTTGTGTGGCATGGGTGGGGTGGCTGTACGGCCTATGCGGTATCGGGGCGCGCTGTAGGGGCGGGGGCAGGGCGTGGTTCCGAATGTCGGTTGCGGGCATCGGAATCGGCATCGGCATCGGCATCGGTAGAGATGAGTGCTGCGGAGCCGGGAGCCGGAGTTGGGGCGGTGCGCGGATGAGTGGGGAGGCTGGCGGCGGCGGCATCACACTGCGGGTGGCCGCCGCGGGTCGGGTGTAGGTCTGCGCGTAGCTCGTGCCGTACCACTGCACGAGCTTGATCTGCGTCGGGGAATGAATTGGAGGCTGCGGCAGTGTGTGTGGCTGTGGCTGTGATTGGCGCAGCGCAGTAGAGGCGGCAAAAGAAGCCGGCGGGCGTCGAGTGTAGTCGTCGTCAACGTGCCATTGTCTTGGACCCGGCGCAGGATTCAGCGTCTCCCGCTTGGGTGGGGCGCCCTCGTCTCTGGTAGCAGTGCTGGTGGTGGTGGCGATGTGGACCTTTGCGTTGGGGACGCTGGGGTGCAGGAAGATGCCCTCGTAGCTTGCGCGGCGCTGGCGGTCCTCATGGCGGTGCAGGGCGTAGAATAGGAGGGCGAGGAGTAGGAGGAGGAGCGGGAGAGGGAGAGTCGGGAGCGAAAAGTCCCAGGCGGTGAAGGTGTGGTGGTGCGGGGAGGCGGTGGGCGTGTAGGTGGTGACGGACCAGGTGACAGAGGGCACGGCGGGGAGGTCGAAGGTGGGAGGCGTGAGGAGGCGCATGAGCAGTAGACCGAGCATTGTGAGGGATTGATGGATGGGTGTTTAGGGATTGGGAGATCGGTCAATTGAGTAAAGGAGACGGACGTAGACCTAGTGATTTAGGAATTGATAGATTGATCGAAAAGTGGACAATTGGTAAACAGTCAGAAGGTTAGATTGATCAGTAGGAACCTATATGTTTCTCAAATGCCAGGTTACTATACGTGTGAACTGCCGGATGCGGTATATGATTTTATTCAGAGAGAGAGAGCTAGATAAGTAGTGGGTACACGCAGGGAGGAGCGCGGCGGGGTGGTTAAGTACGAAGTGGCACTGGTAGCGATACCTACCAGTGCGGTACTCAATACTAGCAGAGCCGGTACTCAGGTAGAACAATAGGAAGGAGCCCACAGCTTCGGTCGCGACCCGGTAAAAAAAGAAAAATGAGATCTATGTCCTACACACCACACACTTCCATAGAAAATACCCGAGGAAAAGCTTCACCTCTACTCGCTATTAACCATAAGAACCTGAAAATGCAGCGTGATCGGGCCGGGGTTGTGACAGGGAAGCGCCCAGGGTGATGACAAGGATTCGGATATCAAAATGGAACGTAGTAGAAATGAGAGCAAACGGCGATGGAATGTTGTAGAGAGCAGGCGTTGTAGAGAGTAAACGGTGATGGAATGTTGTAGAGAGCAGGCGTTGAAGAGAGCAAACGAAAATGAGAGGTTGTAGAAAATAAAAGAGACCATGACTGATGTAGAGCTCTCGTCCTTCAAATCCAAATCCATTATTCTATTTCTTCCGTTGGTATTTCTCTGTTCAAATGCCAGTCAAAACCCACGAGGTTTCTTATAAACAAAGAAAGATATATACACGCTTCTTCAACGCAAACGACAATCGCTAAAATTGCCAAGAACTGCGTTGTCAAGACTGGAATATTTGCGCCTGTTACACCCAAGAAAAAGGCCGCCCTCCTACTTGACTCGCCTCCCCAACTCTAGAACGAAGAACTCTCAACGCCGCATAACGCCGCAGTTCTCTCTCAAATTGCAGACAAGAACGCGATCATAACGATCGAGTCCTCAGAAAGATTTCGCAGAATTATGCCGACAGTAGAAGAAAAGTTTTTCGACAGAACACACAAAGAGAAAAGACTGGCGTCAAGATTCAAGACATCGACCTGACAACAGCGTGATTGGAGGAAAGTTTATTTAGACGGATTTAATGTTATGTGCTTTACAGTGAAAAAGGCAAGACCTCACGTAGAAAGATCGGAAAGGAAGAACTATTTCATGAAGATTGCTTGTTCCTAAATTTAAACAAAGTCAATTCCACGATTACGATTTGAATCGTGGATGGTAGGAAATCAGAATTGGTTTTCTGGGATCGTGCCAACTGGGGAAGCATCAACGCAACAACATATATCCGTTATATTTTACAACCTAGTCTTCACCCCTTCTGGTACCACAATAGTGTTGATTTAGGTTCGTATTTTTTTTTTTTTTTTTTTTTTTTTTTCCTATCAGATCACTAATTATATCTATGTCAGATTAAGCAGACGCATCTGCGTCAGACAAGCCAGAACGGAGATGCTGCACTCCGCACAGGCCCGCTTACACAATGGAAGACAGCCAGACAATACGCCATCTCTAGAATCTTTACCAGACAAGCTTTCACCAGATCCGACTTTTATCGAGATCGTATGCGTGACTTCGGCCAGGGTCAGATATAACAAAACCTGTGACCTACCAGCGCAGCAGGCTTTACTTAAATGGTTTTGGAGGAATGGCATAGGATCACGAGGGATGAGATTTTAGGATATATAGATACTATGCCAGATAGGATTGAAGAGGTAATTGCCAATAATGGTGGGCACACGAAATGGTAGGATAGTCAGCAATGGTCACGGCAGGATAGTCAGCAATGGTAGGATAGTTATTTTGTATTTAGAACTATGAACGTCAAACTCCACTCACAAACCATCACGAACTCTGTCCGGCCATGGCCTGATGTTCCATTTTGATATTCGCTACCCTGGGCGCTTCCCTGTCACAACCCCGGCCCGATCACGCTGCATTTTCAGGTTCTTATGGTTGATAGCGAGTACTCTACTCCTGGTAGCAGATTGGTACTTATGTTACCTATCACATCCTTCCTGCTCTAACAATACGTTTTACTACCCTACGAGTCTACTAGGTACCCCGGCAGCTGCATTGCATGCAGCAACCATCATTGGCCAAACCTGCACGCCACAACTAGCAACCCAACCACACTAGCCAATCCCACCCACACATTATCGATAAAGTCTTTTTCTAAACGAATAGAAGTACCATATTAGGCGAGCGGGGTAATAGGTCGGCAGCGGTACATACGTATATGTACATACGTTTATCGGCCCATAACAACAAAACAACAACAAATAGACGTAATGGGCTTAGTCTGGGCCGAGTGATGGTGGGTGTGCGATTGACGTGGAAGGGGGGGTCGTGGTTTTGATTTTGTAATCGGTCCTTCAGTTTTGGCTACTTTGGCTTCGATTCAATTCAATTGAATGGTGCGCGGGGTAGACTTAGACTTAAATTTCGAGTGTCGCAGGATGGGCTTTTCAGATCAGAGAATGGAATTGACATCCATTGACTCGGTGCACACAATAATATCATATGAGCCGACTTCAGCTAGGTAATACAATATCGCAGTAAGGAAATTTGACAAACGCCCCTCCCGTCTGCCCACCCCTCTATCACTCGCCTACACCTTCCCAGGGCCCCCTCGAGAAATACCCGTTTGCCATTGACAAGGTATACACCCACACTGTTACTATTTATTATTTAAACACACACACACACACCCCAGTACTAATCGCCAAAACGTACCGCGTAGGGTCACGGGTTCTGAAAACTTCATCCGACCCCACAGATAAGCTCTGTACTCAGGCCCTAGACCCTAGGACCTGGGCGTTTTTGTGACGTCAGTAGGGTAGGGTATCTATCTAGCACACTTGCCGTTGTTTGTCAATGTCAGTGCAGGATAAGGAAAGGAAAGGAAAGGGTTTGTGATTCGATTGAAAGTGTAGTATCAGGATGGTTTCGTTTGTGGGTTTCAGTATAGATATACAGGCAAAGTGACCTAAGGATTATCGATCGATGGCCGCGCTCTCTCTCAGAGATTTAGGTTTCAAAACACATTTTGACAATGCTCGCCGGCTATGCAGCTATCGCTATCGATCAATCTAGTGTGAATTTATTATTACTCAGAGTCCCATAGTCCCATAGTCCCATAGTCCCATAGTCCCATAGTCCCATAGTCCCATATTCCCCATAGTCCCATAGTCTCATGCTGCCGTGAAAGTAAGCTCTGCTGAGGAGTCAGACGAAAATAGAGGGAAAGACAGCCCGTCTAGTATAGAAGTTGGTTAACAAACGACCTTTTGGCATCCGATCCCGAAGTTCTTCGAGTCTGCTGGTAGAAGGGAGACTATGCGTGTCGATACTTGATCACATACTATCAGTCTCGCGTGTATTTGCTATTGCCTATATAGGGTATGCCGAAGGTGTCAGGAGGGAGTTAGGCAAGAGTAGACCGGAGGATCGTTTCTCCACGGGCCATCAATGATCAATCCCTTCGTCTGTCTTTACGATAGAAGACCTGTGCGCCGAACCTAACCTTCACTCCGTGCACCATTCACAGGGTGAAGACGGATGCTGTCTGGTGGCGGTCAGGGATTGAGGCCAATAAAAGGGTTAGTTTATGGACGCCAAGGGCACGATTACTGCAATCAGAATCATCAGACAGGATCCGCCGTCAGTAGGGGCCCCGTTCTTCCTTTTTATGGCAGCACCAACTCCTCTTAGTGGTTAGACCTTGGCAAATCACTATTACGAAACGCGGGCACAGACGAGGGGATATGAATCGGTCGACAAACGGCCTGTAGCCACCCGCCTTCTCGAGCCTGACAGTAGAACAAAATCCTGCTGACTCTGCTGACTCGAGTCCGGGAAGGCAAACCATGCCCTGCTCGGGTCAACGACGGGATGGTGCATGTGCCGCCATTTTTCCCTTGAAGGCTCGATTGTGCTGGGATCTTCGCCTTACAGGTCGTTTAGATGTGAAGATAGAACCCGAGGACCTCTCTACTCTAGAAAAAAGTTTGTTCCCACCGGCCACCTCTTTCAGGTCGAGTAGAAACGGGGTCTGAGACCAGGCTACTAGGCAGGGTGTGTCCTGGGTCCTCTACTACCTGACTCGAGAAACTTGAAATCGGCTACTGACAGGTCGCATCTCAACCCTCCTCCCTTCCTGGCCATCCGTGTCGAAAAACGGCAAGAATGGAAGGCACAAATCGCAGTTCCGCCAACCCCCCTCCCATCGTCACTCACGAGGTGAGCGAGCTCCCATATGGTAGAAACATTGGGCGAGTGATAGCTTATGAGGCAGTAGAAAGTGGCGAGTGATGGCCCATGTTGTGGCCGCCAGCGCTGGATGGGGTGGGTGGGTTTCGCATGGGCTGGAAGGCGAGTTGGGTGGCTATTTGGCCTTTGAGGGGTAAAGGTCTGGTACCTGGATATGAATATTTTCACATTGACTTACGGTAATTAATTTCTGGTGATTAAATAGTTGGTGATAGTTATTTACATCTTTAGCTACATGTACAGCGCGATGTCAAAAGTCATGGGAAGGCACCCATTTTACACCAAAAATGCTACTTTTCAACATGTTCCTAGACCACCAATTATCATGAATGATTTCTGAGAATTAAGGAAGTATATTTCTTGCATGTCAAGAATTACTCTATCAGCTCAAAATTAAACTATTATGCTTCTAGCATGAACCGTGTTGATTTTATTGTGTTAAGTTGCCAAAAATGCGCCAAGACCACATATTTGTATGGGATGTAGCCAAATCTCCAAGTTGCTCTACTTCTAGCTCGTGTACTTTCTTCCAAATCTGACCTGAGAGAATGCCCTTTTAGATATATTAAATTTGATACCTAAAGTTTCAGTCTATAAAACCTTGTTGATTCCTGATCACAATTGGGTTGTGGACGTTCATTCTATTTAGGCGAATTTTGGTGTGATTTGGTTGCCTTCCCATGACTTATGACCAAGAACTATACGTATATACGTTTTCGGCCTAAATACTCGGAATCAGCCTCTATAAGCCTCCCTGCCTGTCTGCCTGCCTGCGGGCTGCGTGTCTATCCGCTCAATTTGATGGATTCCGTGCCCTATTTAGTATTCGGTGGTCGGGTCGGTGCTTGGTTTGCTGTCGGAATCGAAGAGATGGATTAGAAGAGTTAGATTCGGAGGTATACAGAGCTAGATTTCATTTGGAGCTACGTTTGGTAGCTTGATTCGGAGGTTTCGTGAAAATACCGAGTAGTGAGCACTCACGAGTGAGCCGATTCTTACCGACGGAAGGAGAAGAGGGCTATTCTGAGGGCTTGATTCGGAACTTTACTCGGCGGTAGATTTGGCTGGTTTCGAAGCTGATTTAGGTGTAGGTTCCGATTCGCTATTCGATTTTCCGGTTAGTCCATATTTTGGCGATGGTTGGATGATATGGAGAGAGTGTGAGGTAGGTAGTTGTAGATGGAGTGAAGGTGGTCGATTGAATGGAGCTTGTGGAGGGAACGGAAGTGAAAGAGGATGTGAAGAAGCGAAAACCGCAAAGTTCATAACCCTAACCCATAGAAACCTTATTTTCCTGACGGGCTTCGCTATTCCGAAGATTTAGTACCGCGAGGTATCTTAATCGAGTCTCATCTATACGTAATCTTGAGCAGAACTCACGATTATTCCCAAAACAAGCCAATTTGCGCACCCGCGCGTGCGCGCGCGCGACACCCAGACCGATACCTACCTGACGACCCCATACTATCACTCACAATCCCCTCCCCACCTAAGCGAGCTTACACGATTCGATCTGGCCCGCAGCTGTCTCTAGTATCGATCCATATCCCTCAACACCCAAACCCATTCCATCTTGAAATGGCAACCGGGACATGGACCATCACTCGCACATTTCTACTATGTCATGACTCATCACTCACTCAGGGTTAGGGTTTTGTGGGATGTTAGTCACGGGTTGAAAACTCGCGGGATGAGGTGGGCGTGCGGGTTGTTGGTTTTCTTCGTAGGACATGTTTAATCAAGCCGCTGAGGGAGCAGGAGTATTGAGGAAGGGTCAGGTGGGGTTTGGTTGGGTAGAGTGCGGTTGTGGACTGTTGTAGTTCTTAACACCTGCTATGGATTGGATCACACAATATCACTCGCCGCGACCACCAAAGTATGCGAATTGCAATATACGAGGTGCATGAAGGATATGTAACACTCTGTAAAAAAAGGTAAAGTTTGGCCTGCTTGGCAAGTTCTCCTGCATCTACACCCGTCTCTGTCACATACCTATGTGCCCCTACATCCTCCCCTCGGCGGGGAGAAAGAAAAATGAACACGAGGTCGGACATCGATATTCAAATCTTTCGTTCCCAGTTGGGGGGGGGGGGGTAAGTTGCCGCCTCTGGATTTTACAATGGGAAGGAGGAATGACAGATAGCAGCACGCAAGATGACTAGCTACGCATCCAGGAGAATTAAGTAAAATGTTTGGGTACTGAGCGGGACGAAGATATGGAAAGAGTTGCAAGATATCGGCCGCTTATGGGTAAGAGATAAATGAGATACTCGAGTTTTATAAGACTTAGAGATTATTATTGTGGGACAGGCGTCGCAATGGGTATCCTCAGGCACCGACCCGCCCCGACCGCCAAAGCAACTTACGCACTTGATGACCCAACACTATTCACTTATCCAGGCTTCTCAGTTTAACCCGGATAAGCGGTAAACGCTCGGGTACCGAAGTCGCTAATATCCTGACTGTTGATCTCAGTGATACTGAGGCTCTCATAGTCTACGGGCTGCACACAAGGATGAACTACCATTAAACAATCAATCCGGAGGTACACGAAATATCACTCGATCAACAAATCCGACCACCAAACTAACGTATTTCACCAGGTAACCGCGCGGGTAAGATATTCCCCGCCAACACTCTATGTAGAATAAAAAAATATATATATAAAAAATATCTGATGGTCTTGACTCGAGCCAGACGTTATGTGGCCCGGGTCACGTGTCTGAAAATTAATAAACTTGGCGTTCTGGATTTTTTTTTTTTTAAATCACAGTTCTATTAGATTCTGGGTACAAGAATATCGCATGCTGCTAACGCTATGGCGTGAACAAAACCCATCCCCTATGCCAGACCCAAAAGCTATAGTAACTGTGGTGTGCTACCAACCGCACGCCCCTTCCAGGATTGACGGCTTAAGTCCCCCCCCAAAAAAAACAAAAGAATAGAAAGTACAAAGGAAACAACAGGAAGTATGTAAAACATGACCGACCCGATGGCCGACTACTTAGAGCCCATGTTATACTGGTTATGGTGTACCACCAACCGCGCATCCTCTTTCAAGGTAGACGACAGAGGGGATCCGTATCGAAATTAGCCCCAAATGGAGCAATGGACCGAACCTGGAGGCGCCAGGATGGAGAAAAGGAGGAAAAAAAGGAAGGCTTTGTCAATGAAGAGGAAGCCCTGGAGGAGGAGCAGGAAGCCTCACGGGAAAGGAGGCGGCCGGAGCAAAAATTTGCTTAGTCTTGGCAATTGAAGCCGAAGAGGAGTCTTTAGGGAGGAGTGGCCCCGCACTTCGCGAACTTTTGGTAGAGTTGAGAAGGGGCTTGTCAAGGACAGGAGGGATGGTTGGCGTTCTGGATGCACGCCAATTTATCAACTAGACTAAGCCGGACTGGGTCTGGCTCGATCGAGACTAGGGATGGTGCTAATGGTACAAAAAAGCTCAGCGTACGTCTGCTAGCTGGAGCTAGTAGATACGATATTTTCAATACTGCTCAGGGAGGCTACTGTGTAGTAGAGTATCAAAAGTACAACCTTGAGAGCATGGCTATTAACTGCATGATCTCACCGTACTCAGCTGGTTACTGGAGGATATTTTTTTCGTCAATCCTTTTCTTTTTTGTTGCAACGGTGGTGGCTTAAAGGTCTGATAGTAGTTTGAGTAAATGGGGGACAGTAAAAACCTTTCCAATTATTGTTTTCTACGAGCCTTCTGGGTCCGATAGAGTAACCAATTAACGATACCAGCCAAGGAGAAAACAGGTCTTGTCTAGCTTTAGTTAGACTTCTGGCTATGGGTGTACCCGAAGATTTAGCTCATCATTTGATCTAAAAACCTCGACAGGTGCCAGGTGGTCCTTTTAATCAGAGACTTGCGCCTGTTCGAGGTGTCTCCGGTCCTGTTGACGAGTTTCGATAAGGTTTTTTGCTGACATAACGAGTTCATTGGGCAAAAGATAATCGATTAGGACACGGTTTCTGCTCAATTGCTATGATATTTCGTCTGTCTGTCCATCTATGCAACTCTCTGCATGCACATCTTTACTAGCGCCCTAACTACCTCTGCACCCTGCATATTTGGTCGGTCTGCTGTGGATTAGATGGAAGTCCGTCTAGGTATCAGTGCAGGCATAGGGAGCTATACAATTAATGGATTAAAAAAAAAAAAAAAGAAAAAAAGGGCGTAGAAAAGTGTCAAAATCACGCCAAGAATATGAATATAGTCCATATTAGGACTAGTGTCAAGACTTTATTACTGGTTACCTAGGCGACCGAAGAAGACATCTCACATTTAGACGAGCCGGGACGGGGTTTTGGTAAAAAAGACAAGACTTCTGGTGCAAAGTATCTGGTGCGGAGTTCGAGAGACGAGGGATGTCGCTTTAGCGAAATTCGTTTTTTCGCCGATGATGCCAAAAAGCTTCATGAAATATCACTCGCTCAAGCAATTCGACCTACTAAACTTTAGTTTCTATAAATAATATAGGGCTTGGAATTTCTCTACAGACAGTGCACCGTGGCCCTCCTGCACCGCCCCATCTAAGCCTTTCTATAAGAGCATAGCAAGCCTCGACTGAATGGACAGGCTTGTCTGTAGCATCGCTGGTTCCTTCATAAATCGATCATTGATTTCCGTCGACGCGACATACTTCATATTGAATACGTGTCTTTCTTTATATCTAAGTACTAAATGTCTGCTAGTAATACCCGAAAGCATTCATACAGTTCACAAATTGCACAGATTCCACTAGTAACTCATTCACTTTACCGGATTCGAAAGCGATCAAGGCTGCTAGTGGTAGTCCTCCGTGTGGTGTGCGGTGTCCTTGTAATAGGAGCCATCGTACTTTGTATATAGAAGCAGCCGTGATCTACCAGGCCAAATCCGCGCAGCCTGAGAGATGCTCCCGCGGCCCAGTATATAAAGTTCGCATTCTTTAGTTTCCGGTGCTTGTGCTATATACATTAGCCGCAATTCAGATTAAATGTTGTTACCCGCAGTACTCGGCTTGCATACTAGTAGCAAAGTATTCAATTAATTAAACCCGTTGTACTCGCGCCGCATGTGGTTGTCGAACAGATGTACCGATATGGTTTGTAGTTCCGTACGCGTGCACGTTTTAACCCATAATACGTTGTTTATTTTGAGATAAAATACTTCCCCCCCGGGGGGGGGGGGGGGGGGGGTGGGGGCAGCCGAATCGGTGTTGGATTAAGACACAAGCCATGACTGAAAATACGCCAGCCGAATCAATAGCTTTAACCGACTATGGGATATACTCTTACGACGTGTTGAAATACGTAATTAACAGGTGGTCAATATCAACAGAGAAGGTTCGCACCCTCCGACCAGATAGATGCGGTACAAGCTGTAATTCGAATACAAAAACAAAAATGAGGTTTTGCTCGATGGGATATCAGGGTTAGGGTTGACATCAAGATTAACAAACTGAGTGTTCGCTCCGGCTGCGAGGGCGACAACCAACGGGTGCCGGTTCGAACCTCAATGAAAACGAACCTACCTACCGTGAATTTTAACTATGTGGAAGCGGCAGCACACGGTGTTAGTATCGCAGTTCAATACATTACGAACGCGCACTTATTGAAATAATTGCCCTCGAACCCCTAGCTCACTTTGTTGCTGAAGCTCAACCCTAGCCTGACTATGAACATGCGGCCAGATCCTACGGTAGCTTTCCGGTTGTGTGCATTTTTATTAACCTTTTGTATATCGAAAAATGCTGCCCACTCTAAAGCGGGTGCCAAGATTCTGGTTTTTGTTCACAGATCCCTTTATCTTACCGATTAGTTCATCTCTGGGTCTCATTAAAATCACGATCCTCTGTTGTGGTAGGCAGAATGGAGAAACGGAGGGATACTTTGGTATTGTTGGGTATATGGTGGTCAACACCAGTGAGGTCCAGATTATCGCAGTTGGTCCGATTGTAATGATGAGAGCTAGAGGGAAGAGACGGTTATCCTCGCTTCATTCCTAATAACCTATTGTCCTAGTTACAACTAGTCCTTTGATCGTAATGAACAAGTATGACGTAGAGTAGCTAGTTCTACGTTGCTATCCCTTAGGCGGTCAGGCCGAATCTCAATGTGTTACCGAACCTCATATAGTTAATGTTCTCTGATAAGCGCTCTGAGTGTTCAGTCTCTCCTTGAGAATATTACCATACGCTAGAGAGCTCCACATCCTGTTCCACTAGAGACAGGTAGAGAATGAACAGTAACTGCGTTCAACTGAGCACATTAATCATATCAAGTTCGGTAACACATTGCGATTTGGCCTGACCGCCTAAGGGATAGCAAGCGAGTTGTTCTCTATGTACCAAATGGTGCTAGTGGGTGATCTATGCTGGTCCATTCGCGAAATCGTCAAATCCTTGAATGACCTCGAACAGATCCCCACATTTGGCGATGGCATCCCTTAAAGTGTCCCAGGCAGGAAACCAGGACTCCTGTACGAGGTTGATACAGGTCACAACCTGCACGGCTAGATCTACATATGTAGAGCGGCGTTAGCAACTAATATCGCTTGGTAACGGGGCAACTGTCCAATGGTTGAAGGGAAAATAAACTCCCAATATTCCCGAAAAGCTAGGGTCTGTTCGGTTGACACAAAAATCCATGGATTGGTTGCCATCCGTGGATTAGGCCTAATAATTACCTCCGGAGGTTGTTTTTTATTCAATCCATGGATTGCAGCCAATTTAGTGTCAACCGAACAGGCCCTTATCTGCACATACTTATAGCTTCAAAAATTATTACACATTTTTTTGAACTTTTATCAGCTCTGTTTGATGGAGTAGTAAATTATTTAGGTTTGCCACTGCAGTAGAATCACGAAGCAACCAACTTCAAGCTCTTTAGATTTTTTTGTTTGTTTAATTCATTAATTACACGCTCTTTAGAATTTTATTGCTTAATAATGCGATCATCAATGGCAATGAGAATTCTTTCTATATAATTGCATGAGCATATCTACATGTAATATTGTAAACCCCCGAATTTGGGCGATAAAAGGCGGGTGTCCCGTTACTAAACGACCACGGGTTTAATAATACTGCTGTCCACCATGGCTATTTGAAAATGGAGGAATGAATAGAAGCCGGGGGTTTTGATAACAATCAGGCCAAGAAAAAGGACTGGCGCAAACCTTCTAGGTAAGCATAGATTAGACCGTCCTGGTCTGAAGCATAGTCAACCACCACATGACACGAAAAAAATAGGGACACAGGTCTGAGAACGGGACCAGAGTTCCACTAGGCGCCGGCGTCTGGGATTTACCTTATTGAAAGTATCGAGAACGAAGACATTTACATATATACATGCAAGTGTATATAATTAACACACATAAAGCCGGTAATATGATATGATAATACTAGTATAAAGACGACATCCAGAATTATTGACTCAGTCAATGGTAAATTAAATATAGCATATAGTCATAGCTCTAATCTAATTGCAAAACAACCCAATGGTTACATGAACTGCGGATTTGATAACCTTGATGAATTCAGCCAGCTTACCCATCATCCATAAATATCGATCAAAAATTCCCGCTAACAGTCGCCGAATACCCATTATATAAATTTCCAGCCCCGTTCCCGCCTCTCAAGCCCGGGCTCCCAATATCCCTCTCAAAACTTCCTGCCTCTTGTGATGACACTTCATATGAGACCTCAGTTTTAATCATCAACGCTGGTTCTGGATCCACTATATGCTCCACTGAATCTGAACTATTAAGGGTCGTACTACCCATTCTCAACTTCCTGTTCGCAAGCTCAACCGATCTAGGATTTGAGGGGTCACTAGAATGGGAGTTCTCGAAAGTGTTGAGTCTACCGTTCCAGAATCGCTGCGAAAAGATCGGTCGGATCATGGGAGCATTTCCGACTAGGACTGCGACGAACGTCTCACGGCAGGCCCAGATAGCCGCGGTAGACGAATTCTTGGAGTCCTGTTCGAGGATTAGTTTATGTCTTAGTACAATTGTAAGCTTTTTGGTATCGCACTGTCAAGCTGAATGCGCAGCGGAGAACTGCGGCTATCATCACGAAGATACCTGCTGAAAACATGATGACGAGGAACATTTTACGCTGTATTGGCATGCGGGTTCTAAGGAGTAACTATAGATTTGGTTCTCTGTTTAGCATTAACTGGCACAATTGGTTTGAAGACTGGATGAATGAAGTACTCACTGGTAATGGTACGGAAATAATTAAGCCATCCGTGAAAAGATTTAGAATCAAAACCACGAGATAATACACTGGATTTTCTATTTGGCACATTACTAAGAAGAATCTATGATTAGCCCCGTTGAAAACGAATGAACTATGAGGAGACTTACAGCCTGGATCAGGTACAACCTTTTTCCATCGTATAGGGTCAGCAAATTTAATATATTGATATGGGTCCTTGGAATAAATCCTATGGCCGGTTGGCTAAGTACCTGGAAAGACTTGTACCAAGGTCTAAAGAGTAAAATTAGCATAAGTGTCTTATAATTTTAAATCAAAGAGACTATAGATAAAGGAAAATCAATTTAACGAACCTACAAGTTAAGAAAAGTGTAAGTATTATAACAATCCAAGTCACCCCGACACTCACAAAACACGACCGGATCAATCCTTCCCGGTCGAGCCCCAGGCTGAATAAATCCGACAACAAACGTCAGTACAGGCCTAAATTTGGGAATTCTGGTTTACCAACGTTACGCGTTTGAAAAAGAACACCATACATAGCTTTAAAATGTATATAAGACCCGTATAGGTAAACCACCCTACCATAAATGCCTTCGTCCCCATTACCCTCATTTGGACTTGATGCGGTGTGAGAGCCTCCCGTTCTGCTTCCGTGAGGCCAAAATTACTTCCTCCAGCAATTCCTACGAGATGAGCCATCGTTGACTCGACAGCATATACAATCTATAGTTTTGTTAGTACCAGATACATGCATTGGAAGAGATTGCTATATTGTAACTAGCTTAATGGGTGGGTTCATTTATACAGGTACTTACCAGGCCAATAAACATCAGATAGTCGTCCGGTTTTAAGCCCGCGAAGCCGACCATCTTCAACCGTGCTACCAGACGCATAAGGATCACAACTGTTCCGACCGAGAATAAGGTCCATGACTCGACAACGTAGGCCGACATTCTGCAAGTATGTACGTCCGTTTGGAAGGTGCTAACTTGTTGGTTGACTTCACGGACATCAACGACGCCCATCGAGGGGCCTCCGGGTCTATATAAGACACATCGATAAAATCGAAATGCTCTATAGTACTAATGGTGAGCTATAAAGTTGAATATATGAATTCGAACCACATGCGGTAGGATATATACGGTCTGCAAGGTCCCTTATCCCCTTCGTCCGTCGATGCCGCCCACCCTATAATAGAGAAATTAAATTTGTATGGGAGATCTATTATTTGATAAGAGAGATAAGGAGATCTGTTAGTAAAGACATACCAGATCTGCTTTTTCTTGGGTGGGGCAGCATTTTCCGACAGACGAAGGGATACTGTCGTCCACGGGGTATCGACGGACACTGGGTGTTGACGGATAAGCCAAAAGAGACAGCTAAGCCCAGTTTTCGCCCTTGTCCACCAATACCCAGGGCCCGCCAATACCCCGTGAACGACAGTGGCCTAGTGTTTTAATCCTTCGTTTCGCCCCAGAGACCTATTTCTTGGTTGGCCCCATGTGTCTGCAGATCGTGGAGAAACCTTGACATATACCACCACAAGCCCTATAACCCTGAAAACCATTGGCCTGGAGTCAGGGTGGAATCTTAAATCGCGTGCCCCATGGGAAACCATCGGGCCGGCATCAAAGAGGGGTCAGGGCACTGAAAAGATTCAAAGTGGCGTATCTAGAATATATGCACCCGGTACAGAATGATCCATGGATCGGTCAGCTTTCTTATTCAATCTTCTGGCTCACGTATTTCCCCTGAGCTGTCTCCAATTAAATATCGGTCCAAGCAAAGCATTGCAAACCAAAGTAAAGCAAAAACAACGTCGCTTTTTTCCATCGAGACGGAAAATGTCTCGGGAGGGGAAGATGGACCTTCTTACTGGTGAATTGTGTAGCGGCATGCTCGTCGTCATATCATTTATCGCCTGGTCGGCCGAGACCTGCTTAGAATTTGGTGCCCTGCAGCCTTGGCAACTTTGGACCAAAAATTACTGTTTGTGGGAGTTGCTTGTTGAAATCTCAACTGTATCATTACTCTATATGGCAAGGCAATCACCAGGTTTGTGCAATATGCAGAGCACCAGATTCTGAGCAGGTCTTGGCCGACCAGGCGATAACTACAGTCTTTTACCGTCTCTTGACGAATACTGCCAGTTGACGAACAGGGGACTTTGGGCGAATAGAAATTAAAAGGACCGGAGATCTCGCAGCTTGGCTGTTGCTTGACTGTTTCTTGCCATACTTGGAATCCCTGTTCGTCAAGTGGCAGTATTCGTCAAGAGACGGTAAGAGACTGTACTTGCTTACCAGCAAAAGAACCAAGTGTTGGAAACAGGGATCATTTGTCTCAGAGAACGGCGCATATGAACCCGAAAATGCAAATGTCTATTTTGTATGGCAGATCGGCGCCACCCCATACAAATAATCCTTGACTATCGAACTCGCATTTTCGGGTTCATATGCTGGCAAGCAAGTACAAACTATCCTTGCCCTAAGCACCCACATTTTCTGGTTCTTCTACTGGTAGGCAAGTACAGAGTCTGGGAGAATTATTGCGAAAGTGGGCTTTCCGTGACCCGATAGTTCCATTGGCTTTTGAAAGAACTTTTGCTGTGAGCACAGACCAAGAAACCCACTCTTTTAGCGCTGACTTTCGCATTAATTCTCCCCATCACTGTACTCTACCGCAAAAACTCACGAACTTTGCTAGCGGATCTGACCAAAAACTAACTTGTAGAGGAAATATCTGAAGCTGATCTCTGCCTTTCAGCGAATCATCAATGAAGAAATCCCTGCACGGAGATAATCAAGTTGGCGAGTTTCTACGGTACTCTACTCGCAATTTCCTAGCGTTTCCGGACGCAACTGCTATTGCATACACAGAAAAACCCCGCCAAGGCTATCTTTTGTATGGCATGCAATAGTGGTCGCGTCCGGAAACGTCAGAAAACTGCGAGTACATACTCTATTAATCACGAGAGTTGCGTAATGATGCATACTAACTACTACTCGCAGCAGGCAACAAGTACCCGAAAATGCACGGTCTAATCTGCAATTTCTATTGGAGTAGAAGTCAAAAATACGCCAAAAACTTGCAGCTGCATATTCAGGTACTTCAGGCCCGTCGCGAGTAAATATAGGTGGTGCAACCGATGTTGGAGCTGTTAAACTTCTACATGTGGGTGATATTTCCTTGTTTCCCAGAAAAGCCCTATGTACTTAATTTATACCATAAAGACCTCGATGCACAGCCTGTAAATCTTCTTCCTCCCGCCAGCTCCGGGAAGATCCATTATGTCATCAAAACCAATGTTACCGTGTAGGTACATACTGGTACATATCTGCAAGGACAATGGAGCTCATGGCTACTAGCTTGTTAATTAAAAGGTCGGAAGTCGTTGCAACCAAATCCCCACAACGCGCGAGTACATGGATGTTGTTTCTTTACGCAAGCCTAGTAAAATATACCTACTCGGCCGCGCGAGTACAGTCGCACCTCGTTATGTCGTTAGCGTATTCTGGGAGCCAAACCCCTACGAGATAGCAAATATACGAGACAGCAAATAGTTTTTGGTGGAGATGGGCAGTACCTGTCCCGCAAATCCGTACGAGACAGCAAGAGATCCGAGATATCGAATTACGAGATAGCGAGGTGCGACTGTACGTGAGAGCTTCCATATGACGAGTAGGATGGTGTGGGTGCCGAGAACCATGTGGGCAGACATTTAGTCCTTGCTTTGGGGAGTTGCCCGAAGTCTGTTCTCAAAACAAGTTATCGGGTACTGGGTTCTACCAGGCCGTCCGGATAGGTATGTACAGCCACTCTGCAAAAGTCTTCGTGATTCTGATTTCGGAGTGGGACATTTCTTCATATATAACCGTGGCGGACCATCAACAGGAGGCTTTCCCAGTGACCAATAGTGCCCAAAATCAATGAAGGAGACTAATGATCTACTTTCTTTTATATACAGTCGCACCTCGTTATGTCGTTAGCGTATTCTGGGAGCCAAACCCCTACGACATAGCAAATATACGAGACAGCAAATAGTTTTTGGTGGAGAAGGGTAGTATAGCGGCAGGTAATAAGTGATGGAACCTAGCGATACCTGTTTTGGTAAAACGCCACCAACATTTGGTGTTTGTACTCCCAAGGCGTTCCATCACTTATTACCTGTCGCTGTACCTGTCCCGCAAATCCGTACGAGACAGCAAGAGATCCGAGATATCGAATTACGAGATAGCGAGGTGCGACTGTATAGTCACGAACTATCTAATAAGTATATAGATATACCGATATGCAATGTGTTATTTAAAGGTTGTGATTGGCCAGGTTTGAGGGGTTTTCTTTTTCTCTATCAAATATGTTTGTCAGTAAGTAGATATTCTATCAAATATGTTGGAGTTAGTAGACCGTGTGCACCTGTGCCGAGAATGTACCTGTGCCGAGCATCTTATCTGATCTCTAGGGATCCGCTCCAAATGGTGGCTAAAATGCTACCTTTATTATAAGGTGCTCGGCACAGGTACATGCTCGACACAGGTGCACACGGTCTAGATATTCTATCAAATATGTTTGAGTCAGTCAGTAGATATTGGTTCCAACATACCTTAAGTCAACCAAATAGTATATCAGATATGTGCACAGGGCATCTTGGGGTTTCAGTGATCCTAAGCGTTGGTAAACTGATATTGTTTAAGCTATAATAGTTCCTACTCCGGCCAAAGGCCGGAAAATGCTTGTATTATATATTTTTCGTTGTTTTAAATCCAAACATTAATAACATCAACTTCACCGGCGCGCCACACTGCGCACTGACATTAAAACTAAATCACGAACACTGTAATGCTATTGCTCAAATGTTTACCGAGAACACGCCACGTTCCTACAACTAGCAAATGGGAGCTTGGCGGAGGTGTGTAGGTTTCCTTATGATTATCTTAGCTGCAATCTCTTGTGGCGAGCTGTGGCTTACGTGTAAGATTATGCGGGGGAGCGCTTCTTCTGGTATCCGGCTGGTCATCGATCTGGAGATCCGGATGGTGGCGGATGTTATTGTATCAATGCATAAGGCAAGTAATTCGCGAGAGAAAACAAACATCACTTACAGTTGTTCACCGTCGCTTGACGAATACTGCCAGCTGACGAACAGGGGATTTTGGGCCGCCATACTTGGAATCCCTGTTCGTCAAGTGGTAGTACCCGTCAAGAGACGGCGAACGACTGTACATGAGCTCCTGTGCTACACGTGCAAATTTAGATGCATAAACTCTAGAAATCACTAAAACGGGTCGAGACCCAATGGCCCGGGGCAGATCTCTTAAATCACTGGGTCGGGGGAAACAAGCTTTAAGCAAGTCATGAATCTAGGATCAAAGGGGAAAAAAGCGAAATCCCAGATGCGCGCAAGGAGCGATAGTTGTAAAGTGTGATTTTGCGCTACATAGGCTAATCTACCGTACTTAGTTAGACGTTTCAAGCACTATTATTCACGGGGTAGACACTGAACCGTGTTAACAAAAAGCCAAGCACCCCCCATTGGATCAGATCCTCTTGGGAGTCAACGCTAGTGAATGACAGTATGTAATAATTATGCTCAATGTGATGCACATCGCGGTCCGAGCGAGGAAAATGTCTCCTTTGACCTGCAACTACCATTATAGGCTAAAGCTTCCTGGGCTTGGAACGTGGATTTAGTGGGGTGCATGCGATCTACCTGTTTTAGTCCCACTAAAGCGCGCCGCTTTTATTTGCTTTTCTACAGTTGACATCAGTGGGACCAACAGATCAATAATGGAAGGGAAGCTGTGTTGAATCTGGTGCGATATGGGCGGGGTAAACATAGAGCTTGCTCATCGAATATAGCTGCATAAATTGTTGGTTAATTGGCACTTGACACGTCTAGCTAACATACAGTCGTACCACACCATGGACAATTTCGCAAAGAGTTGGTAAGGAAATTGAAATCCCAAGGGATCCAGAGTATTTAGTTCAGGCCTATCGAGTTTCGACTGTGCGCGTTCTCATAATTGCTTCCTAGCTGTCTGTACTAGCCTTCCTACGATCGGTTACTCACTATTCTATATAGTCTACAGACATACATGTATGTTGCTCTCTAATTACATAAATATCTCCACAACCACAGAAGACATAAAGGAGTTATTGTCGTTTCATAACCTATCCTCGTATAAAACAACCACAGGTTTTATGATCCAGCAATAGCGTACTTTTTCCAGATGTGCGAGTACTGTAGTCTACTTAGTACTTATTATATCCCCTAGTATCCCTTAGACGGATGAAAGTTGTCAAATTCGCGACCACACTCTTTCAGGCTATCGCTAGCCTAATATTAGCAATTGTTGGCAATTCTTGATTGGTTCTGTTGTTGTTGCCAAACGTAAAAAGCAAGATAATTCCCTTACTAAGTGGTGCACTGTCCAGGTCGCGAATTTGACAACTTTCATCCGTCCAAGGGATACCAAAGGTATCCCCGTCGACAGCAGGATATTTTTTTCTCTCTCTCTCTATACTGAGATCTCTATAAAAGACATGTTGAATACTTTCAGGAAGGTTTAGTCTCCAAAATATTGGGTACTATCTAGATATACCATCTCTACGAGATCCTTATTGAGAAATACACATCCCTTATTCTATAGGGGTAAGCTTTAGACGTTAGTTATCTATATAGGGAGATATCTAGCTATATGATAACTTAGCCAATAGGTTGGATAGCGAAATATAGCCGATTCTGCAAATTCGATACTTTACCCTACCAGGTGGAGTGGTCCATTATGAACGACTGAGTTTAGTATATCATTATTATTATTATGATACGGTAGATGTATATACACATGTACTTTGACGAGATCGCTGGGAAGCTAACCCATTAAGCCCCGAGTTTCTTCTCATAAGATGTCACCACTAATGGGCACGAGACGGAAAGTCTTGATACTTTGTCTCGGTATACGAGACGAAATAAAATCTAGTTAGAAGGAGGGAAGACAAAACATGGCAAAACTTAAAATGTCTCTCCTCGGGACTTTCGAAATCTGAGTGATCATCTGTTGCTCGGATATCAGCATCAAAACATATGCATGGCACGAGAGAAATAGGGGGCGGGTGTGTCAGATTTGGAGGAAATGGTTTTGTATGGGAACCAGAGAATATACCACCGTTAGCCTAGACAGAAATCTCGTAGTAGATCGATTCTCCAATTGATTTCCGTAGATTGTTTAGTTGACTCTTTATCTAAATGGTAAAAGACTACAATACCACGCGTACGGACTGAATTTACGATAAATACTAACTATATCTAGGTTGCCATGGCAACCACCGTCCTCACAACCTCGCAACATCTATCTGCCAATAAAAAAAAGGTTCTGTGGGAGACGTCTATCCCATGACCCGTAGCTTGGTTTTGACACTTTGCCTCCTGAAACCCACCACTCATGAAACTATGCAATCCTGAGCTCCACACCTTAAAACTCATCTTGATGAGATCTGAGGTCAATTAAAGAACATACGGTCGACAACCAGGCACCGTTGGTTATTGGCGAGGGCTTCAAAGCCCTCTGCTACGGGTCAAGGGATAAGCGTCTGTGGTTGGAACGGAGCGTACAAAGAAAACTTTAAACTTTGGCACTAGCTAGGATAGGTGGCATAATAAACTTCTAGCTAAAATACGAGTACAGTCACTCACGGGGTGAAGGCGGATCCTGTCTGATGGCGGTCAGGGATTTGAGGCCAATAGCAGAGTTAAGCCCGGGGCGCCAAGGATAAATTACTACGGCAACAACCATCAGACAGGATCCGCCGTCACTAGGTGAGCGACTGTACTGGTAAACATCGGAGACATGTCTGATGGTAATCCCTCTCCCACACTCGTATATAGTAAGTAGGGTCAGAAGGTTACTAAGGGTATAGTCATGAACCATCCTCCACGCACCACAGTTCCTACTTACTAGTACTTTCCCACCCTTTAGTATTATAATGTCTTTCTGTGTTTAGAAACAAAGCAAGTAAGGTTGTACGCGAACACTACACGCATCGCTTTTTATCACGTGGTTGACTATTTCCTATACCAGTACGGTGATATATCCGGTGCAGAGTTACCAATGGGACTACCCGGGACTCGGATGGCTCCGCCCAGCCCAGCCCAAGCAGTAAGACGTCCGTCCCAGCCCATGCGAGTTTCATGGGATTAGTCCCGGGACAGGTATTGGGACTAAATACTAGTCTCGATTTATACCTATTCTCAATATTTGGCGAGTATGGTGGAATTTGAGGGAAACTTTCAAAATTATTTATTTGATAGTTATTTTATATTAAAAACTAGTACTTTCTTCAGTCCCGAGCTAAGGTTAAGGGTCCGTTTGGAGGAAGTAAAGTTTAGAAATAGGGTTAAGCAACAATCCCGTTAGCAACGTCCGGCAAACTGAGAAATCCTTAAACAGTGGGATGTGCGTTGCAACGTGGAAAAGCAAGTCAAAGTTACTTTTTCAAAACTCCGTTAAAATCACTTAAGAGTGGCATGTCAAGCACAACAACTCTTCTCATAACCGAAATTGGTTGCATAACGGAGCTTTGGGGCTTTCTTAACTCCGTTTAGGCCGTTCCCAAATGCGCCCTAACAAAGCCCAATCGCGGCCCAACAACAAGACCCCTGGCCTAGTCCTGGCCTAGGAGATCTAGTCCTGGGACAGCTCACGAAAGAGATGTCCCATTGGAAACTCTGATCCGGTGTGCTTATTTAAGAGTATTTTTTCGCCCTGGTTTCCATGCCAAAATCCTTCTTGTGATGTCAAAACCCCGAGTTCTATTCCAAAAAAAAAACCCGGGATACTATACCACAAAGCTCGCGGGGGTGATTGATTGGCCATATCCTCTGCCAAAAACCGTGGTTTCTAGGTCAAGCCCCCGGATTCTATACCGAAAACACAGGTTGCCATTCCGGAATTTAATGTGGCCGATGAGTCGAGTTGCTTCAAGTCCTCGACTTGAGCTTCTCTCTCAAGCTCTACGAGTTCAGATAGGTCACGAGTTGAGTTCATGGCTCGAGCTTTACAGTTGGCTCGACTTGAAATAGCTTGAGCCATTTGCATGTTACTAGATACAAGCATTTTCCGGCCTTTGGCCGGAGTAGGAACTGTTATGGCTTAAACAACATCAGTTTACCAACGCTCAAGATCAATGAAACCCCAAGATGCCCTGTGTACACATCTGATATACTATTTGGTTGACTCAAGGTATGTTGGAACAAATATCTACTGACTGACTCAAACATATTTGATAGAATATCTACTGACTGATAAACATATTTGATAGAGAAAAAGAAAACCCCTCAAACCTGGCTAATCAAAACCTTTAAATAACACATTGCATATCGGTATCTCTATATACTTATTAAATTTAGCTAAGTGAATTGATTCTGGGCAGTAGGGATATCTCTACCAAATCTTTCTTATGATCTTTATCCTTAATACGTACAAAAGTACCTGTAACCAAGCATAATGGGACTTATTGATCCTTCAGAAATTAATTTATAACTTTGGCTGGAGATTTGCTTGAGAGCTTGAGATTTTTCCCATGAGTACGAGCCTAACCTTGAACGAGATAAGTTGGTTCGAGCTATGTCCAAGGCTCGATTTGAGCCGGCTCGGCGACCACATTACCAGAACTTTGAGTTTCCCCCGGATTATTATTGCTCCAACACCCTAGTAGTAGTCTAGTATTGACTACAATATATCCAACATACCGAAACATAGATTACCCACAATCAGAAAAACAGCTTAGGCGCTAATGGTGAGACTAGTCCGATGATTTTGCGGTTCGGATCTAGGTGCTATTTAATACATCGTGTGACCCAGGCATTAGTACTTGGATATAAACTATTTATAGCTTTCTAGGTGACTTAGCTCAATCCATTTTACTTAGTGACAAGATACCCCGCTGTAATCCAAGAGCTCAAAGTCCCGGCCTTTATCTCGCGCCACCCCACATTGTAAATGCGTGGGATCCATAGATCATAAATAACCGGGAAAACTCGGTGGGGGTTTTTTTTTTCATAAGAACCGAGTGATATCCTATGATGGATTACCTTCTCTCTCTGCGCGTTTCCTCACAACTATGGACGTGCTCGCCATTCTGGCAACTAAAAATGCGATATACCTGATTTTCAGTGGTTGGAATACCCATCTACGGACGTCCATCGATAGGGTGTGTCAAGGACTCGCCACAGCATGCTCATGGCTAAGTGTGCGAAGAGTTGCTTGGTGTATAAGGACCAGCCACCCCATGCCCTACTCAGTTGTGTGATACCTACGGAGAAACGAAAGTTTCTCCTCGCCGGATTCATATCCAAGCATCGATGGGCGGATTTGGCGGGAGCGGTTGGAGCGAGTGATAGTCTGTGATTGGGGATTGTTGGATTAGGTGGGTGAAACCAACGGGTTGGGTTCTATTGGAGGTTCTAAGGGGACGGGGACTTATTTTTCGGTCTGTACGAAGCGTGAAGATAGGAGGTGCTTGGATCGATTGGGTTTTGAGCTTTTATGGTTATCTGGTGTTCGCATTTTGATTGTAGCCGTTAGCAAGTGACAGCATCTGCTCGGAGAACCATAGGTGCAAGAGAAAAGCTAATATATATACATACAGTACTTCTTACTGTCTCGTTTTTCTACCGTAATTGACAGTTATCCTCACATGTGAAGTTGTGGACGAGTGATAGTCTATGCACTAAGTTGTTGGCGAGTGATATCGTGTGGTCTGAGCGCTTGGCTGATTGATTACTCATCAACTAAGAATAAGGCGTGGCCGAGTGACAGTATGTGCTTGAAGGCGCTGGCGAGTGACAATATGTGCTTGGAGAGCCACGAATTTTTCTTTTCTCATTTTTTTTTGTTTCATTTCGGAGAGCCATGAGGTAGGGGGACAGGCATACTTAGTATCTGTGCTCGATTGATGATGATACAGGAAAGGAGTCGAAGAGAGAGATAGAAATAAATAGACGACGATAGAAGCTAGCGAGCTGAGACCACTGTGTCCCTGTGACCTGACCTTCTCCGGGCTACCATTTGTCCTCCTCTTATTACACAAGGTCTACACAGCATGCAAAGAAGAGGGTGGGATGATATACTCTAGCTCTAGGTACACGCCCTCGCTCGTTAATATAATTGAAGGCCGGGGGTTGCTGCGGCGGAATCACCGCATGGGATTCCGACCTTGAGCTTCGCGCGTGAGTAGTTTCCGGGTATTGGGGGGAGGGGGGGCGGGGGCACCGTGCGTTTATTCATAATCTCGTCACTAGGATCTATAGTGTTTTTCTGGTCTTGGGTATACTTTGACATGGTTGAGTATTTTGTATTCAATACGGGGGTGGGGACTGCTGAAATAACTCTCCGGGAAAAAATCCGAAAATTAAAACCCGGAAGTGGCCACCAGGAGTTTCATCCCGGAGCATTTGGCCTAGTAAATTGGGGTTTGGATATATCTATTGGGCCAGAAACGGGATGGTACGTACAAACACTTTGTGTAATCAAACTAAACCGAAACCGGTATGTAATAGTCAAAAAGAAAGAAAAAAACGAGAAAGAAAACAGTCAATAGCTACCTGGTACCAAAACGCGGTACAGATCTGTGAGCAAGACTGTTCTATTCATTTGTATAATCCAATCACTTCACTTCATTCGTCTAGTATAAGTTTTGTTACCTGCTCATACCTATAAAAGTGCAATCCGTCGTTTTTGGGTATATAGCTCCGCACCAAAATCGAACCATTCTCCTCCCTTCTTCAACATCCAAACAAACTAACACTATCGACAGGCAACAATATTTTGGGAAACAAAATAATATCTTCTACTCAAGGTATAATTAGTTGTTACCAAGCCTAAGGAACATCAACAATTGGAGATGGCTGTAATTGATAATATCGGGATTTTTACGTTCACAATCTAAAACGTATGGGGCTGATTATAAGAATGCTATGAATGCCGACCTACATAGCTCCAGAAGCAGTGGAAATTATTGCCTTCTTTTGGAGATTGAATTGCGCGCGTTGCACGACAGTGGGACATATACCCACATGCACCCTTGCACACAAACACGTACTATCGTTCACGGTGAGATAACGGAGACTGAGTGTTAACAAACAAGCTAAAAGCGAGATATCGAAGCCTAGTTATGCCTTGATCGTTGATAAAAACAGCAAATTTGCTCTATTATCGGTCCAAAAGTCACTGCCCATCAACACCCAATGTCCGTAAACCCAGTGAGTGACAGTATCCGCAATAGCACACATATATCCAAGCTTTGGTGGCGTGCGCCCTCGTCAAAAACATCAAAAAGCTATAAAATCGTAGGGATACTTGGGTTCAAAATTAAAACTTGACCGGAGCCTCTTTTGTTGGAAACGGTAGCCAAGTGCCGCTTTCCAAGCACAAACACACACATACCCAGGTTATTACCCACCCAAATCCATATAGATTCAAGCTCTGGTGGTGCAATTGGTTAGCACGCCCTCACCAAAAACATTAAAAACTTATAAAATCGTAGGGAGACTTGGGTTCAAACCCCAACCGGGGCGTCTTTTCTTCTTCTCTTTTTTTGTTGTTGGAGAAAGAGGTTGCCGAACCCGACCGGTATATATCATCCGACGGATCCATTATTGTAGTACGCGAGTTAAGAATTTGATTCGAGTTTGACAGCGCAGCCCGGACAGCTTTATCTCTCCCTGTCCTACCTACATGTACCTTTTTTTTTTTTTTTTTTTTTTTTTAAATCATTTCAATTTCTGATTCTAGGTACAAAATGATCGCATGCAGTTAATAACTATGGCGTAAAAAGACCTATCCCCTATCAAAACGTAGCGCGCACCTCCTTGAAAAAGCAAAGAACAAAATTCCAAAAGAAATATTTAAAAAGAAAGGCAGTCGCAGTAAAAGTAAAAGTGAACAATTTAGAGGGGGGGCTGGCTGCCGTCCCCTGTGAAATCCTTCTGGCCATTGGCCGTTTGCCTTCAATAGGTCTTTCCTAAGACGCGTAGATGTCGGGTATTGGGCCCGTGCATGGGGGGGTTGTCTGGGAGAGCGAGGATAGTGAGCTAAGGGGGGACATGGTTCCTGAGCCCGAGTTGAGGGGTGAGGGTCCGCGGCTGACCGGGTAGCCTGTTCTGGATGCGGCGATGTATGTTGCGAGATGGAGTGTGAGGAGGTGGTTATTCCACACTTCTTCTAGGGACTCAATGTCTGCTAGGGGTGCGGGCCGCATGTGCGATTTGGCGCTGCATTGTAGAATGGCGTGGTGTGGGGTCTCGTCCGCGAGATTGCAGCTTCGACACGTGGACGGGTGGTGGAGGTTGATCCAGGATTGCTGGGCACGTAGATAGCTTTTTCCAGAGCGCATTTGGTGGATCCGAGTTGCGATGAACTTATTCAGGTGTGTGAAGGGTAGTGGGGTGGTGTCTAGTGGGTGGGTGTAGTAGGCTGGCGTCTCGTATAGGTAACGCCAGTTATCTAGAAGTTGTTGTTTGGCCCTGCGGGCCATGTCTTTTGGCGCTACTCCCTGTTCCAAAAGGGGGAGGAGTAGCGAGCATAGGTGTTCGATGGGCGTGTGGGCGACTCCTTTTGCTGCCTTGGAGTACCTACATGTACCTTTCCCCCAGTAATATATACCCTCCGTCGTACCCTTGCTCGTAGTACCTACACTCACCGCACTTGATCCCACGCGCGCTTACCGGGGTTACTACGTTTCCCTGCTCAGTAAGGTCCCTACTGAGCGAGGCTCACATACAAGTATCTCTTAGCTGCAGAATCGGCGGCCAGATTCTATATAGTAGAGGACCCCAAGTCTCGGTCGGTAAGGATCCCGCCGGGTAGGGAGGCGGAGTACCCTACGGCTTCAAAAGCTAGCGCTCGGCGGCTGTCTGAGTACGATAGGCACACTTCGGGGGGGAATAAACCCGGAATAGGCGAACCCGAACGAATAATAGTGGGGCCTTTTTCAGGATGTGGGTTAGGGTTCCGATCTTGCTGTTTCACATTTACATCTAGTCATAAGTTATCACTCGACCTGTGGGTAACCTGCGTGCTGCGAGTCTGTTGCCTATTTGTGGCTGACTTTGAAGGGCAAAGATTGGGACTTGTGCCTGAGGAAGTATAATAATGCTGCCACAGTTATATATATCTGCTTATAATAGTTATTGGATCACGAGATGTAATGATGATTCTCCTCTAAGCCCAAAACCACATTCAGGTGTTGCTTACCAACCAGATTGACGATGTCCAAATAGAGGAACCCTGTCAGACAATCAAAAAGTACATGGATTTACAGGAGGCCGATCGATCTTGCATGGCGCTGAACCGTATGACGTTAAATTACAATCTCGAGGGCGGAAGGTTGAGTTATTGATAACCCTCGGAGAAGTTGTCAAGAGGAAGGAACTATTCTCAATGTCACTAGAGAGCTTCTCCAGCGAGGGAATTAAATTCATTTACTCGCTAAAGTTTACACAATTTCTTTTGGTTAACATTGGATTGCGCGTGCGACCGCACCCGCACTTGCACTTACTGCACGAACCAGTCAACGCTTCCAGCAACCCAACCGAAACCTAGTCTATATAAATAATCTATATTTGGATATACATCGATTTTCCAGACAAAACGTAGTCTCACAATGCAAATATCGGAAACGTTGGCCCAAAATTGTATGTGTTTTGATAGTAACTTTAATGTATGTGTGACTCCTCACTCCTTGCCGATCGAGGCCTAGCTCTCTCTACTGGCTGGCGAAAAGGGCGCATCGCGCGCTCTGTATGCGGTGGGCAGTCGCCACCATCCCGCACCCCGCACCCCTCCCGAGCATTTTACTGCCCACAAACAAACCCTCTACACACCATCCCCAGTCCCACCCCATCACCAACACCACTCCAGAGCACCCCAGGCAACCCCGTCCCTGCTAACAAATACCGCTCCGACTCCCGAATTACGGAGATTACATCACGCACTAGCGCAGTTTCGTACGTAGGACACAACTGCGGAAGGGACTATGTCACACATATATCTAATGCCCCCCCATCCCCAGAACCAGCATACGCACAATCAACATAAGTAATCCTACCCCCCCCTATTCCTCTTCACCACATGAGCAAGTCCCACCGCACCACCCCACGTAAAGTACATCGATAGATGATAGCTTCTATTGATGATGATTCCAAGCGGAAGTGAGAAGCTCTCGCTCTCAACCTCCCTCCATGATGCGATTCCGGCCCTCTGCCAAGACTACACACTCTCCCCCGTCTATTACAAGATACCCTAGTTGTAATACTTTCCCGACTTTCTCAGCTTTATTCTAGCTACATGTCTTGCTCTGAATATACCCTTCTTCTACTCCCACCGCACCACGCACCCACCTCCCCCAATAAACTGCAGCAAAGAACCCACATTCCAGAGCGTCGCACTCGGAAAGACACGACCTGACCCCTAGCACCGCCGCCCCCCCTCCCATGCTCGTAGACATCACTCTCCACCAGCGTATTCGGCGGGGGGAGGTGGCGTCATGACCTATCACTCGGGGACCGGGTTAGGGTTATTGTAGTGGGCGGTCATGGGTTATCACTCGGCTCTTGGTGGGGTTGTTTGCTTGGGCTACTTGCATCCCGGTGGTGATACCCATGATGGTTACGTCAGAAGTTGGATTATCACTGTACTACGCCCTTGCGCGGATGGGCCATCGTTGCATGTGTATGTACCTAGCTAGGCCTGTGCCACGAGGTTCTGATATACCCTCATCCCCGCTGGTCGTCACGCCGAGGACTTGTCCGGTTTCTGAAAAGGAGCGGGGGGAAAGTAGGGCTTGTATCTTTTTTGTCTCTTTAGGCTTTGGTTTATTGCTGATGTCTAGAAATTGCCAATCAAGAATATCGGTGGTGGTGATATCTCGGTCACAGACGATCACTCGCATGTTTCGTATAGAACGTTTCCTTTTTTTCCTATTTTCTTTTCTCTCCTGCTCATTCTGAGCCGGGGATGCGTTCTCCTGTGTTGTACTTTGGACCAACACATGACAAGAAAATCAAAGTGTCGTGCTCACCCCGACTGGATATGAATAGGAGGAGGAGGAGGGAGGAACGGTGCAAAACAAGCGTAAAGGCCGAGTATGTAGAAGAAAATTATTTACTCTATGAAATGATGCATGTACAGTATTAACCAATTACCCCCATTAATTGCCCGACACCTGTCTGGGCGCGCCCACCACTATCTATGTATGCATCCGCTTCCCCTCCCACACCAATACACGCCCCCCACCACGCCCGCCATACCCAGCAACAACCCCCCCACCACGCCCACCACCCTCCGCACCCGTCTCTCCACATCCCCTCCACAACACCACCACCTCGCCGCATACAGCCTCAAACTCGCCGCACACACCCTCCCAAACACATGCTCCATCGCCGCCGTCACGCCCCCCACATCCGGCAGATGCGTCAGATTCCCGACGCCACAACCTCCAGGTGCAGCATCGCAAGATGCGTATTCAGCCACGCAAGGCCAATGTCATGGAACGCCTTGGCGGACACCACACGACGCATTCAGCCACGACGCCACCAGCCCGCCCACGCCGTCACGGAACGGGCCATACAGCGCGCGCATCTCGTCCTCCTCCAGCGGGGTCTCGTCGGCGACACTCAAGACGTTCCCGGCAGCGTCCACAGTGGCCGCGACCCACGCCGCGGCGTCGGCCGCAGTGCACTCCACCACGACGGCGCCGACGGCCGCCGAGTAGTTCCCGGGCGCAGCGGGATCGGCGCGCTGCTCCATCCACGCGGCAAAGAAGGTTGTGGGGCAGGCGGCGGACCATGCGAGCCAGTCGCCGGCGGGCGTAAAGTAGCGTGCTTGCTTGAGGATGGCCGCGGCGTCCATGCCGGACGTGTTGATTGCTGGCAGGCCTCTGTCGTGTTTGCCGGGCTGGAGGTGAGCGGGGCGCATGTGGCGGTGAGCTGGCTGGGCGGGAGTACGGTGCACGAGAAGCGGCTGCTGAGCGAGAGGCGCGCGCTGAATTCGGGAGGGGGTCCCGTTCGGCGCCGTGATGTCCGACGAGAGCGTGTGGATCACAAAGGTTAGTCTCTTGATCATTGGGCTGTAAATGTATATACTGTAAATATCAACATCTAATTCGAGTACTCACCACGATCCACGCCCACATATGCACACACCACCATCACCGCAAAGAACGTGAAGAATATTCCCGATGCTCTCCTGCCGGGCCAGACATCCTCCTTCTCCTCCTCGTCCTCCTTCTCCTCCAGCTTCAGCGCACGCCCTCGCCCACCCCCGCTCCCCCGCTCCCCCTCGCCCACACCTCACTCACCGCATACACCCTCTG
This sequence comes from Morchella eximia, assembly GCA_024713935.1. Taxonomy (NCBI): domain Eukaryota; kingdom Fungi; phylum Ascomycota; class Pezizomycetes; order Pezizales; family Morchellaceae; genus Morchella; species Morchella eximia. The sequence goes on along the minus strand of JAMGZG010000025.1, from coordinate 719,430 downwards.
CACCGTCGTCCTCCTCTCCACCACCGTCGCATTTACTTCTGTCTGTCCTTTCACCCACTCATCCGTGCACAGCATCGCAAACGCCACCCTCAGCGCCTCTCTACACACGCCCGCCAACCCCCTCCACTCCAGCAGCCCCTCCGCCGTCCTACCCCCCACACTATTCAGCGCACACGCCGAAAACCCATTCCGCAGCAAATCCTGCTTCTTGGCCCGTACACGCGCATCACGCCCTCCGCGCCGCCAAACCTCCGCACAAGCTGGGTGGCTGCGGCATCCTCCCCAGCCCCACCCCGCCATCGCTGCTGTCGTAGTACCGCGGGTCGTTCTGCCGCCTCCGGATCAGCCCGCTGTCGAGGTTCATCAGCAGGTTGCCCAGCACGCTTGTGCTATTCGCGCGCGTCACATTCACCACCCTTCCGCTGGGAATGGCCACGACGGCGTGCACGCGCTGCGCGTAGTACGCCGGTACATAAAACACCGCCGGACACCGCGGGGGCAACAGGCTCTTTCCGGGCGCGTGAAGAGGGGCATTAGTAGGAGTGTTAGTGGAACGTATAGAACAGGGCGTGCGCTGCACGCGGGTGAGACTGTGAGGAATGGAATAAAAGAGGAAGGATGGAATATGTAATATCGGTGTAGCGGGCGCTCCTCTACCAACAGCACCTGCGTCTGGTGGCCAAAGCCGAAATCAGACGCACACAACAATCCTGTAACCGTCACTTGCATCTCCCAGACTGATACCCCATCAGTGATTGGGGGTTTTCCTGGTTGGCCCACTCTGCTGCTTTAATTTGGCGGGTTGCAGAAGTGGGAGGGATGTTTCTTGTGCGCCAGCTACTGGTAAAGTAGTAGAGAGCTGTTTGGGGAAATGCCAATGCTAAGCAATAGTTCTGTAGCTTTTAAACTTGTAATATTGTAAACCGGATTCCGCTCGCTGAGTGACTGATGATGCCACTAAGACGAGGCAGAATCCTACCCTATTTATACATGTTGGAACCTATGCCAAGGCCCGCTTTCTAATACTACTGGTACAACGATAATAGAATAAGACGATCAACCCGAAGATACCCCCAATAGAAAAGCGCCCCCGCATAGTCCCGTTCCTCCATTCTAATTCCGACACGTAACCATGAACCTTGCAATTGCCAGTCATCGGGTTGTACCATACTATTATCCTAGACCTACTTCCTTAAGTAGAATGGCCTGCAGTCATAAACCCCGCTTCTATTCCATTCCGGGTGAGCCACCCAATAGTAAGCGTGCCCTCACAATAGCCTGATACTAGCGTGGTTGCACCCGGTGCTCCCACACCCCTCGGTACCTTCCTATGCTTGTTTCCTCGTTACCCGACCATACCCGCATCACAACCCATCACTCGTATTATCCCTGTTCCTTGACTTAGAAGCAGTGTTCGTGTTTCCTGTAACACTACTCCCCCTTCCTAGACGTCGCCCTCGACCGTTAAAACCTCTCTATGGTAAAAACCCTGTGGGAAAAGTCATAGAGTAGGAAAGGTATCGAGCTAGTCTTCCCTAGTCCGTTGTCGCTTCGGAGGCCGTCCCGAGTTGGTGACCGGTCCCTGACTCCTCGTATGGGGTCGAGTGTTCGTGACTGGTTTGAAGTTTTCATCTAAGAGCGCCTCTTGCGGATCGGGTGTTGCGAGTCGTTTTCGTGTGTTTTGTTGCCTGCCAGGGTTGGGATCCTCTCGATAAGGTCGCAACAACATCTCGTGGAATACATCGTGAACCTTCCATTCTATCGGAAGCTTCAAACGATAAGCCCTGTTTCCTACAGCTGTGATGACTTCGAAAGGCCCTGTGAACTTGTCCGACCATTTATTGTAACCGCCGAGGTTCCGAGTATCCAGCAGAAATTTTTTTGACCGACAGAACCGCTGAACTGCTGGTCCCGACGCCATTCTGTCGGGGTGTCAGCGATCCTCGCCGACTCGTGGGCTTGGAGAAGGTCTTCCAGGTAGGCTTCGCAAGATCCAGCTGCCCGATTTCGCGTCCGTTGGCCAATCCGTTCGTGGGTGAAACCGTAGTTGCAATAGAACGGCGATTGCTGCCCTGTTGACGAGCCAGATTGTTATACGATACCGCAGATTGGTAGTAGGTCTTTCCATTTCTTCCCGCTGCAGCCAGAGGCCCGGATGTAGGATTCGAGGTGCTGGTTGGTCTTTTCTGTTTGGCCATCTGTCTGTGGATGGAACGAGGTCGAGAGTCTTCTACGAATCCCTAGTCGTTCGGTAATCGCAGCCCAAAATGCCGATACGAACTGTGTTCCTCTGTCAGAGACAATGCTCCTAGGAAGTCCGTGGAACCGCCAGATATCTTTGACAAAGGCGTTTGCGGTCTGTTCCGCATTGATTCCCGTCATTGGAATGAAGTGAGCCATTTTCGTAAAACGGTCCACGACTACCAATACGTTACGGAATCCTGATTTCTCTTTTGGCATTTCTACTACGAAATCCATCGAGATATCGGTCCAAGGTGTGGTGGCTAACTCTAGGGGTTGAGGGAGTGACAAGTGTCTCCGACGTTGCTTGGCTCTTTGGCATACATCGCAAGTCTTGACGAAGTTGGCTACATCCGTGGACATTCCTGGCCACCAGTAGTTCCTATCGATCAACTCAAGGGTTTTATCCCTTCCTAGATGCCCCTGCCACGGTCTGTCATGATCTTCGATGACTTGTCTGATCACAGAATCTTAAGACTACCCAACGACCATCGTGGGTGGCCTCATTCGATCCCGGGTCCATTCAAGTTCCGTTATTACGGCATCAGCTTCCACTGTCCCGAAGACTTCAAGGTTTGTGTCAGGGAGAGGTTCATCCCGGAACACTCTCCGAACCCATTGTCTGTCCTGTTCATACCAGTCTTGTAGTGGCTGAGGCAGCTCTGCATTGATGTCAGACCACTGATCCAACGGAGTCCATCCTTCTTCGGGGTTGCTAATAATTTCGGGCCAGTTTACGCTGGTCCGCGATTTTCGACAAATTGTTCTGGCGCTGAAGAACTGTTTTACGGGTTGTTCACGATTACTCCCTTCCATAACGAACTCGGCGCCTTTGTGAGTGCATCTGGCTTGCCATTCTTTTCGCCTGGGCGGTAATGGATCCTGAAGCGAAAAGGTGCTATCTTTTCGGCCCATCTGGCTTGTCTTCTCGACAACTTCTTGGTCGTTGTGAAATACTGTAGGTTCTGATGATCCGAATGTATCTGGATAGGAATGTCCGTTCCTTCCAGCCAATGTTTCATGGATCGGTTGATGGAGTCGTTAGGTTACGCTGAGTTGGATTAGTCAGGAGGTTTCCATCACGTTCTATGGGTTTCTGTTCGGTTACGCGGTGTGAGTCACTCCGGATTAGTCATCGTAGGATTTCCTTGGGTATATTAGAGGGCTCTCCTCGTTCCTGTTTTCCTTTCTTCTTCTTCTTTCACGCAACGCCTTCTGTATTCTCTATACTATAACGCTCGTCCGTACCTGGCATACCATACCAGGTAGGACCACTTCTATATCTACGCTGGTTCTTAAATATATATATATACGCTGCCACCTCTCTTCTTAACGAAGACCTTCGCACCTCGCTTGACCTCGTTCAACCTCGCTTGACTAACTCGACAGCTTCTACTGTCGCATATCGTACCCTGCGGAATATTCGCTATCGCCGCCCCTTGAGATTACGTTGCGTCATCATCCGCACCGTACGCCATGTCTACTGCCGACCCACCTCCGCCGTGGGTTCCTCCCAATAACGTGGAGGAATTCAAACAACAGTTCAACAAGACACTGCCTCTTCGCCCACTCGCCGAAAACTCCCACCAGATCGTCAATAAACGGTTTCGCTAACAACTTCGCCGCCAACGGTTATCGACAACGGAAGAAGAAATAAACCGGCTCAACCTTGACCTCAATGCGCCACCACCGCCGCTTCGCCGCTCCTGCCGCCGCCACGCAACGCCGCCTTTCAGGTCCGAAAAGTTCCCGGACCCTGAGAAATTCGATGGTACCCGTTCCATGCTCCCTGGATTTATCACCCAACTCCGGATGAAATTGGAAGTCAACGACGATCGGTTCAAACGCGGGTTATCTACGCTGTCACCGAATGGAAGGAAGGGCCCTGGACCAGGTCGTTCCCCTCGTCAACGCCAACCCCGCCGCCCCTTTCTCCTCCGTCGCCGCTTTCGCACCTTAAGCTTGCGTTGAGACCCAGACCTCGAGAACCGCCGCCAACTCGTCGCTTTCGCGCAAGGCAAAGGAGACTTTGCCACCTACTACTCGCAGTTCCTCCGCATCGTGGCCTACCTTGACTACAACGAGGGAGCAAAGATCGACGCCCTGGCCGAAGGACTCTCGGAGGATCTTAAGGATGCAATGAGTTACAGGACGGATAGGCCCAACACTGTGGAAGCTTACGCGACCACATTGATGACCATCGATAACCAGATCCGGGGCCGCAAGGCCGAACAGAAGGCCATCCGTAATACGATGGGCCAATTTATCGCTCCCGCCGCCGCCGCACACCCATCCCACACCGCTGGAGGCCTCGCCCCCATGGACCTCTCCGCCTCGCCCGCTTCCGCTTGCACGACCGCCAACAACCTTCGCCAACGCCAGAAAACCTCCGCCGCTGAGAAGCAATGGGCGGGACAACAACCCGCAGATGTATCTGTGCCAACCCCGACATGTTTCGCCAACTGCCCTCCGCCAACCGCCTCAGAAGAATCAATCGGCCATGAAAAGGCCTCGTGACCTGCCCGCACCACCGATGACCCCGCCTCGCCGATCGCCAGCTCCGCCTCCTCTGAGTTGGGTTTTCAGTAGTCCCGGGCTCGATCAATGGCCCCTGCCCTTAATTCATCTAATGTTTCTCCTTTTTCATCTCTGGCTTCTCAGGTATCGTCTGTGATAAATTGGATGGGGATCATTTTGTTGCTTCTTGTAAAATTGTAAACAATAAAACTCCTATTCAAACCTACGCATTGATCGATACTGGTTGCTCCGGGTTCGCATTCATTGATGAAACATTCGCGCGCCATAACAACCTCCCTCTGCTCCCTCTCAGATCTCCTCGCATCCTTGAAGTCATAGACGGTCGACCCATATCCTCTGGCCAGATCACCCACCTATGCTACTTACCAATGTCCATTGACACCCACCACGAAACGGTCCCCTTCTTTGTCACCAAACTGGGCTCCTACCCACTTGTACTAGGAATCCCCTGGCTCCAGCTGCATGACGCGACACTACGGTTTAAGGATAACAGCATACAGTTCAACTCCGACTATTGCAAGAGTAAGTGCAACTCCTCCAAGGAAACCGTCCCCGTCAAGGGAGTTACACCGCCACCCCGCTTCCGCCTCGTCAGCTCGGCCGCCCTCTGCCGCTTTGCCCGAAGGGACAAACTACAAATCTTTAGCGTCACCATGGAAGAAATCAACCAGGCTATCGACAAAACCCCGAAGGACGACTGGAGAACCAAGATACCCACACGCTACAAAAGGTTCTATGGCATGTTTGACGAGAAACTCGCTAATGGGATGCCACCACGCCGGCCGTATGACCACAAAATACCGCTCAAAGAAGGGAAAGAACCACCATTTGGACCACTCTACGGCATGTCCCGCGACGAATTGATTGTCCTCAAGAAATACATACAGGATAACCTAGACAAAGGATTCATACGAGCCAGCTCTTCCCCTGCCGGTGCCCCTGTCCTATTCGTGAAGAAAGCTGACGGAACTCTCCGCCTCTGCTTTGACTATCATGGCCTAAACGAACTAACGATAAAGAACCCAGACTTCTACCACTTATCCTAAACACTCGACCGACTGTCCAAGGCCAAATGGTACACCAAGCTGGACCTTCGCCAAGGTTACAACCAGATTCGAATGGCCGAAGGCGAAGAATGGAAAACAGCGTTCCGCACTCGATATGGCCACTTCGAATACATGGTAATGCCCTTCGGACTCACCAACGCGCCGGCAACATTCCAACATTTCATCAATGATTGCGTCCGCGAGTACCTCGACACGTTCTGCACAGCCTACCTCGACGACATCCTGATTTATAGCGACACTCTCGAAGAACACCAAGTCCACGTTGAGAAAATCCTCGAAGCCTTGAAAGCGAACGGGATCCTACTGAAACTGGAGAAATGCGAGTTCCACACCCAAAGCACCACCTACCTCGGCCTTATTATCGAACCCAACGGCATCCGAATGGACCCCAAGAAAGTGGACACGGTTCAGAACTGGACAGCCCCCAAGACGGTCAAGGACGTACAAGCATTCCTCGGATTCGCCAACTTCTACCGCCGATTCATATATGGGTTCTCCAAGCTTGCTGCACCGCTGAGTGGACTGAGGAAGAAGGATAGAACATGGGCATGGACAAGCGATGCTCAAGCCGCATTCAATGCCCTCAAGGAAGCATTCACCACCGCCCCCATCCTCGCCCACTTTGACCCCGAAAAGGAAATCATTGTGGAAACTGACGCCTCAGACTATGTCTCCGCCGGCATACTCTCCCAATACGATGATAACCATACCCTTCGACCCGTTGCTTACTTCTCCAAGAAACACTCCCCCGCCGAGTGTAACTACGAGATTTACGATAAGGAACTGTTGGCAATAATCCGAGCATTCGAGGAATGGCGCCCGGAACTCGAGGGAGCTGCACACCCAATCGCTGTCATATCAGACCACAAGAACCTCGAGTACTTTATGAGCACAAAACAGCTTAATCGAAGGCAAGCACGCTGGGCCGAATATCTTTCGCGATTCAACTTCGTTATCAAATACCGACCAGGGAAGCAAGGCGGGAAGCCGGATGCACTAACAAGGAGATCAGGAGATCTCCCTGGAGAGGGGGATGAAAGGCATTTGCACCAGAGCCAGGTCGTCTTAAAGAAAGAGAATCTGGAAACTAAGCTAAGTTTGTTGGCGGGTTCTTTATCAAACGAACCCGCTGAAAAGAACGCCTCACTGGATACACTATTTAATGAAGGATATAGAGCTGACCCATTCCCGGAAAAGATATTGGAAATGCGAAACAAAGGCAAACGACAATCGAAGGAAATCTCACTGGCCGAATGCACCGAGAACGAAGGACGACTGCTTTACCGAGGTAACCTATACGTCCCTGACTACGACCCCCTGAAACTCCAAATCCTCAAGCTTTACCACGACGCCCCTTCCGCTGGACACCCCGGACGCGAAAAGACCTTCGAACTCATGAGCAGGGACTACTACTGGCCTCGTATGCGGAACTACATTGGCCGCTATGTCCGGAACTGCCACACCTGTCGGCGAAGTAAACCAAACACCCACGGAAAACTCGGTGTACTCCGACCCCTACCAATCTCAGAACAACCCTGGCAGGAAGTGTCAATGGATTTCGTTACTGGACTACCGGAGAGTGAGGGTTATGATGCAATCATGGTAATCGTGGACCGACTAACAAAGATGCGACACCTCCTACCCTGCAATACAACCGTTAACGCCGGAGACGTCGCTCAACTATACCTGAGAAACGTCTGGAAACTCCATGGTCTCCCTACACATATCACTCGGACCGTGCAGACACAGGTTCACTGCCAAGTTCTGGAAGGAGTTGTGTAAACATCTCGGTATCGAAGCAAGAATGTCCACCGCCTTCCACCCGGAAACCGACGGCCAAACCGAAAGGCTCAACGCTGTAATGGAGCAATATCTACGAGGCTACGTGTCCTATCAACAGGATGATTGGGCCAAATGGCTCCCTATGGCCGAATTCTCTGCTAACAACCAGGTCTCTACCTCCACAAAAGCCACACCCTTCTTCGCAAACTTCGGCTTCCACCCCCGGTTCACAGTGACAGTCAAACCTTCCGACAAGACGCCACCCAGCCTCGATGCCAAAGACTTCGCCGGAAAGATGATGGAGCTACATGAATACCTACGAACCAACATCCGAACGGCACAAGACCAGCAAGAGCAAGCCACCAACGCGAAGCGAACCCCCGCACCCCAATACAATGTCGGTGATATGGTCTTTGTTTCAGCCAAAAACATCCGCACCATCCGCAATTCGAGGAAGCTTGACTGGAAGAAGCTCGGACCGTTGCTCATCAAGGCAGTTTTCTCCCCATATGCCTACCGAGTCGACCTACCCCGAATCATGAAGATACACCCTGTCTTCCATGTGTCACTATTGGACCCCGCCGAACAGGACCCCGTACCAGGTCAGGTACAACCACCTCCCCCACCTATTATCGTCGAACAAGAGGAGGAATACGAGGTCGAGGAGATTCTGGACTCGCGGACAACAAGGAACAATCGCAATATTAAGTGGACAGGATACACCGACTTGGAACCCGCCGCCTACCATAACGACACCGCCGCAGTCGACATCTTCCACGCACAATACCCTGGGAAACCGGGGCCAATCGAGACGAAGGTTAGGACTCAGGCTCGCAGGAGCTCGCGCTTGAAGGGGGGGGCTACTTTCATGGATCGGTTGATGGAGTCGTTAGGTTACGCTGAGTTGGATTAGTCAGGAGGTTTCCATCACGTTCTATGGGTTTCTGTTCGGTTACGCGGTGTGAGTCACTCCGGATTAGTCATCGTAGGATTTCCTTGGGTATATTAGAGGGCTCTCCCTCGCTTCGTTCCTGTTTTCCTTTCTCTTCTTCTTTCCTTACGCAACGTCTTCTGTATTCTCTACACTATAACGCTTGTCCGTACCTGGCATACCATACCAGGTAGGACCACTTCTATATCTACGCTGGTTCTTAAATATATATATATACGCTGCCACCTCTCTTCTTAACGAAGACCTTCGCACCTCGCTTGACCTCGTTCAACCTCGCTTGACTAACTCGACAGCTTCTACTGTCGCATATCGTACCCTGCGGAATATTCGCTATCGCCGCCCCTTGAGACAATGTCTCCAAGTCAAGAGAGCGGAAACTATGGCGAGCATCTCCTTGTCATAGATCTCGTAGTTGACCTCTGCCTCGTTGAACTTGCGAGAGTGGTAAGCTACCGGGTGTAGGATACCGTCCTCGAACACCTGAGAGAGCACTGCGGCCACGGCCCAGTCGCTCGCATCAGTTTCTATGATCGCTTCGCGGTGTTCGTCATAGTGTCGTAGTATTGGGGCAGATGTGAACCTCTTCTTGAGTTCGTCGAAAGCGCTTTGCTGTTCACTGCTCCATCGCCATACGGATCCTTTCTTCAGGAGATCGGTCATTGGTCGACAAATCTCGGAGTACCTGTGGATAAACCGTCAGAGAAGTTGGCGAACCCGAGGAAACACTGAAGTTCCTTGACCTTGGTGGGTGGTAACCACTCCGTGATTGCCTTCACCTTCTTAGGCGAGACCTGGTTCCCTTTTCCTGATAGTACGAATCCTAGGAATTCTACCTCCTGTCTGTACCATTCCGTTTTCTCGAGGTTCCCGTATAGGTGGTTTTGCTGCAGTCGCTCCAATACTTTACGCACAAGAGTCGTATGCTCTTCTCTAGTCTTTGAATATATTAAGATATCATCCAAGTAGACTACTACGCCTTGATCTAAAAGATCCTTGAATATGGTATTAACCATGACCTGGAACGACGCCGGTGCATTGGTTAAGCCAAAAGGCATTACCCTATATTCGAAGTGGCCGTATTTTGTTCTGAAAGCTGTTTTCCATTCCTCGCCAGCAGCAATTCTAATCAAGTTGTAGCCATTTTTCAGGTCTATCTTGGTGAAGAACTCTGCTCCTTTCGTTGCATCGGCCAACTCTGTCATGAGCGGAAGGGGGTAGCGATTCTTGACCGTAATAGTATTTAAGCCACGAAAGTCTACGCATAACCTGAGTTTCCCATTGGCCTTCTTTACGAACAGGATGGGTGCTGCTGCTGGACTGGTGGAGGGGACTATTTTGCCAGAAGCTAGCATCTCGTCCAAGTACTCCCGGAGTGCCTTTTGTTCCACTGGGGAGAGCGCATAGATCGGTCCCCATGGAGGCTGCTTTCCTTCCATAAGGGGAATGGTGTGATCCCATTCAGAGTGATCAGGCAGTCGATCGGCTCCCTCTTTAGAGAAGACGTTGACAAAGTCCTGATACTCCATTGGTATAGCACTAACGAGAGCCTCGTTTACCAATGCCCTTGCCCAGAAAGGGTGTTCCTCGATCATCATCTGTGTCTCGGGTGACGACCTCAACAGCCTGATGACCAACTCTTCTGGGTCTTCTTCGTAGGTGTCATACATGGTCATGAAGCATCCCTTCACTTGACAATTGATGTTGTCGAAGGTGACCTTATTTTGACCCCAATGTATAGTAGGTTGATGCTCCTTGAGCCATCGATGTGGTATGACGAGGTCTTCTCCTGCGAACGAGCCAACCTCACAGATGATGTCTCTGTCTAGATGGTTGCCGATGCGGAGGGTAAGAGGTTGAGTAATGTGGGTGCCGGAGTTAGGCATAGGGGTACCATCGGCCTGTCTGATGATGAGAGGCTTAGGTCGAGGTTGGGTTGGGATCTTGAGACGATGGATGCAGTTCCAGGACATAATCCAGTCCTCTGTTCCGCTGTCTAGGAGTGCATTGACTGCTTCTGTATGTAGGGTACTAGTTGCGGGGTGTGCCCAAGAGATTTCAATCTTGAGGCGGGTTTCTTGGTTGTGTGAAGACATGTTTGTATATGTGGAAGCGTAAGGTAAAGGTATGTTGTTCTTGGATATGAGTGGGTTGATGTTGATGGTCTTTCTTCTGTGCGCGGGGCGAAGGGGTTCTTATATAGAAAATTCGAGCGTTGATAAAGATCATGGTACAACACTTACGCTGGCGTTTGCCAGAACCCCATCCTCAGAAATAGAAGAGAATTGAATTGCGCGAAATAACAAAACCGATAGAACATAACATGACCCGATCCCTTTTGAAAAGTCCTTTCCTAAAACAAACATAGAAAACCACAACATAGAATAAAACCCATAAAAATAGAAATACCCAATCAATTTAGTCCTCCAAATTCGTGATCCTTGCCCTAAATGCCTCGTTTTGTGGCCCCAATTTCCGTTTTTTATCACCCCCCCTTCCGTGGTCCTTTCCTCCGGAAGGATACTTCTTTCTCTTCAGGTTCGTCAACCTGACCTTGCTTGTCGCCACACAATCCTTTGCGAAGTGGTTATCTCTACCACAACGGAAACACTTCCCTTCTTTCTGCCACTTCTCTTTTTCCTCCTTGGTGACACCTAAGTCATCCGAGTTTCTAGAGTTGCTGGCTGGTGCGGGGAAAGTTTTCCGAGGATTGGCATTGTTGCGTGATTTTCGCCGCTCCGTTTTCTCCTCGCGAGGTTTCACAGTGTCTTTGCCTCGCAGGATTTCCTTCCTAGCCTTCACCTCGTGATCCTTGCGTCCAACTTTTCGTACCCAGGCTAACCATTCCACAAAGTCCTCAGGCTCTTCGATCGCGTTAGAGAGCCGTTGTTCCAACGAGGAGTTTATTCCTGTTAGGATCATGGATCTCATGACAACTGGTCCAACTCGTGCATCCCATTCCAGGTTCTGCATCTCGTTGATGTAGTCGTCGATTGGGCCAGTCTGACGGAGCTTATCCATCTTCTGCTTGGCTTGCTCCTGACTCGTACGGTTGCCATATTGGGTGCGCAGTTCCTGCTTGAACCGTTCCCAGGTTCCGATGCTTGGGCTCAACGCTAATCTCTCCGTGAAATTCCGCCAAAAGTTCGCCGCACTACCGGTAAACTCAAGGGATGCCCACATGATTTTGGTGCCGTCATCCCAGTGGACTTTCTTTTGAAGGCTGATTAGAATCTCCATTTGGTCGATCCAGAGTCTTACGTCTTGATCGGCTTTTCCGGAGAAGGGAATATTGGCCTTCTTGAGTGCGTCGCCTGTGGTGGCGCGAGGCAGGTGTGAGAGTTCTATTTCTCGTTGGCGCCTTCTCTCCTCCCTTCTTCTTTCGCGATCTTGCCGCCTGCGGCGTTCTTCCTCTGAGGAGCTTGATGATCCGGGAGGTGGCGGTGCTCCTCCAGCATTGCCTCCATTGTTGCCGCCCCCATTTTCATTGCTCCCACCTTGGGCTCCCTGGTTCCCTGGCTGTCCTTGTTGGCTATTATGCCCAAGGTTGGATCCGGGTGCTTGGTCTTGGCCTCCGGGGTTCTCACCTGAACCGGAGCCAGCTGGGGGGGCGACTGGTGGTTGGGGAGGCTGACCTGAACCGCTGCCACCTGCACCTGTTTCTGGGGCCAGTGGTTGTTCCGCAGCCGCTTTACCGGCTGTTTTCCTCATCTGCTCCATCATTTCTTCCATGACTCTCCTCGTGCCCGCGAACTCGTCTACCAATGAGGCCTGCTGTTGTCTGGCCGCCTCCAATTGCTCCAGCGTGGTTGCTATACCTTCTGGGACTTGGACTGGGCCATCTCGCGGTAGCTGTTGGATCCAGTTGGCCAAAGATAGCATGCTGCTTCTTCCTGTTGGTGGACCCTGGTGGTAGTGGCGATCCGCTTCCAGGACTTGGCCGAATTCATCGTGGTCGCGCCGCTTCCGGCCAGACGCGCGAGGATGAACCTGTCGGGCGTTTCGTTCTTCCTGGTCCATTGAATTTCATCTGCAACTCATGGATGAGTCTGGCCGTCTCTTCGCTGTGAGCTGCGGCGGTCATTGAATCATTTCGATGGAAGTGGAGGTCTTGGACGCTTATAGTGAGGTTCCAAGTCCGCGGCTTAGTTGAACCACTGGGGCCTCTTCCGCCGATTTCGCCTAATGATTTCTCCGGCGGTGCTTTCGATACGCCGCTTCCTCGTCTATATCCAGATCCTCGCCATCCATTACCCTGACCGAGGGGCTCGAATAGACGACCTCTCGATCGGCGTTGGTACGGGAATAGTCCCGTAGTCCCCTTGCGGCGGTATTATAGGATTCGCCCGCCGCCGATCTGAAGAGGTCGCCGATCGGCGCGTCCCCGATCCTCCTGTGGCGCTGCCTCGACGCTCGATTATACCGATCTCTCACCGCGATCGAAATTTCCATGTTGTAGTCTCCTCCGTCGTTGCTGATGACCCTCGACATTGCTAAGTTGCTCGATCCTGAGCTGTGGCTGTCTTCGCACCAGGGCTGAAATACGAACCATGACGGGCGATTTAATCCGTAGGATTGCTGACTGAGGGTGACTTTGATAGGGAAGAGTTCTGGGTAGTTGAGGATTTCCGGATCGTGTTCCTCGAACGTGCAGGTAGTGCCCGCTTCGGTGAAGAACCCGGCGTACTCGAGATATCCGCAGTAAAGGTGTTCGGCACTGCCTCTGCGAACGACGGGCGAGGTGGTAAGTGAGGTTGTTGATAGCTGCTGTTGCTACTGGGTGCATAAAGTACCAAGTGTCTGCCCAATAGACTACTTTCTTATTCTTTTACTTGAGAAAGACGACTATCCGTCACACAAAATACTTCCAAGATCGCCTAAGCGAAAGTAGTTGTCTTATCGAGACGCTGATAATATGCGATCGTAGAATAATAACAGAGTGGATAAGGAACAATATAGTGTTTGGGGAAATGCCAATGCTAAGCAATAGTTCTGTAGCTTTTTAAACTTGTAATATTAGAATCGATTCCGCCACGATGACTGATGATCCACTAAGACGGCAGAATCCTACCCTATTTATACATGTTGGAACCTATGCCAAGGCCCGCTTTCTAATACTACTGGTACAACGATAATAGAATAAGACGATCAACCCGAAGATACCCCCAATAGAAAAGCGCCCCCGCATAGTCCCGTTCCTCCATTCTAATTCCGACACGTAACCATGAACCTTGCAATTGCCAGTAACCGAGTTGTATCATACTATTGTCCTAGAGCTACTTCCTTAAGTAGAATGGCCTGCAGCCATAAACCCCGCTTCTATTCCGTTCCGGGTGAGACACCCAATAGTAAGCGTGTCCTCACAATAGCCTGATACTAGTGTGGTTGCACCCGGTGCTCCCACACCCCTCGGTACCTTTCTATGCTTGTTCCCTCGTTACCCGACCATACTCGTATCACAACCCATCACTCGTATTATCCCTGTTCCTTGACTTAGAAGCAGTGTTCGTGTTTCCTGTAACAAGAGCAGTGGAGAGGAGACTACCTACATATATGGACTCTAGTAGTGCAGTGCAGGGTGGTCTACTCTAGAGTAGCTAGGATGGCAATAGATATCCACACATGTCGACAGATGTACCACAGCACTTTATCGATAACTGCAGGCCCCGATGTAGCGCTGTCACAAATTTCTTTTTTACCTACATGGTGGTTTTGGCCATGTGGCATATCGGACGAAACCAGCGCGGTAGTGTTGAGTAGGAGATCGCGTAGTGAGGGGTAGGGTTAGTTCCGACGTCACTACAGCCAGTAGCTAGAGTTGAGATCGCCGAGCACATTGCCGACACGTTAACGTGAACGTGATCGGACCCGGGAAAGTGATTCAGATTTGTGAGCCCGTTCGTGATAATGCTGGAATGGATGCGGATCCAGCAGAGTGATAGTATAGGAAGGCAACGATCCAGCAGAGTGATACTTTACAAAGTCAAAGAATCAATTCCACTTTACTCTGGCCCGCAAGCAAAAATCTAGTTCTGCTCCCACTGAAACCCGCCATTAGAGATTATAGGAGCGGTAAATTCAAGAATATCAAAGATGCCGCTACCGCCTATGAGATTACCTACGGAAGGCTCAGAAACCATCTTGCCGGCAAGGGACCTAAGGGAGGAGCTCATGTTGACTAGCAACTACTTATTCCTATCGAGGAAAAGGAAATTGTCAAGTGGATTCTTCGACTGGATGATTGGAGATCTCCGCCTCAGATGAAAAATGTAAAAGACATGGCAACTCATTTTGTTAGAAGCCATGGGGTTAAGAATCCCGCTCTAGGGGCCAATTGGATGACCAGATTTATTACTAGGCATCCCAAACTAGAGCCCAAATTCGCTGTAAGACTGGATAAGCAGCGGGGGTTTGCCAACAATTTACAAATCATTCGAGATTTCTTTCAGAAGGTAAGAGACCGATTATTGAATTTTTATTAAAACTGACACTCTGTCTCAGCTGTTGACGGTAGTAAAAACTCATCAAATCATTCCAGACGACACTTATAACATGGAGGAGAAGAGATTTCTTATGGGAAAATCAGCGGCCGTCAAAGTCATATGCAATAAGGGAAAGAAGCGGAATTTCAAAATACAGGATGGACAACGAGAATTAATTACTGTACCAGAAACAGTATCAGCTATGCGTCGAGTATTACATCCTATGATTGTCTACAAAGGGGTTGCGCAATATCAAGGTTGGCACGCGTTGGTTAAAGAGGGAGATAAAGCATTTTTTAGCTATTCGAGTACCGGCTGCACCAACAGAGATATAGGACTGGGTTATTTGATACAGAATATTGATGCTAGTACAAAACAGTTGTAAGCATACCTAAAATCTTACATAATACAAGCGCTTTCCGGCCTTTGGCCGGAGTAGGAACTGTTATGGCTTAAACAATATCAGTTTACCAACGCTTAAGATCAATGAAAGCCCAAGATGCCCTGTACACATATCTGATATACTATTTGGTTGACTCAAGGTATGTTGGAACCAATATCTACTGACTGATTCAAACATATTTGATAGAATATCTACCAACTCCAACATATTTGATAGAATATCTACTTACTGACAAACATATTTGATAGCGAAAAAGAGAACCCCTCAAACCTGGCCAATCAAAACCTTTAAATAACACATTGCATATCGGTATATCTATATACTTATTAGATATGCTAATACTCAATAGAGCAGCTGGGCGTACTAGGTTACTAATAATGGATGGTCATACACCACACGCTGCATGAGAATTCTTTGATTATTGCCTTAACAATGATATCATTCCACTTTGCCTACCCGCTCATTCGACACACCTCCTACAGCCACTTGATGTAGGTCTCTTTAGCCCACTGCAGCGGAAATATTCAACTATATTAGATGAATGGTTAGAAAGCCATGGGTACGGCATACACAAGGGAATATTTTACCTGTATGTGGAATCAATCCTATTGTCAATCTAGGTCTAATTGTGTTATAGATTGTTAGTAAAGGCTCGGAAAAGGACCTATACAGTCAGTAATATCAAAAGCACATTTGAAGCAACTGGAATTTACCCGTACAATCCCAGACGGGTACTTAACAGTTCCAAGCTCGGCGCTGAGACAGCGAAAGCCCGCCCCGCATCATTAACCTCACCCAGAACCCCTACAAATGGGAAGAGTGTATTGAGTCATACAAGGCGTACCATCGCTCTATTTCAAAATACCCCCTCAATTCATAGGAAGGTAATGGTGGAGAAACTGGCAAAAGCCGCTGCAGTTGAAAGTGCAGAAAATGTCATTTTGAGAGCACAAATTGCAAAGCTTAGGAAGAAGACATCTAGTACGAAGGAGTTAGCAAAGGTAAAAAGCAAAAAGGCCTTAACAAAGGCACTTGTAGTATCAGCAGATCCAGTAGTTCAGTTGCGAAAAGAACATGAAGAAAAAGAAAGATTGTTAGAGGCAAAGAAACAGCGGGCAGTAGAGCGGAAGAAGACAAAAGAGTATGATCAAGATAGCGCCACAGATGCTTTAGAGGTCTTGACTGTAGGGGAAAAGAGTTTGGCAACGGTCCGGTCATCAAGAGTTTTGAGAAAACCTACATAATTTTTTATATTGAGTGGCCGTGAGGTCTTGTCAAGCGGGCTCAAACGGCCTCGAGGGAGTCTTCGAATGTGATATCACTTTCCCGGTGCCGATCACGTTCACGGTGAAACACGTTATATAGGCGCGCCCATGGTGTGCCGCGAGTATGGCGACCATTGCAACGCAGCGCCGCCGAGGGTACCAAAAGCCAATTTGCAAGTCGACATGATTCGAGTTTCATATGATATACCCAATCTTTTACTTAGCCTTGTAAATCTAGCTATTTTGTGGATGGATGGAAAAATAGACTGAATATCTCCCCCCCCCCCCCCCCCCTTCTCTCGTGCCGCCATACGTCGCCGTGCTTCAAAATGCCGCGTTTCCCTTTGGCGATTCAAATATCGCACTTATAACTAGCACGGCCAGTGGCGTGGCTTGGGATGGTATGGTAGCGTGCGTGAGAAGAACCACTTGTCCTTCTGCCACGCCGTCCACCGTCACGCCCGCGCGATAGCTGTATATCGTCTCCAGGTATGGTTCGAGAGGCTATGGTGGGTGGGTGTGTAAACTTCGGCGTTTGCAGCCAATCAATCTATAGAAATTGGGAGATCTACTCCCGTAATGGCACTAGCACCTGGCCTAATTACGGTGGAACTTTCTCCAATTCCCATACAAAAAGATTTCTTCTGAAGTTGACACACCCACCCCCTATGCCTTATCGCGCCATCCTTGCTCTCATTGGTATTAGATCTTTTAATCTAAGCCAAAAAGAAAAAAACAAGAAGGAAAGATCAGCAGAGGTAATAGGTATGATCTTTTTCAACATCGCTTCTCACGGAGGCCACCACATAGCTAGTCAACCTCTGGTCTCGAGCCGTTCCACAGTCGCAGTGACAGTGAACTCATGTAAGCTCGCTTCTCGACGCGACGAAGTCTATCCCCGGTGATGTGATGTATTCACGCCCGATCGCCGCTGCTCACTCACACTTCGCGCCAGAAAGCCAGTAGTGGCCGCAAAAAGTGCCTGCTGTTGTGCCGCCGCCGCCATGCATGCCGCTACCATCTTCCATAAGCACCGGGGGAGCTAGGGAGGACCTTTCATGAACATGTTTTATTACACCAGAGCACCTGCTATAAATTTGATGTTGAAGGCAGCAGCTCGCTACGTGTTCACGACACGGCTGCTTGCTCGGGATAAGTTATAGAGTTGAGGATTGTAATTGTCTCGCTGCTTACCTACTACAACATCAGGGGTGACACTGCGCTCATATATATTGCTCCCCGCGTTGCTTGACTGGGCTGGACAATGCACTCGGACATTGATTGAGAAGCTTAGACTGCTGCTGCTGCCGCCCGATGCAGATGACTGGATCGATCGGGTCGGTGCGTTATTTTTTTTTTCTGTTGTCCTTCCATGCTCGCTACCTGCGAAAAATGCCAAGAGAGCATCGATCCCGGGCTCCAGCGCACAGGGATTACTTATATACAGTCGCACCTCGCTATCTCGTAATTCGATATCTCAGATCTCTTGCTGTCTCGTACGGATTTGCGGGACAGGTACTGCCCATCTCCACCAAAAACTATTTGCTGTCTCGTATATTTGCTATCTCGTAGGGGTTTGGCTCCCAGAATACGCTAACGACATAACGAGGTGCGACTGTACAGTGTTGTTTGCTTAACTTGGAGCGCGCCGGGTAGGGAGGACGGAGGTTTTAATTTTACAATTATATTAACGACACAGAAAAAGATGGAAAAAAAAAAAAAAAAAAAAAACAAACAGCGCATCGACCCGAGCCTGGAAGATGATGTCGAGACAAGACTCACAAGATATCACTCGATCATGAAAGGTGACTCGGGTCGGTGCCTCCGTAAGTAATCAACACTATCCCATAGTCCGTCAAAAAAATGCTGCCCCCCCCCCAGAAAAAGCAAATTGTGTGTGGCTTTACTAACAGATCCTGTTATCTCACTTATCAAATAAGAGATCTCTCATACAAATTTAATTCCTGTACTATAGGGGGCAGCATTGACGGACTATGGGGTAATCCCTGCGCTAGCCGGGTCGGGATGCTCTATTAACATTTTTTTTCGTAGGCGTCGACGGCTTGTGGAGTACTAAGCGGGCATGGAAGGACACGGAGACAAAAAAAAACGCATCGACCCGACCCAGTCAGCCGGATCGGGCGTAAGCCTCTCAGTGGGAGGAGACTCACATACTATCACTCGATCATCGAAGCTGACTCGGCCGCAACGGGTATTTCCTGCAAGAAATGCTTATACGCTAAAGATAGTCTATTTTCGACTTGCTCAGGATTAGGCTCTATTAAACCTTCTGGTAGTGATAATAATTAGAGGGATTCGCCAGGTCTATCGAGACCATGGAGTTGGGATTAACCTCCACCCACCTGCGTCCCAGACGCATGCATGGCGGCCTATTATAAAACACAGCAAGCCGCACCATCCGCAGATCTATCCACCCCCACCCGTTCTGTACCCCTCACCAACCCGGCACTAGCCCCGCACACCCCCGCTGATCCGCGGCGAAGAAGCGAGTGATATCCTGTGATTAGCCCAGGACGCGGCAACGGGTAAGACGCGGTTGTGGCGTACGCCGCTAACACCCCCCTCCCCCCACGAGTCCATTCGATCTGCCGCCCATTACCCGCTTACGCGCAGCCCATCTGCCACCAAGCGGCGGGTCACGAATGATCCTAGTAATGATCTGCACTTTTTCAGCCCTACTGGCCTAGATAGTATCGCATCGGACTACATAGTTACTGGGCGGTACCGTACGCTCTACCAGTTTTGTGACTGCATCAGCAAATGAGTCCGAGTCTTTCACATTAGGCGCGGCGGGCTGGGAAATGAAGCAATGTAAATGAGTCAAATTAGTATTGGGAAATGAATTTGTAAACGAATCTCTCACTTGAGCTTACACATTTCCTACTTCGATATCAAAAAAAATAATACTTTTCTTGATGCTAAATATATTCTTTGTGCACAGCGGCGAGATAAAAAATGCAGTTGGGAGGGACCATGAACTCTGATAGCTTTGACTAACGAGTGCAAGGGTTATCGCCCACACTATGGGCCACTCCACACACCAAGTTCATACCCAACGCCTATATGAAGTGTGTTTTCTGTAGACAGTAGCCGAAAATTTGACAAAGTTCAAAATTACTAGGGACACAAAACACTACTACTCATTTGCATTTTTCAGACTTACTGCAGATCAGCTGCTCAACACCTTTCCGACGTCGACCCCTTTACTCGCGCCTTTGTTGGCACCGGTGTTAATTTGATGCTCCTAAGATACCTTTCTTGATGCCTTTTTTTTTTTTTAAACATCTTTCCTTGCACTTTCCCAGCGCCCTTCCTGCAGGGTTTCCTGGCACGCCTAGTGAAACCCCCCCTGCGCTCCATTTTCAGACAGTCTTTGCTGCCGGCCTTGGTGCTTTTAAGTGTGTTATAGACCGGTGTTGAAAAAGGTGTCGGGAAAGGATGCTATGGAAGCATCAAGAGCGGTGCATTAAGCAAAGACATCAAGAAATGCATTGGGGAAGGTGCTCGGGCCGGAAAGCTGTCCGGAAAGGTGTCTGGAAAGGCGGTCAAAAGAGCGACGCCAGCAAAGACAGCATGCAGGAAAGGTATCCAGCAAGGTGTCAAGGAAATTCATCAAATGGGTGGGAGGGAATGCATCAAAGGGTAGAAATGGATCAAAGGGTAAGTATGTATGTATGGAAATGAGTCAAATTCTTACTTCCAATTAACGTCACCCGGAAAGGAACTAAATGATTTGTTTTTCTAAAAACTGTGTTGATAGGAAGTGAATCAATTACTTTGTTCCAAAAGCTGGTAGAGACGCTCAACTTAACGCCGAGTAGGGATATTAGATACGACTCTATTTTTGAGGTCTCGTTGCTGCTGGAGAATTCCGGATCGCTCGATACATAGCTGATTATCGGACAAGACGCAGGAGTATGCAGGAGTATATAAGAGTAGTACCATAGAGGACAGCAAACTACATGTACCCCCCCCAAAAAAAACAAAAAAATAAAATAAAAATAAAAATAAAAATAAAAACCTAGAGCCCTATCCATCGTCTCTGCAGAATCCAGACTGAGCGCGCCTCGCCCACCACATCTCCGGATACACGGAATCAGAATCTCAGTGTATGCAATACAACCCCTTCCTTCCTACATGACAATTAATCCCGCCGCGCGCCGCCCTCACCACCTGCGCAGCTGCGCTGCACCTCCACCTCGGCAGATCCCACCCCACCCCGGTAGTCGCATCCGCGGGAACTGCTATCCTGGTAACGTGTAGCAGCAGGTAAGATCCGCAAGGATCTCAGGCCCGAATGGAGATCATAGATCCATAGGCGAGCAAACGGTGGCATATTGCAATGGATGCCCCGCGCGAGTGCACGGTTGGTTAGCGAGGCCCGGCTGCGCCCGCGGCGTCTGAATGGAGATGCCGACGGATGCATAAGCGGATATATCTACTCGTAGCTTCATGACGTTTCCGAACACGACTGCTATTGCATACCATACAAAAAAGCGCCAAATTCACCTTTTTTTATGCTATGCAATATTGGTCGTGTTCGGAAACGCTATGAAGCTACGAATACTATTACTATTCGCTAAACAGAGAGTGGTGCTGTTACAAAAAAAAAGAAAAAGTGATGCTGTGCAACGGCCGCGAACGGACCTGTCCGACTGCAATCAACTAGTCGACTGCGCCAAGCGAGATAGTTGAAACAAATAGGACGAACTATGTATTTAGACTGTTATATAGGACTGCGGTCCACTGTGACCGTCCAGCTAGTACAGTCCGTCCAAATTTTAGACGGACTAGGTGGACTATAGACTACACAAGAGCCAAAAGTAGTTTAGTTTTTCTCTGAATGGAACACAGTAAAGATCGTAATATTAGGCAGACAACAGATGCCGTGAGTTCACCACTTGTGCAGTCCGTAGTTTAGTTTTTCTCTGAATGGAACACAATAAAGATCGTAATATTAGGCAGACAACAGATGCCGTGAGTTCACCACTTGTGCAGTCCATAGTTCTAGACTATGGTCGAAATTGTGGTCTACCTTAGTCTACAATCCGCTGCAGTCTTGTAGATTCCTCCTTGGCCCGTCTAAAACTGGACTGTTAGCGGCGTTGAATTATTGTGAGCCATATACCATTCCCGAGCCGGGGCTATGGGCTCAACTCGCGAAAGGACCTGTTGGGAGATCAGCTTCGGGCTCTATTTCCCGGTATGTAATATGCACCCCACAGCAACAGGGGGACTCCATCGAGGAGATGGTGTAGCAAGATGAGCCGTCTACCGTTAATGCTCGAATAATCCACTATCCTCATATTTTCATGTGGCAAGTCCGAACCAAGGCGAATTGCATGGCCTATCAAACTTTACGGATTCGCGCAGTTACACACCTTTTCTCACCCGGAATCAAGATTTAGCGAAGCGGGGATATATAGTGGATTTTTCGAGAATTAACGGTATACATACTCGCCCACACAATTGCCCGTGGCCCGGAAAATAATACTTGAAGAGGAGGAGCTATTTGGGGAAATTTATTATAACCCTGCCATGACAATATAGGCTCCGTTCGGACCGCTTGAATTGTTGCGGGTTTGTATGGTAGAATAGTGAAATGGGGAAAAGCTCTGTAATGTGGTATTTGGACAACCCAACTTATCCATCAAGTGGGTCCATAACAATAAGTTTTGTTTACTTTCAAATAATTACGTTGAGGATTAATTATTGCTACATTTATCTACAATGAAAAAATATTTCCATAGCTTTATAATTTTGTTTTCCGAACTCCGTTACACCAGAGAATAATTACTCATCTGTCTCATGTCAGTTAAGGACTTTTTTCAATCATGCGCATCATCATTTCTTCCCTCGTCCGAACGGAGCCTTAAAGGGGAGGAGCTACTTTGGGAAATTTGGTCCTGCCATGACAATATACCACGACGTACGTACAGCATGGCTCACGGCTAGACATTCTCTTGTGTATATATAGAAATATCTTTGAAAGAACCGGTTGGCTATTCATGATTCTCATCATGATATGTACTTCTAACCCCTGTCCACCAAGTCTACTCTACACACTGTCCATGATTGCGCGTCCGGGGCGGGGTCAGGGCTTATTTTCAATCCCGATATCGCAACTCCGACTCCGATGCATACAAGTAAATATATCATGCTATTCCGGTGTTTGTTGGGAGATTACATGCATACATGCATACCGGAGGAGGAAAATGGGTACGAGACTACTGCAAAGTCTCTACATGAGCTGATGGTTTTGCAATTTGGTTTAGATTCTAGTATTGTGGGTTATCAAAAATTATCCGGATGCTCGCGTCGCAACCACACAAATTGGCTAGAATAACCAAATTTTGAAACCACTTCAACTGAGCTCATATCGAAGCCTAAGATAATAGAGACATAAGAAATCACAGTAATCAAATCTCTTGTACTCTCTCATTGTGGCTGTGAGAAAGGCGACGCTGAAGTTGAAATTTGGTTGCAACAATGTTTGGATAATTTTGATAACTCGCATTACTATATGTATTTGTAATTTAGAGAGCATGATTGGCTAGATCTGATCGCTTTCTTTCCCCTATGGTAATACCGCCATAGCTCGAAAAATTGGCTAGATCAAAATTACTTGTATGGGAAATTTCTAAAGCAGATCGATGCCATTCAACCAATCACCCAAGCGGTAATCCCTGGACGGAGATGGCCAACTTTTCGAGTTTTGGCGGTATATCAATATCTGAGATTTGGATGTTTTTTTCTTTTTTTTCTTTCTAGAACATCGATATTCGAAGGGAAGGGGGAGAGGGAGTGCCCGAGCCAGCTGAAAATAAAAAGAAAAAAAGATCATGTTGGGTGATTGTGGTTTCTTTTTGTTGATTGTGATATGCTTTTGGCGATTTTGATATGTGATACCCCATTGATTTTGATATGTTTACCTCGACCCAGTCCTCTCTAGAGTAGCATGCGTATGCGCGTAGTAATGGCGATATATGCTTATATATATAATACAACACATAGAACACTTCCCTAGCGGGTAGTGATTGACGTATAACTACACTTCTATGTCCCCAGCTTTTTTTTTTTATTTCTCCTCACCCAGATTCGTGGAGATTGGCTTGGTAAGCTGTACATAGCACATACATACATACTCGGAGTGGACATAAGCTTTAAAGTACTCATGAGCTGACAGCTGCAGATGCATATACGGGTAAGCCATGGGCGTTGATTAGCCCGAGACCCCTGGTTGGTGAATATCCGCACCAAACGCGTCCAGTCCGTGGTTTTGGCCGCGCATGCGAAGCGATACGATACTCCGTGCGTACATATTAGATATATTAGAATAGATACATATTAGACAGTAGACCAGTAATCATATTCAGCCGCGTCTTGGCCTGCAGTAATATTATTACAACATCAGCTAGCGAGCCTTGGCACCCAGACAAACGACAAACGACAAACGACAAACGACCTCACCTCACCTCACCTCACCTCACGTCCTCAGCTCGAATCATCGCCATGGAGCTCTAACACCTCCTCGGACTCTCCCTCCCGCCATTACGGGTCCGAATGTTATTCTGCCTATGCTTAAATAGTGCCCCCTCCTCCCCTCCAAACCCACAACGCTCCACCCAGCCAGCTCCCACCCTCCTCAGGCTCAGTCAGCGATAGCACCCGGCATCCACAACCGCATGTCCTTCGCCCTCAAACCGCAAGTCCCCCCTCCCCCTTCTCCCAATCCCCCCCTTTCTACCTCCACAGCTAACCCCCCGGACAGACCGCACCCCACCCCCCCGCCGCCTTGCCCTCCTCCTCCCCCGCCCTCCCGCCAAAGCACCCCCACCCCTTCTTCACGTGCCACCCGCGCCCGCGCGACCGGAGCATCACTGCCTTCCTCGCCCACCCCCACCCCATAACGCACCACCCGCAGCGCACCCTGTCCACCTACCTCAAGTCCCTCACCGCGCTCACCCGCACCGGCGCAGAGCCCGCGCAGCGCCGGCGCGCCGAGGAGCTGCTGGGTCGTTATCGCGCAAAGGCATATCTCCTCCCCCCCCCACAAACTCCCCCAGGCACCTTGGTGGTTACATATATGGGCAGCTTATAGCTAACGCAGGGCAGCCAGTACAGGGCATCGGCTCCGACCGCCTCGCAGCGCGCGAGTGGGCCTTACGGCGGCACGCCGAGATTGTACTATGGCGCGCGAGCGTTCCGGCGCCGCTGACGGGTGCGGAGCGGGAGGCGCGGCGGCGCGGGAGGCAGGCGTGGAAAGCGGGGAGGAGGGCGGAGCGGAAGGCGTGGACGGATAGTGAGCGGGAGGAGTATCGGCGCGGGAGGTGGACGGCAGCGCCGGGGTATCGCTATTCGAGGGTTGCGTGGGAGAATGTCGTGTGGACCATGGGGAGGGGAGGAGGCGGAGAGGAGGTGGAGGGGAGGGAGGCGGGCAGGGTGCTGGAGGTGGTGGCGGGGAGGGCGGGGTTGGTGGAAGGGGAGGGGAGGGTGTGAGGATGTGAGGTGCTGATTGGGTCGCTCTGTGTGCGGAGGGGAATGGAACCTGCGGTATCGGTGTGCGCTGGGGGTCGGAGACTATTGATGGACGGCGTTGAAATGTATTGTTAATCTAATTTAACCTCATATCATAATCACAAGTTTTCAAAGTTGAAAGAAACGCATCCCAAATTCCGCACCTCCCCCCCTCCCTAAACCAAACCAAAAATCAGCGCCCAACGGTCGAGCCCTTTCGCCGTTTTCTGTTTTTTGTCTGTGATGTGCTCCGCGGGAGAGGCTCAATTAATGTGACAGCTCACCTACATAGCTACGTACTAGCTAGCTAGCTCATTCCCTCCCTTGATCGATCGATTGACCCCGCACACACACAGCTTAGAGCCTCGTATTTAAGAAGAATATGAATGATCGATAGCGTTCAACTAATCGCCTGATATGATGGAGAGATAAATTAACCGCCCCCAGTTTTGGGCGGTATATACCCGGCACGCCATCCCCAGACTCTGGTCCTATTCTACAGGGCTTCCGGGTAGTCGTATGCCCTGCGTGGAGGATCTGGATTGGTGTCTGGGAAAGTGATCTGGTTCTAACTTTTAAATGGAATATTAATATGTTAGTTTGGGTTAGGGTTGTTGGTCACATGTAGGTAGTAGCGAATCAGAGAGCGATATTAGCTCTTCCCCCCGTACTCTCCGCTTCATTCAGCGTGCATTAGTTGCAGCGCAGGGAAGCAGGCAGGTAGGCAGGCAGGCGGGGAAGAGAAATTGGGTAATATAACACATCTCGTTATGCATTGATACGGTCGAGTGTACGTTCAGCCACGCTGCAAAAGTGTTTGTGATTCCGATTTCGGAGTGAGATGTTTTTCTATGTCACCGTGGCGGACCATCAAGAACCCCCAAGAGAAGACTTTCCCAGTGACCAATGGCGCCCCAATTAATGAAGAATAAGAAGATCCATGGCCTATCCTTTTTTTTATATAGCCACGAACCATAATATATATATTTTTCATTGTTTTGAATCTCAACTTTAATAACATCAGTATTACGGGTGCGCCACACTGCGCACTGACACTAAAACTATATCACGAAGACTTTTGCTGAGTGGCTGTATATTTTCGTGTGGTATCCTGACCAGTGTGTAGTTCCAAAGCCAAGGGGCACGTATTTGAACGCGGGTCTGAGAAAACTTGACTTATGGGCACAAACCTAACAAGCCTAAATCAGCTAACCGATGTGCCCAAAAGATTCTCCTACTGATAGAGGATACTTCAAAGGGTGTGTATTATATTTCTCACAAGTTCCCTTAGCGAGAGTAGGAGGCTCAACATCAAGTTGGTTGAAACAGGATGTTTCTAGATACTAGAAACATATTAAGCGAATACTCTTGAATTTGTTATTCTAACAGCACCATAAAAATATCTGGCCTTGATATAATCCAACTACCTATTCCTAATTGTTTCCCACATGCTATTGGCTGTGTAGAATTGATGTTTGTTAGATTTTCCTTTTGCCGGTTATTATGTTGCGCTCTTGCCGGCCTTCGCCGACCATAAGTCAAGGTTTTCTCAGACCCGCGTTCATTTTTTGGCTCTCTGCCATGTATGACATTTATTATAGTATTCCGGCTAGATCCCAATCTCGAGTCCAAACGCCCAACCCCGACACATCGCATGAAAAAACTCAACACTCTCTCTCCAGCGAGGATATGTACAGCGCGATGTCAAAAGTCATGGGAAGGCACCAGAAATTCTACTTTTCAACATAGTCCTAGACCACCAACTGTCATGAATTATTTCTGAAAATTGGAAGACTATATATTTTGCATATGAATAGTCGCTCTATCAGCTGAAAATTATAATATTACACTTCTAGCATGGGTTGTATTGGTTTTGTTACGTTGAGTTGCAAAAATTGCCATATTTGTATGGGATGCAACCGAATCTCCAAGTTGCTCTACTTCTAGCTCATGTAACCACTTCCACATTTGACTTCAGAGAGCGCCCTTTTAGATTTATTAAATTTGAGAGCCAATACTTCATCCCCCAAAGCCTTGTTTATTATTGATGGCAATTGTGTTGTGGGTGGTGGTTGCATTTAGACGAATTTTGGTGTGGTTTGGTTGCCTTCCCATGACTTATGACCAAGGACTATACCTATCTCTTAAGCCGTTACTTAAATGCCGCCAACATAAGACATGGTAACATCAGACAAGCCACAGAGTTGAGATATGATACTTGGTAGCTTGAACAGCGTAAGGGATAAGAAGCCACGCGGTTGGCACCCCCACCGTCCCCATGCCCCCATCGCCCCCACCGCCCCCACCTCCCGAAAACACATCGTTTCCGGGCCCGAAGCTCGAATGGAGTAAAATTGTCCATACGATGCATGCATCTAGCTGATACACACCAAATTCTCCTAGAGGCCATAGGAAACCGCGCATGTTCCGCCTTGCAAAGATCATGGTGATGGCAAGGTGTGTATGTGCGTGTAAGTTGGTAAGCAGTATCCAGTCGCAGAGCAAAGAGACACGTTGAAGTACATGTAGATATGGAGCGGGGTGAAACGAAGCATTTGGAGTAGTTCTTATTCGGGGGACCATGCATATGATTGCAAATACAACAACTGGTAGACGCTCGATTTCAAGATTTCAACTGGCACTGGTATGGACCCCACGCGCCGGCCCCAACCCACGCACGCTACGAATAAGCTCTCGCCCATACCATACCAAACCCAGCCCGACCGAACCTAGCCATGCCCTGCCCAGCTCAAGTCTATACCCGTGTTATCCACTGTAAGAAATCGGATAGGCACGAGATCTTTCCCCCCAGTGATCATCCCAGAGGTAGTGGGTTAGGGTTCTGAAATCTTCATGGATTATCACTTGACTCATAGGTTACCTACTCTACCTAATATTCTGTCGTAACCCAACCGAACCTAGGACGGTTTACCTGAAGTAGCGTAGGTCCCTTCGTTCATTCCGAGTTTTTTTTTTTTTTTTCTTTTTTCCACAATAGTGGGTCCCGGGGGATAGGCCGTAAACTAGACGTTGCTATCCGTAACGTGATAGAAATGCCTGCTGGAGAATAACACCAAAGAGCTCTGCGGGCTCTTTGTTGGGTGATGTGGTACAACGGGAATTGTTGGAAGGGTTAATTCCTACCATGTTGAAACGAACGAGGGGATAACCTACAAGTAATTAACTCCGAAGGTTGATTATCAGTTACCCATATTGATGAAGAGAGAAGAGCTTATTTTCTCGGTCTACCTAACGGTAGCTAAGCTGAAGTGCTACCTAACCCTAACTTACAATGTCCCTAGTGATAGACCTAACCCTTAGGGTTGTTATTATGTGATTACCACACATTTTGATTAGCTCTTTGAAGCCAGCCGAAAAAAAAATGGGCAAGAAAAAAGATCAGCGTCTACTATTCGGAGGTAGTGGGTATGGTATTTTCAACACTGTCCACAGAGGGCGCTGCGCATAATGGTATTATAAGTACAACCGTGAGAGCGCGGCTATTACCTGCGTTCACCTGACTACTGCAAGCTCATCTAGCTAGTGGGGGATTATCTTTTCTTTTTACCAATGTGTTTTTCTTGCGACGGCGGTGGCTTAAAAAAGACTATTGCGGGTGCTTGTGCGGGTGTAATCTCCGCCTAAAGCCCGTTCTCGAGTATTGGTCAGGGCTATGAGCCTTTTTCAATGAAAAAAAAAAATGCTCTAGTTGGGGTTGAACCCAAGTCTCCCTGTGGTTTTATAAGTTTTTAATGTTTTTGGTGAGGACGTGCTAACCAACTGCACCACCAGCTTGAATAGATATGTTTCTGGGTGGCCTGGAACCTGGGCGTGGTTACATAGTGATGCACAAAAAACGTAGACAAAAGCCCCACAGAACCTTTTTTCTTGGACCATGCAAGGGGGGTTGAGATTTATAGCTGGGCAAGACAGTTAGTCTCCCGACATCTCGAAACATTGTAGAGTGCTGTAAAAGGGATAATTTTTCAGACGGCGGATCTAATAAATTATGTAATTATATTCAGGAACTCATACAGACCCTAGTTCTAGATTTAATCTTGATACTGCAAGGCTTCGTTTCTTTTGTATAGTTAAAACTAGTGATGAGCACAAAACAAGTTGGGGATGTTTCCTATTTTCTCGGAATTACAGAAGGAGGACTTGGAATTGCCAATAGGTGATTGAGCCATGTATTGTGCAAAGACTCCAGACCTGGTATTATCAAATTATGTTCGCCCAGGTAAGTAGATATTTCAGATTTGCCGGCAGGATTTGATAGGGTTAGGTTATGTGATCTTCATAGCATGCAGCATGTTTTGAAGGTCACAGTCGATCACTCGCCTATTTCGAGGGGTTTGGAGACTCGAGTAGCTCTTGTTTTGTCTTATTTTGTCTTTTTTTCTCTTAGCTATGTTTTCTTGCCTCCTGTCTCGAGATGTCTTGTCTTGTGCCCATCACGAATCACGGGTTTTAATTTAAAACCGGGATCTGGCCTCGAAAACTTGCGAAACGAACGACGCTACTAAGTTTCTTTAACCACAGTACCCCCTTCCCCATACGACATGAGATGAGATGAAAGGAGCCCCACTTTGCGTCCATCGCTAGTACTTGGGCTGGGATACGGCTGACGGATCCCGCACTTAACCTCTAAAACACACCCGGGTATTCTGGGTCAGTGCTCCGTTCAAGACAATTAGTTGCGCCAAAACACTCTATCCAGATGATTTCGGAGGTGTGCATATTTTGTTTGTCATCGATTTTGTCGTCGAGTGACACCTCATGACTCCCAGCAATCTACCATTGATTACCTGAACCATACAATTTCGCCAAGACCGCCAATTACCAGCGTTTTTATTGATTCTTTGGTACCTGAGTCCTCCCATAACTGACCCGGGTATACCCATTCCGATGCCTGGGGTAGTGGAGTCTACGTAGATTGGTCATTTGCGATTACGCTGTCATCGGGCAAGTATATAACTTCATCTTCCGCCAGAACCTTATTAGCTTTAAGTGTACACCATTAGCTCTGGAATATGGCTCTTCAAGTCCTTAAAACAAATCTTCGTTCATTTTAAACCATAAACGCCGGATCGAGTGATATAATATGATTACGAGTGATATCCCATGAGAGTCGCCGCCTCTTTGTCATGTACTCCTGAGAATTCTTGTCAGGCTCGTCTGGGAGAAGGGTGGAAGTACTGTAACTGTGTAAAGACTCTATCTGCGGTTATCGGCCGGGGGTTAAATGATTCCACTTCGCATATCCGCGCGACCTGAAATTTCCAGCCAGGAGCTCATGAGTAAACCACCACCCGCGCTGCTGCCAGGGTCCGTTCAGCACAATAATTCCGGGAAGGAAGAAACTCAGAAATGTTGATATCAGCAGATGCCCGATCCTGATTTCCTTACTGCTACAATCTTCACAATTCCGGCTTAGGGGGGTTTCGCGCGGTTTCCGACAGGTGCCTGGAGATAGCTCTGAGCCTCACGCAGCTCCTCAGAAACGCAGTCTATATTTAGAGAAGGACTTAACGCAACTGGCTCGTGTTGTTTCACGTGCTTTCCTGCTGTGCTTTATGTGTTCTTCCCCGGCCGACCGAGTGATACACTATGTCTCACCCGTCACTCGCTTACATAGTCTACGGACACATGTAGTTCCCTTCAAGCTGTAGCCAGTAGCTGTATAGAATTAAGTTTGGTAAACACACCTAAGTAGGATATACTGTATATCCACATCCAAAGCGAAAGGATGTATCATGCCCAGAAAGAGCCAAGGTTAGCGTCCAACCCCCCAACCCGGAATCTTTGTGCTTTGACTTGAAGTACTTTGGGGACGTCCTCCCCACTTGACTTCTATATAGCTTCACAGTATCAAACAGTACTAGCTAGTACCTGCCACGGTACGAAATTCAATGTTGGGTATGTGCCTGAGCTTAAGTGTGGCTGTCTGCTCGTAGGTCTCTAGCTGGGCGCTTGGCGTATATCTTATGAGCTCTAAAGCCATTATCACTCCTAGGGTCTTTACACGCTTTGATGTATTAAATAGTTTGTAATTCTTAGACCGGCCTGAGGGCGGTCTTTTACCACATAACGACCCCGCATACCCCGCACTCCCCGCATACCACGCGCCCCCAATACCTAGCCTCACCCCCCGATACCCAACTTCCCCTCATATACCCCTTTCCCATATAATACCGCAACCTCTCATAGAATCTACCCAGACCTCTACAAAGCCGCAAAATAAGGATATAAACCTCCCGGCCAAGCACCCCACTATTACTCCACCCACACGTACACTCACACACTCACATTCACCACATCCACCCACATCCACCCACCCCCACCCCCACAAGACCTAAAGCTTACTATGCAGCACCGCCAGAACCCCACCTACAGCACTCAGCACTCAGCACCATCTCACCACCATGCAGCCAAGAACACTAGGCAACCACGCTTCACCGGATCACAGGATCTCACTCGCCCACCCACCCCCAAAACAACCCACCGACTCATCGCAAATCCAAACCGATACGTACTCAAAACGCGAACTCCCCAGAGATCACTCTGTAAAAGACCCGCCAGCCGGATCCGGGACCAGTTGGTTCTCGGGGCCGGAAGGAGCCGTTTACGAGCCGGGTAGTATATATATAAAAACTCTGCAGCGTGGTCTGACTGTTAACTTTGTGGAGCAGTTAAGATGCTCACAAAGAGCGGCAGTACATGTAGACACCAGATAAATATGTGTTTCCCAGCGCCCTCAGAACAGGAAGGAAGGCTGGCTAACTAACTAGCTAAGTACATACAGCGCTGATTGGTTGATATCGCCCCCAGGGGGGGGGGGGTCACGGGTTCCATGTTAGTGGTTACAGCGCGCATCGAGTCATAGGCTGTGATGCGCCCTAGGGGTGCGGTGGAAACAAAGCCTTCTCTCACGGTATATAAACGAACCATGAAGATGAAAGATCTGGATGCAAGTCACAAAGAGCGGCAGCGCAGGTTGATTAGATATACGAGTGTATTTTTCAATGGTCTCAAAGAAGTAAGACTAACCAACTACATACTAGTTACAAATAAGTACATGCAGCGCCGATTGATTGGCTGATAATCGGATAAATTATCTATGTGCAAAGGGCGGGAAGTTGGAAATTCTGATGCGAGTACTCGCGCACATCAATCGAGTCATAGTCTATGATGCACCCTCGGGGTACGATGAGGAAAAAAAAAGCTTCTACTTCCCCCAAGTGGAGACAAATGCGAGCCATAAAGATGAAAAAGGCAAGTCACAAAGCACGATGGATCAGGTATAAGATATATGATATATATATATATATTTTTTCCAGTGCTCCCAGAGCAAACAAATACAAGACCAGCCAAAAACTAACTACAAGTAGCCAGCCCCGGCAACAACGACCCACAAAGCTACAAAATACATTTTCATTTTTTCATTTTTCCTCCACCACATAAGAAACCACCCCTTTTCACACACACGCACAGAGAGAAGATCCCAGCTAGATCAGATACAAAAAATCGCACCCAAGCCCACAAACCACTTAGTAGGTGGTGTTCAAAGCACCCCATTTGATGTTGGAGAACTTGACGGTCGCGTTGGGGCTTTGAGACTCGACATCGGCGGGAACACCGGAGGTGGTGGCACACTCTCCTCTCTTGACACCGGGGGTCGACGAAGACTTGTCTAGAGGGTAGGAGCTGTCGAGCCAAAGCATTTGTGCCGCGTGGTCATCCCAGATACTCATACTCAGAACCATTCCGCCGTTGTTCTTGAAGGCAGCACCCATCTTCTTCAACGCACCCTTGGTGGCAAAGTCGTTGGTGTCGCCGAAGGCAGTCTTCTGGGCCGCACAGAAGGTGTCGGTGATGCTGTTTCCGGTGGGACCGGCAACGGTGCTGGCACTGTTCTCGTAGACAACACCGTTCTGCTTGTACTTGCGCTTGATCTCGATCAAGTCACCGTTGGCAGTGCCATCGGAGGTGATGAACTGGGTGATGACGGTAAACTTCTGGCTGGTGTTGATCGTCTTTCCAACACCATAGAAGCCGGTGTTGCCCATACGGTAGCTGTTGAAGTCGCATCCGTCTTTGTCACAGATACCGCCGTAGCGGTTGTCACCATCACCGCACTGGGTTCCGCTGCAGCGGGTCTGACCAGTGGATGTGCAAGGGTGGGGAGTGTAGGCAGTGGCCATGCTGTTGGCTTCCCAGATGTCCATCTCGTCACAGCAGGTTCCGTAACGACCGGTTCCGGCGTTGGCGTCGCTGGTTGAGGCAGTCCAGTCGAGGGTGTTGGCCTGGATGTAATGTTAGTTTAGGGAAGAAAAAGAGGGTAAGGTGGTAGGGGGGTAGAAGAAGCTTTACCTCGCCGTTGATGAACTTAATATCGTGAGGGCATTGGGCATCGCAGTATCCGGTACCGTACTTGGCACCAGCGGTGTTGCTGGGGTACTTTGCCATACCACCGTCCGCGTCCATGCCCGAGAAGTAGAGAGCACCGTTCAATCCGCAAGGAAGGGTGCTGACATCGACCTATCCCGCCATCCATGATCAGTCTCCATATATCACTACCCCCGAAGCACCAACCCCATAGGGATACTCACATCAAAGGTAAACTCTCCACCGAGAGGGTTGATCATCTGATACTTGGTATCAGACTCCATGAGGTATACACGACTTCCGACGTTCTTGTTTGTTCCCGTGGTAACAAACTTCAGGGAGAGCTCGTTGCCGCTGGCATTGATACCATAGACACCAGAGTAGTCCGCTCCATCAAGGGCACAGTTGGTCGCACAAGTCGTTGGGTCCGGGCACAAGGCAGTGTTCCAGGCATTACCAGTGTAGCAGTTGGTGTACTGGTTTGCCGCGGTAGTGTGGAGCCAACGCCAGTTGCTGTCGAGCACAATCTTGGTGGACTGGGTGGTGCATCCGCTGCTCGTGCACTTTTGGGAGCTGAGCGACGGGTGAGTCTCGGTAGTGTAGGTTCCGACCTTCTGCGAAGCCGTGAGGCGGAGAAGGGTGGCGAGGATAGCGACGTAGGTGGAGTACTGCATTGTGACGGTGCCGGCGATGGTGCTGGTGGTGGTGGTGGATGTGATGAAGTGAGTGAGAGGGGTGAGGAGTGATGTTGAGGGGGTGGGAGATGGAGCTTATATACTGATTTTCGCCAGCCCAAAACCTCTCCTTCCCAACACCCTTCCTTCCTTGATTGCTTCTTCACCCGTCAAGACGAGGAAGAAAAAAAAGATCTCCCCGGTTTTCCTGCTAGACCCCCTCCTCCTCTCCCTTACTCCTCACACAGACGCCCCCAAAAATGCACGAGATGAAGAAGATGAAATTCTCCGAGCGGTACAACGACAGGAACAGACGGAGCGACGGCTCGACGGCGCACGGTCCCGTCAGCGCCAGCCAGCCGCACCCACGATATACACACGGGCTAGCTCCACGATGCAGGAACAGTATGGGGCACGCGGGGAAAACGGTCGGTCTCAGATTTGAGCCATAGTGCGCTCAGATGCCGTGGCACGTTACATCACATCGGCAGTCATGAAGTGGCGACGGAAAAACCGGTGCGGGGGATATGAAGGGGGGCGAAGACATGTAGAAAGTAATATTGGGCTGTAGACTGCAGCCCAAGTAAAGTAGAGTAGTGTGGAGTAGAGAATTAGAGTACCACCTGCAGGATTGACGTACATAGTGTCTTTGGTTGGCCTAACCCCATACTGAGGCGCAAAATATTTCCTGAGATGATACGGTAGAGTAGACACCTAGCCATCAAAACATTAACCATAACCAGCACCGGAGGAGACGGGTTCGCGAACCCAACAACAACAACACCACAGCCCACATCGTATCCAGACACCACAGGCCCAGGAACCCCCTTCCTCCTCCGCCGGGTGAGCCCAGTCATCGTACTGTATCGTACCAGCAGCTGAGCACCATATGCATCCCCGGCCCCCTTTTCCTTCAAGGAGAATTTCCTTTTCTTCATCATGTGCCCGAAGTTCCTGGCTGTGTATGTAGGCACAATCTCACGATAGTGCGCCGAAGACGTTCCCCACACACCCCGGAGTCCCCACGCCCCACCGCCTATCCCCCGTGCCCCTGCACGTAATCAAGAAGCTTAGCCCACCCATATGCAGCCTTAATACTCTCTCATATAGCCTCCCCGGATAAAACCTATACGCCGTCGGATTAACTTCTTTTCGGGAGCGACGGGCCTGGCTGGCAAGCGGTGATACGAGAAAGTGGAATGCCCAATATATTTCACCAACGGAGACACGGCCCTTGCCCGGTTGGTGGTGTGGGTTTGACGATACCCGTCCCTTGGTGGTTGCATCACCCACCTTCCTGTTTGGGCGAGCGACTGCAACTCATAGCCTAAACAGGGCGCCGCTTTCCCGGGTAGCAGCTTAAGGTTAAATCTGCACATCTCCATAATTCTACCTCTCTATGCCTGCCTGCAAGGGCCCTACTACAAAATCGTCTACCGCGCGCAAAACCCGAGAATACTCAGCAGGGGTGTAATAGGGAGACCAATTAAGCCATAGGCATGCAGGTAGGTAGAGTGAGTGGGCTCTGGTCCAGAATATCCCCCCCTTGTTGCATTCAGCGAGGTGTTCACACATCCTGGGTTAATTTGCTGAGTCGCAATGACGGTCCGATGGGCGTTGATTGTTGAGGTGTGTGTAACATTTTGTGCAGAGGAAAAGCCACATCCGATGTTGATGGAGTGAGACTGCGGGGTTTGGTGGCGTGGGTACTCTACCTACCGCTAAATCTCGAGTTATTCGGGGGGTTGCCAAGGCAAAAAACTGAGGATCTTCACCTTTAGAGGCAGAGATCTTCAATAAAACAGCCCTCTTCTGCAGGATCTAAACTAAATGTAGTTTAGTAGCTGAGCTTGGCAACCCCTCGAATAACTCGAGATTTAGCGGTAGTACCTACATGAAGCAGGATCTGACAGCCTTGGCAGCTTGGCGGAATGTTTCTTGGCGTTGAGGTCGGACGCGATGGGTGGTGCAAGGCACCAAGACCATACCATTGGACGAGAGAAGAGACGATGATGATATTAATAGGACTACAAGAGTTTGGAGCTTTATACGACACAATCGAGGACAGTTTGTTATGCCACCTGTTCCTTGCCATAAGTCTAGAGTTGTAGTATCATATTGTTCCGTAAGGCTTACACAACAGCTCGCAGGAACAGAGTTTCAGGGTTGGGGTTTCTTTTTGGAGCAGTGAGTTTATGCGGGGTATAAAATGAAGGGATGTATTTTACCCACAACGCATATATCAAGAACAAACGCGCCCTCTGCAGATGTACCCAGCACTATGATCATAGGACTTAATTAAACCACAGAAATTAGTTCGGATCATTGTGGTTTAAACTACCTTACTTCTTTGTGTCACATACAGCCCCATGGTAGAATTGTTGTGGAAAATGAAGTGGCGTGTAAGATCTCTGTTCTCGGCGGAGAATTGAGCGGTAGCCTTTGCCGGAAACCCTTGATCGACAGTCCCTGTTTTACCAGAAGATTGCGTATTATCCTGTGCGACAGTAGTAGATCATGAGGTAGCACTCGGAATTTGCAGGAATTGGGTTTGGCTATCATTTTGGAGCTGGCGTGGCGCGAGATTACCCATATAGTCTATGTATCTATCTTAACTACACCCCGTAATAAGAGGCCTCGCAATAAGAATCATCTTGCAGTAAGAAACAGTGCATAGGGTACACCGTACACGCTAACCACAATCTTACTTGTTACAAGAAATGATAGGTATTTTGTGTTGAGAAACGAAAATTATCTGCACCTTGGCATTTCTTCTGGAGAGATGTACCTATATTACTGTTTTCAGACCCGTACCGGGTTTATAGTGTCATGTAGTCGTTGATTGTCTTTTTTCTCTTCTTTTTTTCTTTTTTTTACTAAGTATCCTTACGAGCTGACGGGAATGCCGCGTTCACACAGCCCTCCCTCCACAGAAAGGCCAGAGTAACAATCAAGTTAGTTCCATGGATCCATTACTCACCAGCGTTACAATAACATGTCTCCTCTGCTTCAAAGTGAAAGAAAAACACATACATGTAGATACCCATTCCGGCAGCGTTACTGAATCTAGATCATCACAAATTTTCACGTCGGCCCGGGCATTCCCCGGCCTACCTCTAATAACCAGTGCAATTGATCCGTATCTAGCACACCATTTTATCCATATTAATCTCCGGCGGGTGCATACTTCCCACCCGTATCTTTCCCACACCCAAAAACCAATCGTGGCATCAAACAGCATTGTCGGGTGATACCTCATGACCCTTGGCACCACTTTCGAATCCGACAGGTTATTCTTCTTTTTTCCCAGCTTACCCGGGTTTCCCTTAGTATCAAACCCGGAGGCTAAACTGGGTAGCCCGCGCGGGACAAATAAAATAAATTCAACAGATCCTCGATTTTTTCTTTTGCGGGTCGGGGAATTTTTTCGAACCGGGATATGGACTCACTGTCTTTGCTAAGGGTCTTTCACGTAGTACCGCTCTCCGAAGCTTGTGGATTATTGCTATTTACAGAAAAAGATAGGTAGATACTGTAGGCAGCAGGATTGTGAGTGGGTGGGGGTGGCATGACGGTTTGTGGCCGTACCCACCCTTTATTCGGAATTATTCCGCCACTAGCAAAACTTGTCCAACCCTGACCCTGAGCCTTAGCCCGCAGTTCCTATCCCAAGCTTCACACGACAATGGGAGTCAGGTGAAAATGCTTGGCGAGATGACGCCCAAAGTCTAGAACCCACACCCGCTATGGTACAAACCAAGGCGCGCTTTGTGCTGAATGAAACCAAAAACGATTTTCCTTCCCATGAAGCAAGCCTGATGCCAATTGCAAGGGATTACAGTTTTGTCTCTTTTTTTTTTTCTTTCTCCCGTAGGTATGTACTGGCGCGCTGAGGAGTAGGCTATATATATAGCTTATTAGAATTTTGGTGTTGTCAGCGCCGAGACTCAGAGTTCGGGCCAGAGTCATGCAACACAACCGATGAACCCCAAATCTTCCAAAAGCTCAATTAACCTGCTCATAATTAATTTCTCAGCCGTTTGTCCTATAATTTGAGGCTGTAGAGTACAATCATGAGGTCTTGTTGCATTGCCACACATGTACCTTAATTTACTTGGTCCGCGACCCCAATTAATACCTATGATAATTCCGGAGGAGAGCCTTCCCTCTCCTCCGTACATTATATCTTGCTAATACCTCTCTTCCTTGCAACTAGAAGTTGGCCTTCCCGCCAGGCTCTTTTCAGCTTCATACATAACATGCTACTCCCATCCATTCGAAGGACATTTTTAAAGATAAGCGCGGGTTTCGCAGTAGGTCAGCCCAGGTTGTACCCGGGTATGCTGCCGGGTGATACTTCATGATCCTTGGCACCCGCTACTTTTTCCGGGTCAACTCCTGGCTAAACTGAATATCTCGGTTGGAAAACTTGTAGAGTCAGGGTATAACCTTCGACGCATGCTGAAACATACTGTATGATATGAGGACCAAATATATCATACTGGGTATTCAACACCGGGCGTTGAGGGTAAATATAAGAGAATCTTGTTATAGGTGTGTTTATCTTATCAGATTCTCGGCATTTATGGTTAACCCCCGGTACATGTAATCTACAGGGGTGCAGTCTCATGACAGGTATGCGGTCCCCACACAGACTCGATGGTCGTGGCGGTGAGATGGCGCGATGCGCGGAGGAGCCACAACTGGAACGTGTTGCCGCGCGCTCGTAGACTAACTAAATACGAGCATCTTGAACTTCACCGCACGAGAGCGCAAAAGTCTTCAGACGCCCAGTACAAAATTCGGGATGTACTTGGCAGATTTTTAAGTGTAGGATGGAATTATAATGATCATAGTGCCGCAACGGCACAAGTAACGCAACGAAGCCCAACGCAGTGAATTCAATTTGTTATGCTTGATAATTATTGTTACCAATATACGTGTATATAATTTTCTCAAGCAAAACGTATGGTTATGATACTTGCTCGGCGGTGAGGTGTTATATTAGGTGCGGGCATACACGGTTGCCATGCACTCCCTTGTACTTCCGTCCTAAACTTAAAAATCTGGTAAGTAATAGTTACTGGTCGAATACGAAATTGTGCAAGACTTTCGATCAAATTAAAAACGGAATCCCAGCTGTTATATTGTAGTAATTCCATGACCTTGCATCTATTGTAGCTAAGATCTTTCTCGGCCTCATCTGATGCCGCCGTCTATGAACCCTGCCAAGCCTATAATTCTACACATGTTGGCACTCCTTTAGAGTCAAATGGAAATCCACGCAGCCAAGAGTCTGTTCGAATACGACTATTGAAGCCAGATGATGCAGGCTCCACAATCGGTCGACCAATTTCTTAGGTCGGCCCGGTTCTACCCCGGACATATGTATTAGGCGCGCGGGTGATACTTCATGACTCTTGGCGCCCGCTAATTTTTCTAGCTTACCCGGGGGCTAAACTGAATAACCCGAGAAAAACACTTTAGCCCAGTCGTGTTCTCGGTGTTCTTTCGCGGGTCGGGAAATTCTTCGGACCGGTTGCACGAGACGTTGGAACTCCGGTATTTGGTTATTTACCTTAAATACACTCTTTAATCTTCCTTCACCCTGGCATAATAAGACGGCTTGACTCGGCATCAAGGTGACCGACCGTATACTAGAATGACACTGGGTGGCTTCATGCTGAGATATACCTCGGGGGTGAATATGTCACACCGAATATTTGTAATAGAAAAGTCAGCATATATGTTTGCCTATATGGATTGCCCCCTCTGGGACTCTCTGTTCAAAATGAACTACAAGGGTTGCAGTCTCGTGACAGGTACGCCTTCGCGAGTCTATGGTCCTAGAACTGTAACTGAAACGTACCGCCGCCTGTACCAAGGGCATAGTTTGATTCGAACTTCTCTGCTGTCTGAGAGCGTAAAGTACATACAGTACCAAAAAGCCGAGATATAACAGCCACGGAGCCCCCGAACCCAAACCCTACACCGCTACCTTACGTTGATGTAGGTACAGTGACACCTGGCTATAAGAAACCTCGCTATAAGGAAAACTTGCTGTAAGAAACACCCATAGGGTACACGCTAGCAGCTCTACACCAAAATCTTACTTGCTGTAAGCACCTTGGCGTTTCACCTTGGCGTTTCTTATAGAGAGGTGTAGCCGTATTCTGCTAGATATAGTACCTGATCCACAGCAATCTCGCTCGTGAAGACAACGCCAACGGAAACAACCAAGACCCGAATATCCGGACACCGACAGGGGGGGGGATAATGATTATTTAGACGAAGCTCAATCCCTGTTCGTCAGGCATTATAGCCGAGTGCGATCCCATGATCCCCTGCCAAGCCCCCGAATTTACCGAACCCTAACCCAGGGGACGGCTTTTTTAACTCAGGCAACGGGTTGGTGGCATAGATACCCTCGGCTACTCGGGCATTCAGTCGGTTGATGAGCGCTAGGGACCGTTGGTGGGGAGGCCATCTACAGAACATCTCTACTCTGCCTTTCTTTATAAAATAGTCGCGTCTCTGGATCTGGCCATTATCTCTGTTGGTGCGGAAGATGCATGCGAGTGAACACGGCAAGTGTAAAAGAAATAGAGACAAAGTGTATATAGATGCTTAAATACAAGGCCGCTATCTGCTAATGATGGGCGCGAGACTCAAACTTCCGAGACCTGACGACCCCGGAGTACAAGGCGAGATATCTCGAGAGCGTTTTCTTTTCTTGTCTTTTTTTTTCTTTTTTGAAATCTCGAGATTAATCTCGATCGAGAACGGAGCTCTGATCATGAGTGATGTTGAATGATGCAAAGCATTTCAAGGCTTCCCAATGCTCAGACTTCCTCATACTCAGACTTCCTCAAATCGTAAGAAAAAGCTACAGGTGACCATGAAGGTGTACACTTTTTCCCGAATTCTATCCATCATTTTAATTTTCCGCCAAGAAATTCTGGTTGCTGTACTTCGCTTTTGAACGTTATCAACGGATTTAGGCGCAACCTGTTTCCTCAAATCCGGAATAAGCTTAACTGATATACATCGGTTTCGAGATTCGTCTCGAGACTTTCAAGAATATGATGGGACGAGACAATACAAGACAGTGCTTGGTGGAAACTTGTCTTCCTTGCTACATGTAGATATAGTCTTCTCTCAGCCGGGGGTGTCCCTATCTCATTACAAGACTACCCCGCTAGCCCTTCAGGAGGGCCTTTTTCATGTCCTGTCTTACGAGGCGAGATCCACCACCCTCCCCGATGCCCTGGCGCTCGTATAAGTGTTAATTCCCAATATTTGTATTTTTAAGAAGTATTGGGAGAGTTCTGGCTAGCGATGGGGTGAGACTGCTCGAGACCAAACTCGCCATTTAATTGTGAGATTTATCAGCAGTGGTGAGCCCGTTCTCATGCGCTCATATTGAGAACATTGCAACCATATTAATCCAGTCCAGTATCGAATATACGCCGCCATAAACACTTCAATGGCAAGAAAAACAGTGGAAACTGATAGCAAAAGGGTTGGCACTTGAGGTCAACATTCCGCAACGTTCTACTCCTATTCTGACCGTTTATTATATGATAACAGACAATTTTGTTGGAGTGTTCTCATCAGAATAACCCGCTTATTTTCTTAAACATACTAGTATTACCTCGCCTATCCT
Organism: Morchella eximia; assembly: GCA_024713935.1. Taxonomy (NCBI): domain Eukaryota; kingdom Fungi; phylum Ascomycota; class Pezizomycetes; order Pezizales; family Morchellaceae; genus Morchella; species Morchella eximia. The sequence continues at coordinate 677,437 of JAMGZG010000025.1, read as the reverse complement.
ACTTCACACCGTCTCAAGACGTCTCGAGACCTTTCTCTCAATTAATAATCGGCATAATACAAGACGAGACAAGATTAGAGCATAGTCTTGGCTCGTCTTGTAGTATAAGAGTTCATGTTTTGTAATTTCTAATATATAAGGGGCCGTCTTGTCGAAGTCTCGGGACTTTGTAATCACATGTCTTTTCTGCATAAAACGGCGCGGCATATATGTCTACTTGTAGGTTCATAGTGAAAATTCTGAGGAGGGTTAGGGTTATCAATTTAAAAATTATGGTTAAAATTAATATTTTTTTTTGGCTTAAAAACAAAGTCCCGAGACTTTTGTAAAATGGTCTCAAGACCTTGCATATTGAACATGACATGCTCTCGTCTTGTCTTAGACAAAGTCTTGAGACGAAGTCTCGCCAGGTTTTGTCTCATGCTCATCACTACTCTCAATTCTCGAGACCAAGAGTCACATGGGTTCCCGAGAAGTCTCAGGCTCAACCCCATCACTATTTTTGGCTCTCAAACACCTCTTCCCTTATATCGGCTAGTTTACAAAGCTAGCGAAGCCCCCCAATCGACATTAATAGCACACCCCCGATACTAGCACAGCTCGATATAAGTATACAGGCCTAGACATATTATCAATCATAAGACACAAAACACCGCTTCCGGAGATACATATGCCGCTATCAAGATGCCACTAGTTGTGACTGCATGTCTATTCCGACTACCAGTGCCAAGCTAGGTGTTCCTCCTATTCAATAGTGTCCTCGCAAGTGATTGCTATCTGTCTTTCATCTCCGTTGTTTGGAAAGCTTCGTTATATATCCAGCCCAACATTTGCCAAAAAAGATCTGAGGAATTCCCAATCTGTGTAACATTGCCATAGCTGTAAGGTTGCATGTAATTAACGAATTAAACCAAAAAAAAATCGGCAACAGCCAGTGACACCCGAGTGACACCCCATGACGCAATATCACGCATCACGCAACCCCGCCCGGGCCACACGAAGAGAACAACTAAAGAAACAGCATCCCCCATCGTCGCCAAGCAAGAAATTTCCAGGCCCCCTCTCGGCACTCTCTCCCGACCCGTCTCTCGAACGTACAGCTCAACACCAAATATCCGGCCAAGATGCACTAACGCCGCAGGTGTTCGTGACAAAACGACAAGTAGATCTCTCCCGCGCGAGGTGGGCAGCAGTTTCAACTGTTTGTTACACGTGTGTTGGGAGCATGGAACAGCTACATAGGTGGGTGAGAGAACAGGTAATATAGAATATAAGAGTCAAGGAAGAGATTACTAGTTTTTTATCGGGGGACTTGGGGCACAGGTCCTCGTTTTTCGCAAGGGAGTGGAGAGAGGGGATGGCACTAGTATTGGTAGCTTTATTTTACAAGACAGGATAAGACGAACCTTAGTCTCACCCTTAATAGTGTCGTGGATGAGACTAGAAATAACCCACGAGAAGCAATGTCTGAGACAACAGTACAACCATTTCACTAACCCACTAACTACTCCCCTTCCTCTCCTCAAACACCCTCCCAAACCCCTTCTTCGCCGCCTCCGCCGCCCACCCCGCCCGTTCCATCCACTCCGGCCCCCTCCTCTCCACCTCCTCCCTAACCTTCTCCACCTCCCCCCTAACCCACCCCGCCCGCTCCCTCCACTCCGGCCCCCTCCTCTCCACCTCCTCCCTGATCCACCCCGCCCCCCTCACCGCCTCCCCCTTCACCCACTCCACCCCTCCCCCCCCCCTCCTCTCCATCTCCTCTTTCACCCTCACCGCACCCCTCTCGGCCTCCCTCACAACCCTCCCCCACTCCACGCCCCTCACAACCTCCTCCCACCCCTTACCCTGCGCCCCCCGCATCCACTCCACCGCCCGCCTATCCATATCCGTTACCGCGCCTACCACCCCCGCGCCCACGAGGCTCCCGCCTACTATCAGGAGCGACCTCTTCATTGTTGCCGACTGTAGCGCTGCGAATGTAGAGTGTGCGGGGACGTTGCCGAGGGAGGACTGCCATGCTGCTGCGACGGTACCTGGGTGGGTGTTAGTACAGAAGGGAAGGGACAGGGAAAGGAGAAGAAGGGCAGGAGTGAGGGAGGGAAGTACCAGCGGCGGGCCCACTAGTGGTGAAGCCGAGCGCGAGAGGAAGCACGATGGTCGCGGTGCCGGTAAGGATGAGCGCGGTGCTGACGGGGTGATCGAGCACGAAGGTGGTGGCTGTGGTGCGGTGGGCTTGCAGCTGGCTGATGTAGCTGGAGATGGGTTTGGCGTCGGGCATTTTGGTTTTTGTGTTTTGGTGGAGATGGGACGTGGTCAGGGAGGCGTTTAAGCTCAGTTAGGGTGGGTGACGTGGGCTGTAACAGTTCAGGCAATCCATCAGGAGGGAGTGATGAGATAAATACAGCTGCAGCGTTATCGTTATCTTATCGGTATCAGATTGATCAATTCTCGCTTATCTACCTCCAGGGATTCTGCACACCCGCACCCTCAAAGCGTTTCTTGCAAGCCGTGTAGCCTATATATTTATGGTCAATTCCAAGATTTTGTGCCAAAAGAGGTATGTAGTCGATCAACTCCCTGCGTATCATACATCACTCCGGCGTATATTTGTTACCGTTCCCTACCGTTCCCTACCGTTCCAGGCTAATCCTGCGCCCGGAACTCTCCCTCGCCAAGCTCGGTCACCTTCTAGGCTCGTTCCCAACCCGTCTACTTCCCATGCTTCCGGAGGACGGGCTGGTGTAATATCTCCCCAGCTTGGGTGAGATCTTTTTGTATGGGGTGTCGGCTATCGGGGTGGCTGTCGGGGTGGCTGTCGGGGTGGCTGTCGGGCTCATCTACATACTGTTTTTTTAGCTTCCGACATCAAAATTAAGGTTTATTCTGACCCCGATATCACATTTCGGGCATTTAGGCCTTCTATGTATATCATATTGACGGCTCTTATATCACATTGTCGGCCTTTATATCACAAGTCGGGCTCCTACATCACAATTCAAAGCCCGATATCACACCTCAGAGGCCGACAAGAGTGTCGGCCGACATTTATCTGGAAGATAATATTCCAGACCATACTGTGGTAGCTTGCTGCAAGTAACGGGCTAGTACGAGAGACTAGTCACCTGCCTACCGGCAGCTATCGTCTGCTCCTTGAGGTGCTTCGCATTAAATGAATGACTAGATTACATCAAATCAGATCATGAAGTATATAAGATAACTCCACCGTCGTGACCAATAAATTCAAATAAAGTCAATAATAACCTCAACCCTTGTCACCAGAACTCTTACTATCAGGCCTGAAAAAATACTCCGGCCAATCCATCCCAACATATCCAATCCAAGTACGAGCTCCCGCATCCAACCTCAACGAACTCTCCATCCTCAAACTCCCCAAAAACTCTTCTTCAGACAAACCACTTCGCTCAACAAAACACCCTCCAGACGGCTCAAGCGACAGCCATGCTTCAATGTGAGAATCAGAACCATAAGAACCAACCGATGCTACCGAACTACGGCGACAACGACAAACAACCTCTTCAAGGAAAACAGCCGCCTCACGTCGCCCCAACACACAAACTCCCGCCAACTCAACCCCAGGTATAGTCAATTGCGAAGTCGCAATTGTCCTGGGCAAACATCCACACCCAACATAAAAAAAACTATGAGTCAAATCATAGTCATAACCAGACGGAAGTATCCTAACCGATCCGCCCAAGTGTCCACTTAGAAACTCATTCAACCGGAAATAATCCGCATGATAAAATCGAGCAGTCAAAGGCTGGTGACTCAACAATAACCCAACCATCTCCACTCCGAGGACAACATTCTCCGTGACAACACTCGGAGGAATCAATTGTTGAACTGTAGCATCAACAAGAAATCGAGATAAAAATTCTCTCTGCCTATCGCTAAGCTCTGCACTCCGCTCCATTGGAACAAGTTCCCCTTCTGCCATTATACCTAAAATCAAAGTCAATAACCTCTATCCAAACGAAACAAATAAACATTACCTCCCAAAGACGTAACTTGTTGCTTAATACCACCTCCCATGAACCAATAACAACTCCGACCTCGGAATAACAACACGAATCGATGAGGCTTGCCGAGAGATACTGAGCGATGCTTCGTGACAATTCCGATTTCGAAAGTATAGGTTGAATGGGCTTCGCCCCTTCTCAACTATGCGGCGGAGGGTGGAAACCCCACCTCTTATCCTTAACCCTACCCCTGCGCTGCGCTCCGGGTTAGGTTTAGCCCTCTGCAGTGAAACAATGTAACAGTTCAGGCAACCCAGGAATGGGTATAGTCGGTATCTTATCTTATCAGTATCAGATCGATCAATTCTCGCTTATCTACTTCCAGGGATTCTGCACACCCGCACCCGCACAGGCACCCTACGTGGCACGCCCTAGTTACAGCAGAACCTCACGAGTCCATGCCAACTAACGCCCAGTCTCTACAGTCTCTTAGATGGTCTCGCAAGAAAGCGTTTTGTGACTGGAGTGGCGACAACAATTCTAACGGCGGAATACTCGCCGCCACCGCGCGCGCCGGCCACCAGGACTGGGGAAAACAGCACCTACCTGCATCCAATACTATACAGCCTACCCTGCAGCTAGCAGCAGTAGTGAGCTCTGCATACTCGCTGCGCCAACCCCGGAAGGGTTGGTGAATACCACCACGAAGTTGGGTTTGGAGTTTGAGATCGAGGGTTGGGATTTGTGATTTGTGGAGGACCCACGCACGGTATTCCTTGTTGGACAAAGTTAGGGATAAGATGAAACATGAGATCTCGAGAGGTTCTTCAATATTTGGTTTTCTTAAGCAAAGCTTATTCGCAGGTCCAACTCTATCACAATTTGGTCCGATCCAGAAGGCAGGTCTACGATCTTTCAAAATGGTCCGGCCCGGTCCGAGGCCATTGTCCAGATCTGGACTATGTTACGCTTGGCTGTACTTTATGCGCCTAGATATAGATATGTAGGTACTTGAATTTTCCTGGAAGAGCCGCCAATTAAACGATATCATCTGTACCGTAAGTAATAAATGCAAAAACACATCGACTAAGGAGAAATTCTGTCTACCTAATCGATCATATTCTGGCTATGCCTAAGGCGATCGACAGAGCTTAATCATACGTGGTCTGAAACATAGATAGGCCAAACCCCTGCCCCCACATACACGTAGCTTAAATTTGAGACATATCATATTAAGACTGCACTATATTCTATGTGTGCACCCATAGACCTGGCACAGCCTAACCATTGTTCTTATTACGAGTCATCCAATTAAGCGATTACCCAAACAAAGATGCTGGTCAGTAGAACGGGCAATCCATGTATATAAGCCTTTAATGATCCCAGATCCTCTTTATACACCTACATCCTACGTCGCCTGCAGTTACTCAAACACTTCCGCTTCGTCGACATGGGGAATACTCTCTCAAAATGCCTGGGCAAGGGCCGAACTCCAACGATACCGATACCACATGATCAAAATGTTATACACAGTACTAGTACGCCTATCCAGATGGTGCCGACTACAGAAACACTGCAAGCACACAATATCGCTTGCTCAGTGCCATCCAATCCAGTCGTCCCGCTAGCCATCGCAGAAATGACGCCGGGTGATACAAGAGAGGCGTGCGCAGGCAATATGATCATGAATGAGGCGATCGAAACTTACCAACAGGCCGACACTTATCAAAAGCTTTCTAATTCCAGTAGCGTGCAGAAAACACTGTCTAGAGCTCCGGCCTTGGAAAAAAGAGTAGCAGGTACACACGCACCCCATAAAGGGATTTTACCCGGTAATGCCGACGGAGAAAATCGCAAAACCAATGTTCGCAAAAAACAGCGAGATGAAGGACTAAGAGAGGAAACTGAAGAAGAAATCTCGCAAAGAATGGTACTCGAGGCAATTAGGAGGTGAGTACTTACCACGATCAGCTGCCATACCGGACTCCAAGTGATATTTACAGAAATCGCGATTAGCTCTGTGTTGTGGACGGAGGCAATAAAACGTCTGCCGCAGCAGAAGGATGCAACGGTTTCAAAGCAGAGCGATACAGCAGTTCCACGGCAGAAGGATACAACAGAGGGAGGAGACGAAAAGAGTCTCTTGAAACATCCTATGCAGAGCCTACTTAGTGATATAAAAGATCTCCAGCAAGAGGTGGACTCCAAGCGCTTCAAGTACAAAGATGCCCAAGGTAAGGATGTATTCATTGCGGACAACATCTTCGGCAAACTCGACAAATATGCTGCAATAGGCGATATTGCTATCCAGCATAACCCCGACGTGGTTGCTCTTGTTTGGGCTGGATTCCGGTTACTTCTGCAGGTATGTCTTGGCTACGAGAATCGCTAAGCCAATTGTTCTAAAACATAAAGAATAGGTGGGGAAGGAATATACAGATAACCTTGCAAGAATTGTGACTAGTTTGGGGTACCTTGCATCGGTAATTTGCTGTGGTGCTATCTATGAGAACCTCTACCTTCAGACAGAGCAGAAGCAGGTCGCGATACAAACCTTGACAAAAAGTCTAATTAACCAATATGTCTTAATTCTGGAGTACCTGCATTGTGTGAAGGAACACCTCGCTAAAAACACCCCTTGTATATATTCCCTTGGCGTTGAGTTATGCTATGTCTTTCCAACTACTGATACGCCTATCAACAGCTCGGATTGTCCAAAGCCTCTCCTCCGACCTTCCTGATAAATTACGTGAGATAAAGGAGGCTGAACGACAAACGAAAGAGATGGCCGAGCTTGTAGAAAAAGAAGGTTTGAGCACATTGGATGTATTCTGCCTCGTCTCACATGCTGATAATATCTCAAAGTTGCCAATGTCGCAAGATCCAGTATGATTACCCACTACTCCTCATACGTTTCTGAACCGCCTAACTGAATGCCATCCTCCAGCGCACGATAAACTTCAAACCCAGCTACAAATAGAGTTGAAGAATATACGAGAGCAGCTAGGGTCTATAGAAGCTATAGTTAATGATTGCCATGCAAATATCAGGCAGATTTGGCGGGTGCTCGAAGGTATATATGGCTGAGCTTATCTGACCCGAACGATTTGCTCATGGTTACAGACCGTGAGGTTACAATGATACGGGACTGGATATCCACCTCTCAATTTGGGGAGATACACGAAGAACACAAACGTCAACGGAATCCGGATACTTGTCATTGGCTAGGAAGGAACGATCTGTTTGCCGCCTGGATAAGTCACGAATCCCCTTCAAAGCTATTATGGCTAAAGGGTGCCCGTAAGTGGATCCGAGTCCCTTATTGATTTCACTAGCAAAGGGAATAATCTAATATCTGTTAAGCGGGTACTGGAAAAACCATCCTGGCGTAAGATGTCTAATGCTCGTACTCTTCTCGCTTTTAATTTTAACAAAATGAACAGGTCTTACGTCATTGAACAGATAAGAGGGAAACTACAGGCTGGAAGCTGTTTAGCCTACTTCTATTGTAATACGGCTACCAAGGACCGTTCTGAACCCGCTTCGATCCTCCGCGCAATATTAAGGCAAGTATGTATTGCTTACTCGCCTAGTGGACTACCACATGCGCTTGTTAGGGTTAAAAAGCAAAAGGAACTGGACTCATCAGGCCCCCTCACTGTTTACGAGGCTCAGAGTCTTATAACGGAGCTGTCACGTCACCTTTCTGGTCTATGGATAGTGATAGATGCATTAGACGAATGCAATAAGACTTCTCGATCACAGCTATTTGATGCTTTGAAGACTATCGAGAAGGAGGGTTTGGATGTCCGAATATTTGTCACAGCTCGCAGTGAAGGGGATATAATTCGTTCTATGGACGTGCCCGGCCATGATAACTATTGGATCGAAGCGAGCGATAATACCACGGATATTGAACAGTATATCAGAGCAGAAATTAGGAAGTTATATGACAATACAACCAGCGGGGAAGCGACCGAGCAACTCTCCGGCAGAGAGGAAAGGCTCGTTACGGCCCTGAAAAAAGAGGCAAAGGGAATGTAAGTATGCATGATATATATCGCCTCTTGAGCCGCTTATTGATACATGGAACAGGTTCCTTTCCACTAGATTTCGCATCCAAGCGTTGAAGCAAGAGACCACTATTGAGGGGATAGAAGAAGTGACACGGATGCTGCCAATTGAGTTGAATGAGATCTACGACAACATAATCAAAAGAATTGGTAGTCAAGGCCCAGCAGATAGCAAATCTGCCTCGAATATTATCAAGTGGCTGGCGTATACTATCGATGACCCGTCCACAGAAACACTCCTCGGGGTGCTCCAAATGAACCACACAGCAGGGCATTCCATATTCAACAAAGACCGCCCAACGTCGGTGATGGTTAACCACATCCTGAATGTGTGTTATGGACTCGTTCTTCACGATCAAGCTCTAGGGCAAATACGATTTTTTCATGCCACAGTCCGAGAATATTTAAGCCAAACTTCGAATGGTTATCTTGAGGGGGGGCAACGCTGGATTGCGGAACTTTGTCTTGCGGCTGTTAAACGATGTACACCCGACTCCCCAAAAATTCAACCCTTGGACTCGCCCCGAACCTCATTTGACTACTATGCCATGCGTAATTGGGGACATCATCTTCGAGAGACAGACTATTTGTCCTCCTATGATCCTTTTTTGGACCCCTCTTCGGTGTCCTATTGTGCCTGGGCATCTTATATTGGGAGCATTATACCTACCCTGAAAGGTCCTGGGGGGAACCCCATTAGTATCGTGTGGACTGCATGCTACTACCGCCTATTCCATGTTTTCAAAAAATATTTCCGCACTCTTACACCTAGCTGTATAAATATCGAGGGATGTACCGTCTTACATCACAGTGCGGATATGGGATATTTGGAGTTCGTTCAAGCCCTGTTACATTCCGAGGACATAGATGTTGATGTGAACTTGGCCGACCATTCAGGCCTTACACCACTTATGATGGCAGCGAGATCGGGTCATGCCACCATCGTGCAAACATTATTGAATACTCAGGGACAAAAGATCGATATGAACATAGCTAATGCTAGTACTACTCGAACCGCCTTGATGCACGCCTCCATTGCTGGTAGTAGTGATATATTAGATAAGCCGCTTTCCAGTAAGAAATGCGATATCAACCTGGAAGACAACAATGGCTTTAGTGCACTTCATCATGCCGCATATGAAGGACACCTTTCGATTTTAGAATATTTTCTTGATGATTCGGGTCTCGAGATCAATAGTAGGACCAAGTCAGGCGACACTGCGTTGGCACTTGCAGTGAGCCAAGGGCATACTTCAGTTGTGAGGCGGCTCTTACAGTCTCCGCGAATCGATCCAAATTGCATCAATGAACACAAGGAAACACCGCTTGTCATCGCAGCTAGGCTTGAGCATCGAGAAGTGTTGGAGATAGTTATAGCGGACGAAAGGATTGACGTCAACTATAGCAGGGGGTCCGATAGCTTATTGATTCAGGCCTGCGAGGAAGACAAAATATGGCTGGTAGAGTTATTACTGAAGGGGAAAAATATAAATCTCAACTATCAAGGAGTCAATGGCTGGACAGCACTCGCAAATGCCGCCGCGCGGGGCTCACTCAATGCCTTGGCCATTCTCCTCAAAGACGCTAGATTAGAAATCGATCCAAAAGATACATCTGGCTTTACGCCTCTACACCGCGCTACCGCTAAAGGTCATATCGAGTGTGTACAGTTACTCTTATCTCGTGGCGCGAGCGTGAACGCAGTGAACGAAGACGGTGAAACCGTCCTTTGTATCGCTGCCCAGGTTGGCCACACAGAATTACTGCGAGCAATCCTATTGCATGCATCCGACGTTGGGGGAGCTGGAAAGTATGGATTGAATCTTCTCGATAAAGGCACTCAGAATGAACTTTCGGAATCACTCGGTCTACGTGCATCCAGCGTGGCAACCTTTATCAACCATACTGATTCGAAAGGAAAGACGGCTTTATTCTCTGCAGTAATGAAGGGACATCGCGAAACTGCCAGCTTACTGTTGAAATATGAGGGTATTGATGTCAATATCGTGAGTGATGCGGGTGGTACAGCCTTGATATATGCAGCAAACGGAAAGTCGGGAATTGTCGAGCTATTGCTGAAGCACGAGGGTATTGATGTCAATATCGGGGGTGAGAGAGGGATTACAGCCTTGATAAATGCCGTGCTCGCTGGCCATTCGGACATTGCCGAGCTGTTGCTGAAGTACGAGGGTATTGATGTCAATATGGCGAGTGATGAGGGTGGTACAGCCTTGATATATGCAGCAAACGGAAAGTCGGGAATTGTCGAGCTATTGCTGAAGCACGAGGGTATTGATGTCAATATCGCGAGTGATGCGGGCAACACAGCCTTGATATGCGCAGCAGCTAATGGCCATTCGGACATTGTCGCGCTATTGCTGAAGCACGAGGGTATTGATGTCAATATCGCGAGTGATGCGGGTGGTACAGCCTTGATATGCGCAGCTTTTAATAGCCATTCGGACATTGTCGCGCTATTGCTGAAGCATGAGGGTATTGATGTCAATCCGCGGATAAGGATGGCATTACAGCCTTGATGTACGCAGCAATTAAGGGTTATTCGGACATTATCGAGCTATTGCTGAAGTATGAGGGTATTGATGTCAATATCGCGAGTGATGCGGGTGGTACAGCCTTGATATGCGCAGCAGCTAATGGCCATTCGGACATTGTCGCGCTATTGCTGAAGCACGAGGGTATTGATGTCAATATCGCGAGTGATGCGGGTGGTACAGCCTTGATATGCGCAGCTTTTAATAGCCATTCGGACATTGTCGCGCTATTGCTGAAGCATGAGGGTATTGATGTCAATCCCGCGGATAAGGATGGCATTACAGCCTTGATGTACGCAGCAATTAAGGGTTATTCGGACATTATCGAGCTATTGCTGAAGTATGAGGGTATTGATGTCAATATCGCGAGTGATGCGGGTGGTACAGCCTTGATATGCGCAGCTTTTAATAGCCATTCGGACATTGTCGCGCTATTGCTGAAGCATGAGGGTATTGATGTCAATCTCGCGGATAAGGATGGCGATACAGCCTTGATAGACGCAGCAATTAAGGGTTATTCGGAAATTGTCGAGCTATTGCTGAAGCACGAGGGTATTGATGTCAACATGGTGGATAACGATGGCGATACAGGCTTGCACTGTGCAGCAATTAATGGCCATTCGGACATTGTCGCGCTATTGCTGAAGCACGAGGGTATTGATGTCAATATCGCGAATGAGGATGGCGATACAGCCTTGATAAACGCAGCAATTGAGGGTCATTCGGACATTGTCGAGCTATTGCTGAAGCACGAGGGTATTGATATCAACGTCGTCAACAAGGAGGGAGAGACTGCTTTCGGCATTGCTAAAAGAACAGGGAATGAGAGGGTTATGGCTCTACTGAAGCCAGCCGAAACCACGGAGGAGAGAGAGGTATGTTTTGTGATATTCTTTAATTGCCGGCTATTTTGTTTGGACAGCTCAGGAATTCTTTGTACACTGTGCTGACGACCTTTTCAATCTTTCTCTAGGCTACCTCAACTTGTTACGTTGAATGAGTTCTTTTATCGGTCGCCAAATTTGTTGAAATTGTTTCTTCTTTTTCCTATTTTTTATCTTATCTGTTTCTAAGTTATACGCTAAGTTATACGGGATGAAATGTTTTTATTTTATTTCAAGTCACAAAGTTTTTTTTCTTTAAAAAAGAATGAATGTATTGATGTCGCTACGTACATCTCCGAGTTCCCTGACTTGATGATGTTTAATGCAACTTGACCTACTCCCTTCCTTCTGTCATTAGGGCGCGTATCGTTAGTATTGATTTCGATATACCTAACTTATCCTGGTCCTGCTTAATATTCCCTACGAGTTTGTTTCAGGCGCTCTCAATTCATCTCTTCTCGCTTTATAATCCCAGCCTCGCCCTCACATTCATGGATTATCACTTGGTTGTACTTCAAGCCTGCCTGACCCGAGTGATAGTCCGTGACTCATAAACGATATTTGAAAATCCGAGATCGCCAATAATCTATAATCAGGGCCTGCCACTACTCTTGACTAAAGCTACCATAAGCCCAGCTCAGTAGCACGGTATCAACCACGATCATCAATCATTTCCAAGCTCGATGCATGCAAGAAAAACAGCATGGACCCACCTTCAACGCACCTCCGGCTGCGCAATCCCCAAACGCGACCCGATATCAACACCTCCTCATCACAGAAACAATCACCTCCGAAAATCCCCTCCCTATAATATCCCCGCAGTACATCCCGGAGACACTCTTCCCAAGAACCCTTTTCACTTACTCCGCCGTACTACTTCGTCGATCGACGCCGTGTTTTCCCGACTCCAGCTTCTTCTAGCGCGTGCTATAGTGTTCCCGGCGCGTAAAGTGGTATTCTGCCGCTTCGTATCGTCGCCCCTGTCAGGGAATCGCTGGGCGCGCTATATATATTTCTTCAGCGTTGTCTTGTATACTGTTAGCACTCACTCCATCTTTCGTCCCACCCCCCGAAAAAGGGAGGGGGATATTCACCAAGCTGATGCGAAACACCGGAAGACCGTAAAAACGTCACACACCTTTCACTGCCCAAGCAACCGAAACAACCAGCAGGTACAAACTCTGCCGTAATGCCCCGAAAGAATATCGCGAGCAAGGAAAGGGAGAGCTCATAGCTCTCATCGTTCTCGGATCGGCCACTCCCGTACCAATAACCCTAAGATCTTATATACGGCATAGCTGTCCCATCTTGCGCCGGGAAAGCGATGCGAGTTTTCGATTGCGAGATAGGAGCCACTTTTAGGGCCTTCGGTCAGGGCACATCACTGCGCCTGCACGTCTTAGCGACCGGGGCGCGTTATGCGGAGTATCCTTCCGCGCTCAGGCGGATAGATATCCGCTCCCAACTGTTGGAACCCTCTCAGTTATGCCGGCGTGTAGAGCAGCACCGGATGTCGAGTCTTTTACGTATCCCTTATGCTGTTAAGCTGTCAACATTGTCAGGGTATCATGTTTCAACCCGATGGCTTTCGTGCGAGGCTTACCTAATATTTCCATGTGGCAGCATTTAGATAACAGCTTAAGGGATAGACGACTGAATTCCCCCCGTCCCACCGGCGATGCACCACCCGATGCTTAGCGCTTCGTCGAAAGGGCCGCGTTGACTGTATGGCGGATAGTAGTACATTGCGGGTATGGGATAGGGCTGCGGTGTTACTACCTACAGGGCAGCGGCAGGTGTAGACAGGGGGAGAGGTTAGCAGATGTTATGAAGAAAATGGGACGGATGTGGAGATGCGGCTGTATTTCTGTTGCGACCGCTGTGACATCGACGTCGTTGTTTTCTCTTTCTTTCTTTTTCTTTAGCGGGGTTACGGTTGTGATCGGCGGCGGCGGTGGCAGATGAGGCCGGGAGAAACTCTGCAGTCCTTAGCTCGAGCTTATCTTATTAGAGTAGCATGCCGGGATTGTCTGGTTACACCCCATCTAAACCATGGACATGGAATCGTGTAACAGTGGACCCTGCGTATTGATCTTGGCCGCTAGCTAAGGCTACATGCCGACTTGGCATTGTGCAAGTGCGCAAGTATTGCGTCTATGCGGGCAATATCGAGACAGAAAATCAAAGACCGAGCCAAACAGGCCTTTCGCATGTTGGGCTGGCAGTACTCGAATTATCGTAAAAATGATAGAATTGTTCTTAATTGAGTTTCGACGTTGCGAACGGACAGAGTCATCCGTGGAACTACGTACCTATGCATTGCCTGGGATTTTGCGGTGTGTGGTAAGACTTGATAATATAGCCCCTCGTTCCAAGTCGTCGCATTTAATGAATGACACACCCTCCCCCACCACTAGCTTTAATTTTGAGAGACTGGCCCAGGGCCTCGCCTAATACCGTTCTAATGTACTGAAAATCATTCTTCAAAGCTCTTTTAGAAAAAGAAACATCGATTTTTGCAAGGCAACTGTCGCAGTTTTATACTGAAATTCCTACAAAGACCTCGACCTCAAATTTGCATGTGTCTTGGCAAATATCATACCGAGCCTATGACTCCTTCAACGATTGCCAGCCGCACAGACATAGGTTTCTCGAATTCAGGTTATTCATAGTTATACCTATTTATCTCTACTTGCTGGTTAATTAAAAGCCAAAAGTCGTTGTAACTAGATCCTCACAAAGCATTCCGGCATTTTGATTGATGCGTAAATACAACATCCGCATATCTAGGTGTCTCATTGAATTGTGTACAAAAACCAAGCCCAGTATATCTCCACGCGAATACAATGATTCATGACGTCGCACTGTACTACCTTAATCGTGGGAAAGGTCTTAGACTCAGTAACGCAGGACCGCCTCCATGACGACTTTCAGTAGTGGATTTCTTGCCATTAAACCGTTTGTAACATCAATTGCACCACACTTGATACACATCTTCCTTCTCAATACCCAGCATCCATCCCGACCCCTCAAGCCGTTACTCTAATATTCTCAACATGCGACACGCAAACCCCGCACTCAAGCCACTGGAGCTTGGCAGATCTAGAACTTGGTATGATGCGAGAGGCCTTGGGGGGGCGACCTTGTAATCCCTGTTCATACCAGTTCAGTATTGTAACCCTTACAGCCATAAAGTCGAGTTAAAGGTAAGGCTCGTCAATTTTTGCTTCCCGGAGCTAACGAAATAATTGACTGAACTACTGTATACAGGGTTGTTGGGGCCGCCCTCTACTCCCTCTTGCACCGTAGCTTTAACACTGGGAGGGATAAAGCTGCCTGCCTGCTTCCCCGTCGACTCGAATCTCGGTCATCGGTGGTAGATTCGGCGCTGGAATTGCTAGGTTCGGTACTGACTGGGTGCGGTGGTGCATTTGCTGCTGGGTTTGTGAGGTTTGCTACTAGAGTTTCTATTAGGTTCGACGCTGTGTTAGCCACTCGACTTGGTGCTTGATCCGGATAGATTACCTGCTGGCTTCGGTGATAACCTAGTTACTTTCCCGCTGCTGGACTAGCTGCTGTACGCGGTGGTGACGATTTAGCTGCTAGATTCGCTGAACTTGCTCGGCTTGCTGCTCGACTCCCTCATTAGTTCATCTTTAGGTGGTGATTTCGATGGTTGGGAGAAAGGAAGGGGGGGGGCGTGGTAGATAGAACGGGGGTAGTGGAGGTGGGTGGACAGCGGATCGACACAAGGACACGGCTTGGCACCCGCTACACCTAACCAAACCCATGAAGCTTATTTTTTGAGCCGCATTACTACATGTAGTGAGCAAGTCCACAACGAAACCGGGATGGCCATTAAACCTGCCAACCCCCGAATCTTTTTAGTGACTTTTGCTCTTTCCTCACTTTTTACTCCTTTCTTGCCTTCGGGAAACCTGCGAACTGTGTGTTGCTAATTAGCGAGGCTCACGGTCGCATAACACACAACTGATCATGGGTGCGCACTCAGTTTCACAACTTCCAAATCACTTGGATAACAGTTTTTGGTGGACGTGCTGGCTGTGCGCTAATAGAATCTATTAGTTATTCGTGATAGTGAGAAAGTCAGCGCCGTGGGCGCAAGTGCATAGGCGGAGACGCTGATTTGAAAAACAAAGGTAATACAGTCGGGAAAAATGCGGCGAAATATGGCAGCCCGCGAGACCGGTCCATTGAGGGTATATAAGACCTCGTCGTCGATGTCCTCTTTTTGGAACGCTGACTCGAAGCTTGGATTTTAAATAATAGTAACTCAAACATCAGTCACAACCCGGCAAGCTGTTACAGCCCGCGGGACTGAACAGTGAACAGTTTGCAGTGTGGAATTTCTAGGCGATAGTTGGTACGAGGGCGTTAAAGGTTGTGCCATTTTGCACCGTGTGGAGCACATCTACCGAAAAGTAGGTAGGTAATTTCTGTGGTGCTCGATCCGCTGCTCGATTTCAAGCAGCTGCTGGAATAGGCGATTGGCTTGTTTCTCTGTTTGATGGTGGATGTGTCGATCGACCCGGTACTTGATTATCTGCTGGATTATCTGCTAGGCCCGCTGATATGTGAGCTGCTTGATTCGTACTGGCTTACCTGGCTGATTTAGCGCATGATGAGTTACTGGACTCGGTGATGTCATTGGATTAGCTACTGGATTTGTTGGATTTGCTAGACCCGTTGGATTCGCTGAAACTATTTCCCGACGATAAGCTGATATTCCGATGACACCCTGCGCGGCCTTGGTGCCAGAACCCCCAGATCGACCGCTTGTTGATGTGTGCGCACTCAGCACTCATTGGATTAAAAAAGTGTTCGAGCTCTCGATTGCTCGCCCCGTCCCATGCATTTGATAAGGAGCCTCTCGGTTAACCAAACAGGGTGGCTTGCCCATGAGCCGATCCAATAGGCGCGTCCCGCGCACTAGTGACATGTGGGGAAGCTTGACAGCAGACCACCGTGAATCAGTAGTTCATATGTGAAATCTGTTTAACAGCACAGAGAGATAGTTGTCCTTAGCGCACTAGTACAGTCGCAACTCGATATGCCGGACCTCAATATGCCGGATCCCTTGCTGTCCCGTACGAAATCCTCTGGGATTTTAATTTTCTTACTGCAAAATCAATTTGCTATCCCGGCGGCATATCGAGTTGCGACTGTATATCTTTGAAAGATGAAAGAATGGCCCCTGTCTTCTTCGAGCTCTTCATCGTCAATTGACAAACCCGTGTATATAGCCCCACTTACTATTTCTTGGTAAGAAACTCTAATAGGATACCAAGAACTCCTTGGCCGGCACTCACTGACGAATCAAGCTCAGTTATATCATAAACTGGGTTGCATCGGCTTGATTGGAAACATCCCCTGCCCAAGAGATCGCGTTCCACAGAAACGGAAAACATCCTTGCAAGTTGGAGTAGCTTGCGCACATATAACCCCCAATGGCTTCCTTTATTGATATTATGTATATCAGAAATCTTGTCTTCATCATTTATCCCCAAAGCCCCATCACACAGTCTTTCGCGCTCCCAACCGGCAACATTACTTACCAAAATGGGGGCTTCTCTCTCCAAGTTACTACGCACCGCAAAAAGGAAGTTGAGAAAGCGCAAGGTCGTCCCACCTCAGGCCGATACGTCGTCACAGCAAGGACAGGCAACACCAGCCACTAATGACACAGAATCTGAGCCCAGTCACACGACACCTTCAAATGTTATTACTATAGATGCAACACGGTAAGTTTTTCTTCAATTGAGGTGGTTGTAGCTAAGGCATGATGATATTGTTCGAAGGCCGGATCCCATCGTGTTGGAATCCGCCTCCGTGGTCCCGGTCCCTCGGTCCGGTGATCCGGTTGCGCAAGTTAGCGACAATGTCAACGCCGTAGTCACCGAGCCTGACTCTGTGGAGATATTACCCCTCCAAAGACAAGGGACGCTGGGGACGTTTAGGCAGCAGGAACTAGTTGCACCATCGGCTCCCTTCACCAAGCATCACAACCAACCTGTCAATGGGGAAAAAAGGGACTCCGCGATATTTGATGCCATTCCGGGGAGCGAGATCAGGAGGTAGGGAATACCCCAGGATATACCCAGCCATCTTCAAGAATAATGATACTGATGGATAATCATCGTAAGTTCTATTTTATGGGGCCAAGCTATTGCAATATTACGAACGATGAAAATTGGGGAAATAGATGCGCATGCGGGGGAAGTTGTCGCACCGGTGGAGTGTCTTCTGAATGACGTGAAGCTTCTTAAGAAGAAAGTCGATTCTAAGCGGTTTAGTCGCAAAAACGATGAGGGTGAAGATGTGTTTATTGCTGACAAAATCTTTGCTCAGCTTAACAAGTATGCTAAGATTGGCGACATCGCTCTCCAGCACCATCCAGATGTCGTAGCATTAGTATGGGCAGGGTTCAGGTTACTACTCAATGTAAGGCGCCTGTTCTGTCTCGAGTGGTTGGTTTAACATAGGAACTTTAGTTTGGAACTCAATATACCGAAAACCTCGAAAGGATTGTGAGCAGTTTGGGATACCTTGCATGGATCATTTGCTGTGGTGCAATATACGAGCAATTGTATGTGGGGACAAATCAGACCTCGAAGAGCGCGCTACAGGACTGTCTAGTCGACCAATACGTCTCGATTTTGAAATATCTACTGCATGCGAAGCAGCACCTGGAGCAAGGCTTCCAGAGTATAATCCCCTTGAATAAGCTGTTAATGTCGGCAACGGATACTAACGTTGTCATCGAGTAGAGCGCCTAATGAATAGTCTGTCGTCAAAGCTCGCCAGTCTGTTGAGCGATGTACAAAGGTCCGAGCAGAAAACGAGGGAACGTGCGGAACTTGCAGAAAAAGAAGGTTTGGATAATCTTTGTGTCTACTTGATTCCACGCTAAGGGTTTGAACAGCTGCCCACATCGATCGATCGAGTATGATTTCCCCTATAAGTTAGTCTTCTAGCTGCACGAGTTGAATAGAAGGTCGGGTGGGGTAGATAGGATGAGACTTGCAACTGTTCAACCAACCAGATGCGTAGAACCTCTGGTTGAGGTGTTCGATCTTCTATTCAACTCTATAACTAAAAGGCTATATTCCCCGTTCTACTGATTTCGCTAATAGCCTAGTAAATGATAGGGCAAAATAAATCGACACACCAACTAAAAGAGGAATTGAAAAATGTTAACAAGCAGCTGAGGGTAGTTGAAGAACAGGTGAACGGGTGCTGTGCTCAGCTGCAGCGAGTTTTTGACTTTGTTGAGGGTATGTAACTCACTTCCATGGTGTGAAACATGGTTGACTTTGTGAGGAAATGAGTTCAATACGACGTTGGAGTGGGTTTCTACCATTCAGTATGGTAAGATCCACGAAGAATATTGCAAACAACGGAGTCGAGAAACATGCCTCTGGCTGGGTGAGAATTCGAAATTTGCAGATTGGTTCGATTGCAGATCCACTTCATCTGTAATCTGGCTTCGAGGAGACGGTAAGAATTTTTCTGTCCTGTTTAGTTTCCAGAAAGATAATCTAATTACATCTAAAGCGGGCACCGGAAAAACCATTCTCGCGTAAACCTTACCAAGACATCGATTCATTCCGTCGTCAATCTTACTAAGATCATCTGTAGGTCCTACGCCATAGAACTATTAAGGACCAAAGTCAAAACCACAGATCAGACGTTTCTGGCATACTTTTACTGCAGCAAGACAGTTCCTGAGCGGTCCGCTCCTAGCTCGATTATGCGCGGAGTTCTCAAGCAACTATGTCATGCGTATTGGACTGCTTCAAAAGAGCTACCAATATCCCTCGTGGAGATCAAGGAGCGAAGGTTGGCAGAATCAGCGGGTCTTCTTAGTATTGAGGAAAGTGGTGATCTTATTATCACACTTTCCCACGCGCGCGTTGTTCAAGGTTTATGGATCGTCATCGACGGACTAGATGAATGTGACCAAGACACTCGAAAAGATCTGTTTCAGGCTCTGGAACGTATCCAAAAATATGGAAGAGTGGTTCGAATATTCGTCACTGGTAGGAATGAAGGGGACGTTGAGGCCTATATGAGAAAATACGACAACTTTATCATTGAGCCTCAAGACAGCGCCTCTGACATTCAGCGCTATATCAGGGAAGAACTTGGGAAGTTATACCGTGACCCCAGCAAAGAGCGACTTGTCGAGCAAATGAAGATTCGAGAAAATAATATCATTGAGGCACTAATGAACGGGGCAAAAGGAATGTACGTGGTCGATACTCCTAGACTTATATGTACTATGCTTCTCACACATAGTATAGGTTTCTCTCGATTCATCTGCGGATGGAGGCCTTGAGCCATGAAACTACAATGAAAGGTATAGAAAATGCCATGAAGGCTTTTCCTAATGGGTTGAGCAACATGTATGACGATATATTCCGAAGGATCAGTGAACAAAAGTCCGATACCGATTCAGAAACGGCTCGAAAAGTGGTTCAGTGGCTATTCTACGCGCTCGACGACTTTACTCCTGCGACAATCCTCGAGGCACTGAAAGATGAAGACGCTACACCGAATTTTGATGCCACATCGGATGCCGATGACACTTCGATGACAGTTGAAGATATTGTCTATATTTGCCGCGGGCTGGTCAATCATGACCGCGAAACAGGAGTTTTACGCTTTTCCCATGCAACTGTGAGAGAATATCTCAGTCAAGGACTCCACAAGAGCCTGGCTCGCGGACATCAGTGGATATCTCAACTCTGCCTCATGAAACTTATCTCTCCGGTGCCACAGCCCCCGAAATCTCTTCACTTAGAACCAACCAAAAAGGATCTCAGAACCTACTCTATCCGTAATTGGGGCTTTCATCTCCAAGCATCAGGCACAGGCACTTTATCTTCCTGGTCTTCCTTCCTTGACCCTTCCTCTGATCACTACAAGAACTGGGCTTCGGACGTTGGGACTTTCGTTCCTGTTCTACGCGGTCCTCCTGGTGGAGATGGTATAAGCATCGTGTGGGCTGCTTGCTATTACCGTCTCTCGCATGTTTTTGAGAACAATTTGGATAGTGTACCATGTTCCGTAAACTCGGTTGGGCGCAATACACTCCATCATAGTGCTGAAAAGGGTTACCTAGATTTCTTGAAGGTTTTATTAAATCAGGGAGTTATTGATATCAACTCAACGGACGATGCAAAGCTTACACCGCTTATATTGGCGGTGCAGTCAAATAACCCACAAGTTGTAAAACTCCTCCTAGGCCTCAATAATCACCAAGTCGATGTTAACAAGGCCGACAAACATGGGAGAACTGCTCTAATGTACACATCCATCATTGGCAATGCGGATATCGCGAGACAATTACTCACGACGGGAATAGTTTATATCGACCAGCAGGATAGTGACGGATATACCGCTCTTCATCATGCTGCATCAGGAGGACATTCGTTAATCGTTGATCTACTTATTCAAGATCAGGTCATTAATATGAGCATGAAATCTGGATTAAAAAATGAAGCCCCTGAAGCGGGCGAAAGGCAATCTTCAGGGGTAGTACTTACTCCAACCCTCGAACGGGGCGTCTACCCAAATCTCAGAGATAGTCGGAAGGAAACGGCTCTTATGATCGCGGCGCGACTGGAGCATCAAGAGGTGGTAAGGCGGCTTATAAGCAACGAGATGGTTGATGTCAATTGTGTAGACGATTACTCCTATACCCTCTTGATTCGAGCCGTGGAGGAGAATAAACAGTGGCTGGTAACGTTATTACTAAAACGAAAAGCCCTCAACATCAATCATACGGATAGTCATCAGGAGACTGCAGTTTCGAAGGCCGCGAAAAGCAACTCTCTAGAGATACTGCAATGCCTTCTCAATCAACCAGGTGTCATCATTGACAACCTGAATCTGTATGGCGAAACTCCGTTGATCTTGGCCGCTACTCAGGGCCATTCGGAAATCGTTAGAGCTCTCCTAGAGGTCCGAAATCGCACAAGCATGGACTCTCTGGGTGATAAACAGCCTTCCGCTCAATGCGATCATGCACTGAATCCTGAGACGAGGGGGGTTGATATAAACGCAAAAAGCACGGAAGGTATCACAGCCCTCCATCGTGCTGCGATATATAACCACATAGACCCGCTGCAGGCCCTCCTGTCGCATGGGGCAGATGTTAATGCTGTAACAACCAACGGTCTCACAGCCCTCCATTATGCCGCCACGTTTGGCCACACAGACTCACTGCAGGCCCTCCTGTCTCATGGGGCAGATGTTAATGCTGTAACAACCCACGGTCTCACAGCCCTCCATTGTGCCGCCATGAAAGGCCACACAGACTCACTGCAGGCCCTCCTGTCTCATGGGGCAGATGTTAATGCTGTAACAACCGACGGTCTCACAGCCCTCCATTGTGCCGCCACGAATGGCCACACAGACTCACTGCAGGCCCTCCTGTCTCATGGGGCAGATGTTAATGCTGTAACAACCGACGGTAGAGCCAGCCTCCATTATGCCGCTGTGTATGGACATACAGAGTCACTGCAGGCCCTCCTGTCTCATGGGGCAGATGTTAATGCTGTAACAACCGACGGTAGAACCAGCCTCCATTACGCCGCTGAGTATGGACATACAGAGTCACTGGAGGCCCTCCTCCTTCATGGGGTAAATGTTAATGCTATAACAACCGACGGTAAAACCAGCCTGCATTATGCCACTGAGTATGGACATACAGAGTCACTGCAGGCCCTCTTGTCTCATGGGGCAGATATTAATGCTGCAGCAGTCAACGGTAGAACCGCCCTCCATTATGCCGCCGGGAAAGGCCGCATAGAGTCAGTGCAGGCCCTTCTATCTCATAGGGAAGACTCTAAGATAAACCCTAAAGTTCCCAATAATCACAATTCCACGGCATTATTAATTGCCGCTGAACATGGGTTTACCGACATATTCGAACTTATTCTGGAGAGATACGACGAATCGGACAGGTCTCAAGAGATCGACAACGATGGGACCAACCTTTTACAAGCCGCCGCACTTTCCGGAAATCTGCATCTTATTCAACTGATTCTACGAAGATTCGACTGCGATATCAATTATGTCGACAAGCGCGGTGATTCCGCAATCGCTAATGCGGCATTGAAGGGCCATGCCGGTGCCATAGAGGTCTTAATGATGGAGGATGGAGTTGATATCGATATCGCGAACAACGAAGGAAAAACTGCTTTCGATATTGCAAAGGAGAGGAACGACGAACGGGTCATGGCACTACTGCAGAAAAAAGGCACTCGAATGCAGGCGGAACCATCTTCAAGCGGAGGTATTCCTTCTTCTTCGGCTCTCGGTGCGGAATAGGCGTCGAGAACGGATGCACTACCCATTAATAGAGAGATTGGAGGTTCTACTTAGCTCGGGGAGTCAGTGTGATGGGGGGGGGGGGGGGGTTGGTCCTAGGAGTGACAGCGTCTTGGGCATACGGATATCGAAGAATTGTCACGGATTGGTGGGGAGAGAGGGGATTAGGATGGCGGGTATTCTTACTGTGCTTTTGTTCTTGTTTGTTGGATTTTTATTTTATGTGTATGTCTCCTATGTAACAAATGATCTCGTCTCATCGCGCGCCCATCACTAGCTAGTTGAGAGTATTCGTCGGTGTTGCACCTTTCGATGGGTGCATGTGCATGTGGAAAGGTGGTATAAACTCCGGGGGAGAGGGGCGGGGGAGCGGGGGCACGTTGCATTAGTATACGAGTCGACCCTTGCATCTACGTTAATTAGGATATCCTTAATCACCATCCATTGAGACCCTTATCCGGATCCTCGCCCCTATCGCAAGGAACGCTACAAACCTTCACACAAGACATGTAGTTATGGAACATAACAATCCCCGGGACACCGGAGAACTATCAAGCTCTTAGCTCTCCAGCTCGTAATACCTAAAGAGTGTTACTTACAGATACCCGGATGTAAAGCGTACATGAGTTGACTATTTTCGTCAATATTACGCAATAGAAGATTCTTACGCACCCCCGTCACCGTTATATCGCCGGCAGGAATAGCAAAACCTTCTAGAATTACCGCGTGCTACAAGATATCCATCTAGGACTCTGAAGGCGAAACTCAGAGCCCAATTTAACTATCAATCAACCAACCCATCAATCTCTCAATCCAAAAGCAACCTGAAAACAAAAAAATCAAAAAATCAACGAACCCGCCCACCGACCGAGTGAGATCCCATGACCAATCCTGCGAGTGATCATTCATGATACCACGTGACACTCCGAATGAGAATCCATGACTCGCTGCTCCTCCGGATTGATCCGAAGCACACGATAGCCTAGCGCAGACTAGGCGCACGAACAATATGTAATCGCGGCTCACTGTAATCGCGCTTCTTCACCCCGGGGGTCTCTAGTGAATGCTCACCAGGAAACGTAGCGCAGTAGGCGACTTCATTGCGGAATGGTTCCTAGCTGGGGGTGGAAGTCAATATGCAAGCTTGGAGCTGGTGGCCGGCTAATTAATGTGACGCCCATCTAAGAACAACGTCTAGGGTGGTGAAACCCCAGAATTATACCTACCCTCTTTCGCGGTCAACATGTAAGACGAAGCGGCATTTAAAAACCGTCCTCTAGCTAGTCTCTGGGGATGCGTAGGGTGGCAGGGTATATGTTGGCTGACCTGAGGCAGTTCCGAGACACTTAAATTATCCCAAAACCGCTTCGGCCCATCTATCGAGACTGACCATCCTTTGACCTTCACATCAACAGGTCGACTGGGCCACAACGGATAGACTGGATTGCAGACCTCAACATATCGTCAGTCTCTGCCAGCCATTGATATTCCTGAAAATGACCAAGACTCAGCGCTTATCCATTAGATCACCCACTAGATTTCGTCCGCCGGTAAGCCCTGCCTTGTTTGAACAATTGGCGTTATTCTATAACGGTACTTGAAACGGATTTTTGCGACTAACCTACTTCTCCGGCTGAGATTTCCTCTGGTATGCATGCTTTTCTGAGCAGTAGAGGCACTTCGGGAAACGGCATCCTGTCTAGAATCAGTGGAATGATGTCCTCCGGCGGCGGGTGCAGTGGGTTGAGAAATCTATAGGTCTAGGGTATTGCCGGTGGTGAGTGGTGCGTGCTGATGAGAGACTTGGGCGCGCAGGCTTGAGGGACGGCTTGGGGCAGTCATGGCTGCATATGTATAGCTGGTTCTGACCGTAGCTCCGTATCTACCCATTTGATTAGCTAGGTCGATCCGTGTGCGGAGACGTGTATTAATTTGAGGGGGTTGGAATATACAGGCGGTATTCATCTCAATTGCAACTCCCGAGATTGAAGAACGCGGTTCGTTGTCCAAATAACTCTCCGCTAAATAGGTCAGGCGGTGGATAGCAGTGATCCCCAAAGACCTTGAGAAAAGGTTGTAGGGTTGACCTTAGCTAGTCCGGAGTAATCGATAATGGCAACTATGGTGGGGCATAACGTTAGAGCAGGATATGATTGCACCGATACTAGAGGAAGCAGGGGCGGAGGGGGGGGGGGGGGCTGAGTTGGGAGGTTATCTAGACCGAGGTGGCACAGCGGTGATGGCGACGATGGTGCCGGCCAGGGTTTCCCTCCCAGAAGGGCATCCCCGTGGCCCGGTGGTGGTGGGGGCGGTATGAATATTTGATTACGGGCTTACAATTGTTCAGAAAGCGCCCTGAACGAGAAAGTCGAGTACACGACGGGAATAACCTGCTTGTGGTATTTGGAACATCGTAGCTGGCTGGATATGTGGTGTTTGAGTCATGGTTCGATGGACTTTGGTATGTGTGGTGCACATGGAGATGGGAGATATATGGGAGTTTCCCTGCGTTGTGGATGGTTGTGCGCGTGGCGGCAAGCTCCCGTTCCCGCTCCCGCCCCTCACATCCCTCCCTCGTATCCCTCCCTACCCCCGTTGTATACTCCCCCACATCAATGTTTGGTTCCGATCCGCCGCTGTGAGCTTAACGCGTACGTCCCCCCGCTGCCGATAATAGCAGTCTTACTCCTACTCATAGGTCGGAATGTAACCTTTAAATTCCGATCTGTCCATCGCCGATTGATATGGGTTGGTTAATTCACCTCCCCCGCGCCCCTTAACCTCAGGTCGTGCTTTAGTACTCCAGCATCAACAACTCTAACTCTAATCATATGACCTTTTTTTTTTTTCGTTTTAGGTTTAATTCATTAATTACATGCACCGTTACGGCTATGTTAATGGTTGCGATGGTTTAGTGGGTGATTCGCAAGGCATAAAAGGGAGTAGCAAGAGAAGAGTGGGATTTGGTGTAATTCTCAAGAGGATCTTCTGACTTGAAAAGGGATTTGTTCTAGGGCTGTTCATTTACTGGGTGTTTTACGATGGGAACCAGCCGCTATTCCTGCATTTGTCCAGTCCAGGGTTTGGGGGGCGGGTGGAGGAGTCGAAGTGGAATAATCAGTACGCGAGAAAACTATGGAGAAGAAGAATGGCCTAGGGTAGAGAGGAATAGATGCACACTCTGGCAAAAACAGAAAGCTTAAGGCATACGCGTCCTGATAACTATTTCTCGCCACCTTGTTCTTCTGCCAGTTAGCTTCGCAGCCCACCCATCAAGGATCGCCAGAAGAAAAGACGGCTAGCTGCATACATAGGTAGCAGACTAATTAGCTAACCATCCACACCCACACCCCCAAATCCTCCACCCCTGACCACGTCTCAAGATCGAGACTGAGTCATCGTTGTGTGTGCGGTGGGTTTAGATTTCAACAGCTACCTGCGGGAATGGACTACGATCCACCTCCTAGCTCGCTGATCGCGTGAAGGGTTGATATTGATAGAGTAGGTAATTCGATGGCCGGAGGCAATGGTTCCCTCTTGTTTATAAGTTTATACTGAAGTTTGGTATGTGGGAGAAATGACTTGAGTGTGAATCGAACACATGACCTTGAGGGAGGTTGTGTTTGTGAAAGCAAGAAAATATACTATTGTGCCGCTGGAGTTCCAACGACAATGTGGGAATCCAGTTGGTCTATATATACAGATATTCTAATACCACGTGATCTCCTGCTTATGTAATCCCTGGCACTAAGCCTTGTCTGAAACCCTTGTTCCTTCTACGAGTCATCCCTTGTACATGTGTAATTACTATACATAACCGATGTCGCAATGCCTAATTTCTACACTTCCCCTCACTTGCCACATCGTGTCATCTCTGACAGTTTCTGGTGTCTTTGGCTTTGGTAGGCCTTTTCGTCATTATATACTGCAACATTGTCTTGGTTGGAGACGTAGAGGAGTTCGAAGGTTCGGCGAGTTGTTCCGTGTGTAGTGGTAGTGAGCGTCGATGTGCTTGGACCCGGGTGGATGCGTGGGTTCCGGCTGAGGTCGATTGAACCTGTATTGTCGGCGTGTATGAAGTACTGGTATTTCTGTTGGAGTTCGTGCAAGACGTTACGAATCCATACCAGTTGTCGAGCTGCGAGGGACAGAGCCATGTATTCGGCTTCTGTTGTTGAGACTGCGACTGATTTCTGCTTCCGGCTTCTCCAGCTGATTGCTGATTTCACTGAAACGAGCGTGTCAGGAAACGATTTTCTGTCATCTAGATTTGAGCGTAAGGCTATGTCTGAAACCATCGAGTGTTCTGGTATTCCCGGTAGGGTAGAACAGGTTCCAGTCTTTGGTTCCGTTGAGGTACCGTAGGGTTCGCTTGGCTGCTCGTAGGTGGTCCTCGGTTGGGCATGAGGAGTACTGAGATAGTGCTGTGACAGTATGGGTGATGTCTGGTCTTGTTGCTATGCTTGCATACATGAGGGATCCTATTATGGATTGGTACTCAGTGGGGTTCTCGATCCGGTCTTCTGGTTCTCCTTTGTTTAGGTTGAGGTTCGGTTCGAGTGGTGTTCCGACTGGTTTGCAGTTACTCATTCCAAATTTGTCTAGGATTTTGTTGATGTCGCGTGTTGTGATAGTGATATACCGTTCTTTGTTACCGTTATTTCTATTCCCAGTATGAATTTCGCATTACCGAAATCTGTACACTCGAAATCTGCCTTGAGTAGTTGTCTGATTTCGTTTCTGAATGGGATGTCGGGTCCGAATATCATGATGTCGTCTACATACACCGATATGTAGAATTGGTGTTTCTTATGTATGAAGACACATGGGTCGAAGTTGGCTGGGACAAATCCTTTCCGTTGAAGGGAGTCTGCTAGGCAAGCGTACCATTCACGGGGTGATTGTTTTAGTCCGTATATGCATTTCCGAAGTTTACAAACCTTGTTGGCTTGCCTGTAGCCTTCAGGCAGTTCCATGTAGATTTCCTCTTTGAGTATACCGTATAGGAAGGCTGACTTGACGTCCATTTGTTGTGGAGTCCAACTGTTGTGTGCAGCTAGTGCTAGTAGGAGTCGTAGGGAATCGTATCGAACAGCGAAAGGTCTCATCGTAGTCTTGGTATTGTACTTGGGTGAAGCCTTTGGCGACGCAACTTTTGTACCTTTCGATTGTTCCGTCGCGTTGTGTTTTACCTTGAATACCCATTTACCTTCATTCTTGCTCGGTTGGTTGGTGGGTCGACGATGTCAGGTGTGGGCTCTGTCGGTAGCGTCTTTCTCAGTTTGTATTGCCTTTTTCCATAGGTCTTGATCATCGCTCTGCATGGCTTGGTTGAAGGTGGAAGGTTCTGTAACGAGGTGTATATGGTAGTTAGGGGGGAGTTTGGATACGTCTTGGTATTCTTTATCCAACTCATCCCTTATTCGCCTATGTTCTGCCTTGAATTGGTCGATCATCAGTTGTTCAGCGGCCTTGTCTCCTGGGCCATCTTCGTTTACTGATTCGATATAATCCGTGAGGTATTTCTGTTGTTCGGCTATTTTCTCGTTATATTCCTTCATTCTTGTTTCCATTTCAACTTTCTTATCCACTTGTTGGCGTATGCGATCTGATCTTCTTGGTGGTTGTGGAGGAGGAGCTTTAGGTGTAAACGTAGCAGGCTGTTTGATTTTGAATGGTATACCCGATTCTCAAGGGGCGGCGTTGGGTAGTATTCCGCAGGGTACGGTATGCGACAGTAGGAGCTGTCGAGTTAGTCAAGCGAGGTCAAGCGAGGTACAGAGGTCTTCGTAGAGAAGAGAAGTAACAGCGTATATATTGGTAACCAGCGTAGGTATAGAAGTGGTTCTACCTGGTATGGTATGCCAGGTACGAACAAGTGTGTAGTAGATGAAATACAGAAGACGTTGCGTAAGGAAAGAAGAAGAGAAAGGAAAACAGAAACGAAGCGAGGGAGAGCCCCCTATTATACCCAAGGAAAAACCCAGCGATGACTAATCCTCTAATGACTCACACATAACCGAACAGAAAGCATGGAGCACTAACAGCTTGTCATTACTAATCCAACTCTGCGTAACCTCGACTCCATCAACCGATCCATGAAAGTAGCGCTTGAGCTCTGCGAAACTGAGTCTATCCTCGTTTGGCGGCGGTTTAAGGGGTATTGTCGTGGAAGAGCGTCGCTGATATCGTTATGGTAGGCGGCGGGTTCCCAGGTAGGGTCGGTGTATCCTGTCCACTTAACAAAGTATTGTAGGCCATTATTTTTTGTTTTCCGTGAGTCCAGAATCTCCTCGACCTCGTATTCCTCCTCTTGTTCGACGATAATAGGTGGAGGAGGCGATTGTATTTGGCCGGGTACGGGGTCGTGTGCGGCGGGGTCCAGCAGCGATACATGAAAGACAGGGTGTATCTTCATGCTTCGGGGAAGGTCGACTCGATAGGCGTACGGGGAGATAACCGCCTTGACGGGGAACGGTCCGAGCTTCTTCCAGTCAAGCTTCCTCGAATTGCGGGTGGTGCGGATGTTCTTGGCTGAGATAAAGACCATGTCACCGACGTTGTATTGGGGCGCGGGGGTTCGCTTCGCGTTGGTAGCTTGTTCCTGCTGATCTTGTGCCGTTCGGATATTGGTACGTAGGTATTCGTGTAGCTCCAACATCTTCCCGGCGAAGTCTTTGGCATCGAGGCTGGGCGGTGTCTTGTCGGATGGTTTGATCGTCACTGTGAACCGAGGGTGGAAGCCGAAGTTTGCGAAGAAAGGTGTAGCTTTTGTGGAGGCGGAGACCTGGTTATTAGCAGAGAATTCGGCCATAGGGAGCCATTTGACCCAATCGTCCTGTTGGTAGGACACGTAGCCTCGTAGGTATTATTCCATCACGGCATTTAATCTTTCGGTTTGACCGTCGGTTTCCGGGTGGAAGGCAGTGGACATTCTTGCATCGATCCCAAGGTGTTTGCATAATTCTTTCCAGAACTTGGCAGTGAATTGTGTGCCGCGGTCGGAGGTGATGTGCGTAGGGAGGCCATGGAGTTTCCAGATGTTTCGGAGGTATAGTTGAGCGACATCTTCAGCGTTAACGGTTGTATTGCAGGGTAGGAGGTGTCGCATCTTTGTTAGCCTATCCACGATTACCATGATTGCATCGTATCCATCACTCTCCGGTAGTCCAGTAACGAAGTCCATTGATACTTCCTGCCAGGGTTGTTCGGGTATTGGTAGGGGTCGGAGTACACCGAGTTTTCCATGGGTGCTTGGTTTACTTCGCCGACAGGTATGGCAATTCCGTACGTAGCGTCCAATATAGTTCCGCATGCGGGGCCAGTAGTAGTCTCTGCTGATGAGTTCGAAGGTTTTTTCGCGTCCAGGGTGGCCGGCAGAGGGAGCATCGTGGTAAAGTTTCAGGATTTGAAGTTTCAGGGGGTCATAGTCGGGGACGTAGAGGTTTCCCCGATAGAGCAGTCGCCCTTCGTTCTCCGTGCATTCGGCTAATGAGATTTCCTTTGATTGCTGTTTGCCTTTGTTTCGCATGTCTAGTATCTTTTGTGGAAATGGGTCAGCTCTGTATCCTTCGTCAAACAGTTTGTCCAGTGAGGCGTTCTTTTCAGCGGGTTCGTTTGATAAAGAGCCCGCCAACAAACTTAGCTTAGTTTCCAAATTCTCCCTCTTCAAGACAGTCTGGCTCTGGTGTAAATGTCTTTCATCCCCCTCTCCAGGGAGATCTCCTGATCTCCTTGTCAATGCGTCCGGCTTCCCACCTTGCTTACTGGCGCATCTTGATGGCGAAGTTGAATCTTGAGAGATATTGGCGTGCTTGTCTCCGGTTGAGTTGTTTGGTCTTTCATGAAGTATTCGAGGTTCTTATAGTCGGATATGGCGGCGATCGGTGTGCCGCTCCTTCCAGTTCGGCGCCATTCGCCGAAAGGCTCGTATTATTGCCAGTAAATTTCTTTGTCGTAAATCTCGTAATTACATTCGGCGAAGTGCTTCTTGGAGAAATGGCGACGGGTCGGAGTGTTATTATCATCATATTGGGACAGTATGCGGCGGAAACATAGTCTGAAGCGTCGGTTTCCAATGATTTCCTTTTCGAGTCGAAGTGGGCGAGGATGGGGCGGTAGTAAAAGCTTGTGAGGGTATTGAGCAGCGGTTTGAGCTCGTCCATGCCCATGCTCTATCCTTCTTCGTCAGTGAACTCAGCGGTGCAGCGAGCTTGGAGAACCCATATATGAACCGGCGGTAGAAGTTGGCAAATCCGAGGAATGCTTGTACGTCTTTGACCGTTTTGGGGACTGTCCAGTTCTGCACTGTGTCCACTTTCTTGGGGTCCATCCGGATGCCGTTGGGCTCGATGATAAGGCCGAGGTAGGTGGTGCTTTGTGTGTGGAACTCGCATTTCTCCGGCTTCAGTAGTATACCGTTTGCCTTTAGTGCTTCGAGGACTTTTTCGACATGGGTTTGATCTTTCCTCGAGGGTGTCGCTGTAAATTAGGATGTCGTCAAGGTAGGCTGTGCAGAAGAATTCGAGGTACTTCATGACGTCGTTGATAAAGTGTTGGAAGGTGGCGGCGCGTTGGTGAGGCGAAGGGGCATGACCGTGTCTTCGAAGTGGCGTGTCGGGTGCGAACAGCTGTCTTCCATTCTCGCCGGCCATCCGGATCTGGTTGTATCCTGGCGGAGGTCCAGTTTGGTGTACCATTTAAGCCTTGGAAGTCGTCGAGTGTTTCGAATGAGTGGTAAGGGTACCGGTTCTTGATCGTTAAATTTCATTCAGGCCGATAGTCAACACAGACGGAGGGTCCGTCGTTTTCTTCACGAATAGGACAGGGGCAGCGTGAACTAGCTTCGTATGAAGCCTTTCTCCAAGTTATCCTGTATGTATTTCCTCGGGACGATCAGTTAAATGCGGGACATCTTAGAGTGGTCCAAAGGGTGGTTCCTTGCCTTCCTTGAGCGGTATCTTATGGTCATATGGTCGGCGTGGGGGCATTCCGTTGGCGAGGTCTTCATCCATCATGACGTGGAATCTTTCGTATCGTGCTGGTACTTTGGTCCTCCAGTCAGTCTTCGGCGCGTTGTCGATAGCCTGATCCAGTTCTTCGATAGTGGTGCTGAATATCTGGAGTTTGTCTCTCGGGCGGCAGAGGCGGCTGGACTGAGTGAAAGCGAGTGGCGAAGCGATTGCTTTGACGGCGGCTTTCTCGGAGGCGTGGCACTTGCTCTTACAGTACTCGGAATCGAACTGTATGGTGTTCTCCTTGATCCGCAGAGGGGCGTCATCTGGAGCCAGGATTCCTAGTATGCTGAGGGGTAGAGCCAAGTTTGGTGACGAAAGAAACGGTTTCATGGTGGGCATCGATGGGACGTTGGCAAGTAGCATAGGTGGGTGATTTGGCCAGAAGATATGGTTGACCATCTATGACGAGTCTGAGGTGATTTGAGTGGAAGGAGAGGAAGTTGTTATGACGCGAATATTTCATCAATGAATCGAGCGGAGCAACCAGTATCAACCGTCGTGAGTTTGAATGGGAGTTTTATTGTTTACAATTTTACAAGAAGCAACAAAATGATCACCATCCAATTTATCCTCCATGAGATGATCTGAGAAGCCAGAGATAGAACGCAGACAAAGGAAAAACATTAGATGAATTAGAGGCAGGAGCCATTGATCAAGCCCAGGACTAGTGAAAACTCGACTCAGAGGAGGCGGGGCTGGCGATCGACGGGGTAGCGGGGTCGTCGGTGGTCTTGAACGCAGGTGCGAGGCGCCTCATATGGCCGTTAGTTCTTCTGAGAGACGGTTGGCGGAGGGCAGTTGGCAAAACGTGGACGGGGTGGCGCAGTACATGCAAAGGTTATTGTCTCGCCTCCATTGCTTCTCAGCAGTGGAGGTTTTCCGTTGACCGTTGATGAAGGTGTAGCGTTGTTC
This sequence comes from Morchella eximia, assembly GCA_024713935.1. NCBI lineage: Eukaryota > Fungi > Ascomycota > Pezizomycetes > Pezizales > Morchellaceae > Morchella > Morchella eximia. The sequence continues at coordinate 644,661 of JAMGZG010000025.1, read as the reverse complement.
GGGAGCCGGTCGTTGGGTGGGGCGAGCCTGCAGGGCGGAAAGGTCCATGGGGGCGAGGCCTCCAGCAGTGTGGGACGGATCTTGCGGCGGGAAGCAGTGAATTGGCGTCGTGTTACTGGATGGCCTTTTTGTTGATCTGGTTGTCGATAGTCATGAGGGTGGTCGCGTAGGCTTCCACGGTGTTGGGCCTGTCCGTCCTATAACTCATGGCGTCCTTGAGGTCCTCGGATAATCCTTCGGCCAGAGCGTCAATTTTTGCCCCTTCATTGTAGTCCAAGTAGGCCACGATGCGGAGGAACTGCGAATAGTAGGTGGCGAAGTCTCCTTTGCCTTGCTCTCAAGGGGCGGCAATAGCGAGTATTCCGCAGGGTACGGTATGCGACAGTAGTAGCTGTCGAGTTAGTCAAGCGAGGTGCAAAGGTCTTCGTAAGGAAGAGAAGTAACGGCGTTGGTATTGATAACTAGCGTAGGTACAACAGTGGTCCTACCTGGTATGATATGCCAGGTACGGACAAGTAATATAGTAGAGAAATACAGAAGACGTTGCGTAAGGAAAGAAGAAGAAGAAGAGAAAGGAAAACAGGAATGAAGCGAGGGAGAGCCCCCTATTATACCCAAGGAAATCCTGCGATGACTAATCCCCAATGACTCACTTGTGACCAGAAAAGCCCAAAAACGCGATAAAACCTCTGACTAATCCAACTCCGTATGACTCCATCAACGATCCATGAAAGTAGCTTCAAGCGAGCTCCTGCGAACCTGAGTCTAACAACCGTCTCGGCGGCCCCGGTTTAGGGGTATTGTCGTGGAAAATATCATATGTTATATCGTTATAGTGGCGGGTTAAAATTGGTGGTGTATCCTGTCCAAACAGTATTGCGAGCCGTTATTCCTTGTTTACATGAGTCAGAATTTCCTCAACCTCATCTCTTCCTCCTGTTCGATGATAACGGGTGGCGGGGTGGTTGTATCTGGCGCGTCAATGTGGAAGACTGATGTCTTGGCGAATCCAATGGCGGCATGGAAGGCGTGAGATGACTGCCTTGATGGGGAGCGGTCGAGCTTCTTCCAGTCGAGCTTCCTCGAATTGCGGATGGTGCGGATGTTTTGGCTGAAAACAAAGACCGTATCGCCGGCTGTATTAAGTCGAGGTTAAACAGCGTTGGTGGCCTGCTCTTGCTGGTCTTGTGCCGTTCGGATATTGGTGCGTAGGTATTCGTGTAGTTCCGACATCTTCCCGGCGAAATCTTTGGCGTCGAGGCTGGGCGGTGTCTTGTCGGAAGGTTTGATTGTCACTGTGAACCGTGGGTGGAAGCCGAAGTTGGCGAAGAAGGGTGTGGCTTTCGTGGAGGCGGAAACCTGGTTATTAGCAGAGAATTCGGCCATAGGAAGCCATTTGACCCAGTCGTCCTGTTGATAGGACACGTAGCCTCGTAGATATTGTTCCATGACAGCGTTGAGCCTTTCGGTTTGGCCGTCGGTTTCCGGGTGGAAGGCGGTGGACATCCTTGCTTCGATTCCGAGGTGCTTGCACAACTCTTTCCAGAACTTCGCGGTGAACTGTGTGCCACGATCCGAGGTGATATGCGTGGGGAGGCCATGGAGTTTCCAGACATTCCGCAGGTATAGTTGAGCGACATCTTCGGCGTTAACGGTTGTATTGCAGGGTAGGAGGTGTCGCATCTTTGTTAGCCGGTCCACGATTACCATGATTGCATCATATCCTTCACTTTCCGGTAGTCCAGTAACGAAGTCCATTGACACTTCCTGCCAGGGCTGTTCGGGTATGGGTAGAGGTCGGAGTACACCGAGTTTTCCGTGGGTGCTTGGTTTACTTCGCCGACAGGTATGGCAATTCCGTACGTAGCGTCCAATATAGTTTCGCATGCGGGGCCAGTAGTAGTCTCTGCTGATTAGCTCGAAGGTTTTCTCGCGTCCCGGGTGTCCAGCAGAAGGCGCGTCGTGGTAGAGTTTAAGGATTTGGAGTTTCAGGGGGTCGTAATCGGGGACATATAAATTCTGCTTGATGAAAGTCGTCCTTCATTCTCGGTGCGTTCAGTGAGATTTCCTTCGATTGTCGTTTGCCTTTGTTTCGCATTTCCAATATCTTTTTAGAATGGGTCAGCTTTATATCATTCGTTAAATAATGTGTCCAGTGAAGGCGTCGCTTTTCAGCGGGTTCGTTTGATAAAGCCGTAAACAAACAAACAGTTTCCAGATTCTCTTTCTTTAAGACGACCTGGCTCTGGTGCAAATGCCTTTCATCCCCCTCTCCAGGGAGATCTCCTGATCTCCTTGTTAGTGCATCCGGCTTCCCGCCTTGCTTCCCTGGTCGGTATTTGATAACGAAGTTGAATCGCGAAAGATATTCGGCCCAGCGTGCTTGCCTTCGATTAAAATTTGTTTTGTCTTTCATAAAGTATTCGAGGTTTTTGTGGTCCGATATGACAGCGATTGGGTGTGCGGCACCTTCTAGTTCCGGGCGCCATTCTTCGAAGCATCGGATTATTGCCAACAGTTCCTTATCGTAAATCTCGTAGTTACACTCGGCGGGGGAGTGTTTCTTGGAGAAGTAAGCAACGGGTCGAAGGGTATGGTTATCATCGTATTGGGAGAGTATGCCGGCGGAGACATAGTCTGAGGCGTCGGTTTCCACAATGATTTCCTTCTCGGGGTCAAAGTGGGCAAGGATGGGGGCGGTGGTGAATGCTTCCTTAAGGGCATTGAATGCGGCTTGAGCATCGCTTGTCCATGCCCATGTTCTATCCTTCTTCGTCAGTCCACTCAGCGGGGCAGCAAGTTTGGAGAACCCATATATGAATCGGCGGTAGAAGTTGGCGAATCCAAGGAATGCTTTATGCGTCATGACCGTCTTGGGGGGTGTCAGTTCTGAACCGTATCCACTTTCTTGGGGTCCATTCGGATGCCGTTGGGTTCGATAATGGTAGGTAGGTGGTGCTTTGGGTGTGGAACTTCGCGTTTTCGGTTTCAGCAGGATCCGTTAAACTTTCAAGGCGAGGATTTTCTCAACGTGGACTTGGTGTTCTTCGAGGGTGTCGCTATAAATCAGGATGTCGTCAAGGTAGGCTGTGCAGAACGTGTCGAGGTACTCGCGGACGCAATCATTGATGAAATGTTGGAATGTTGCCGGCGCGTTGGTGAGTCCGAAGGGCATTACCATGTATTCGAAGTGGCCATATCGAGTGCGGAACGCTGTTTTCCATTCTTCGCCTTCGGCCATTCGAATCTGGTTGTAACCTTGGCGAAGGTCCAGCTTGGTGTACCATTTGGCCTTGGACAGTCGGTCGAGTGTTTCCCGGATAAGTGGTAAGGGATACCGGTTTTTTATCGTTAGCTCGTTTAGGCTGCGATAGTCAACAGAGAGGCGGAGAGTTCCGTCAGCTTTCTTCACGAATAGAACAAGGGCACCGGCAGAAGAAACTGGCTCGTATGAATCGCTTTATGCAGGTTATCTGTATGTATTTCTTGAGGACAATCAATTAAATCGTCGGGACATGCCGTAGAGTGGTCCAAAGCGGTGGTTCTTTTCCTTCTTTGAGCGGTATTTTTGTGGTCATACGGCCGGCGTGGTGGCATCCCATTAGCGAGTTTCTCGTCAAACATACCGTAGAACCTTTGGTAGCGTATGGGTATCTTGGTTCTCCGGTCGTCGCCGGGTTTTAATCGATAGCGCTGGTCGATTTCTTCCATGGTGGCGCTAAGATTTGTAGTTTGTCCTTGAACCAGCGGAGAAAGGCGGCCGAGCTGACAAGGCGGAAGCGGGGTGGCGGTGTAACTTCCTTGACGGGGACGGTTTCCTTGGAGGAGTTGCACTTCCTCTTGCAATAGTCGGAGTTGAACTGTATGCTGTTATCCTTAAACCGTAATGTCGCGTCATGCAGCTGGAGCCAGGGGATTCCTAGTACAAGTGGATAGGAGCCCAGTTTGGTGACGAAGAAGGGGACCGTTTCGTGGTGGGTGTCAATGGACATTGGTAAGTAGCATAGGTGGGTGATCTGGCCAGAGGATATGGGTCGACCGTCTATGACTTCGAGGATGCGAGGGGATCTGAGAGGGAACAGAGGGAGGTTGTTATGGCGCGCGAATGTTTCATCAATGAATGCGAACCCGGAGCAACCAGTATCGATCAATGCGTAGGTTTGAATAGGAGTTTTATTGTTTACAATTTTACAAGAAGCAACAAAATGGTCACCATCCAATTCATCCTCCAGGCGATCTGAGAAGCCAGAGATAGAGAACGCATACAAAGGAGAAACATTAGATGGTCCCGGGCAGGGGCCATTGATCAAGCCCAGGACTAGTGAAAACCCGACTCAGAGGAGGCGGAGCTGGTGATCGGCGGGGGAGCGGGGTCATCGGTGGTGCGGGCAGGTCAGGAGGCCTCATGGCCGTTGATTACTTCTGAGGCGGTTGGCGGAGGGCAGTTGGCGAACATGTCGGGGTTGGCGATCTGTCTGAGGTTGTTGTCCGCCTCCATTGCTTCTCAGCAGCGGAGGTTTCGTTGGCCGTTAGCGAAGGTGTAGCGTTGTTGGCGGAGTGGTGAAGCGGCGGGCCTGGAGGGCGGAGAGGTCCATGGGGGCGAGGCCTCCAGCGGTGTGGGATGGGTGTGCGGCGGCGGCGGGAGCGATAAATTGGCCCATCGTATTACGGATGGCCTTCTGTTCGGCCTTGCGGCCCCGGATCTGGTTATCGATGGTCATCAATGTGGTCGCGTAAAACTCACAGTGTTGGGCCTGTCCGTTCGATGCTCATGGCGTCGCTTGAGGTCCTCGGATAATCCTTCAGCCAGAAGCGTCGATCTTTGCCCTCATTGTAGTCGAGGTAGGCCACAATGCGGAGGAACTGAAATATCGTGGCAAAGTCTCCTTTGCCTTGCCTGGCGGCGACGAGTTGGCGGCGGCGGTACGCCGAGTGCAGGTCTCGAATGATGCTTAAGTGGGCGGCGAAGGCAGCGACAGAGGAGAAAAGGGTGCTTGGCGAGGTTGGCGTTGACAAGAGGCGACCTGGTCAGGGCCTTCCTTCCATTGGCTAACAGCGTAGATTACCTTTCTTTCGTTCTGAACCTGTCGTCGTGACGAGTTCATCCGGAGTTGGGTAATGAAGCAGGAGAAGCGGGTCTTGTAATTTCTCAGGGTCGGAAAACTTTTGGACCTGAAAGCGGCGTTGGGACTGTGGCGAGGAAGCGGGAATGGCAGGGCGGCGGCAGTGGCGGCGGCGTTGAGGTCAGGTTGAGCCGATTTATTTGCTCTTAGGTTGTCGATAACCGTTGGCGGCGGCGAGTTGTTGGCGAAACCGTTTAGTTGAGCGTCTGGTTGGGAGTTTTCGGCGAGTGGGCAAATAAGGCGGCGGGTCTTGTTGGTGTTGTTTGAATTCCTCGCGTTATTGGGAGCCACGAAGGTGGGTCGGTAGTGGGCGTAAGCGTCACGGTGCGGATGGCGGCCTTGGCGTAATCTCAAGCGGCAATAGCGAGTATTCCGCGAAGTGCGGTATCACGACAGTAGTATGTCGAGTTAGTCAGCGAGTGCAAAGGTCTTACGTAAGGAAGAAATACTTGGCGTTGGTATTGATAACTAAGCGTAATAACAGTGGTCACCTGGTATGATATCTTAATGCGGACAAATAATATAGTGAAATACAGAAGGCGTTGCGTAAGGAAAGAAGAAGAAGAAAGGAAAACAGGAATGAAGCGAGGAGAGCCCTATTATACAAAAATCCTGCGATGACTAATCACGATATTTGCGTGACCGAACAGAAAGCCCAAAAACGCGATAGAAACCTCTGACTAATCCAACTCGCGTAACCCGACTCCATCAACCGATCCATGAAACTTGCCTGAGGCGGCGAGTTGGCGGCGGTACCTCGAAGTCTGGGTCTCGAGCAGAAGCTTCAGGTGGGCGACAAAGCGGTGACGGAGAGAGAAAGGTGCTTGGCGGGGTTAAGCGTTGACAAGAGGAACGACCTGGTCTAGGGCCCTCCCTTCCATTCGGCTGACAGCGTAGATAACCTTGGCTGCCTCGTTGCGGAACCGATCATCGTTCACTTCCAATTTCATCCGGAGTTGAGTGATAAATCGGGAGCTTGGGCGGTACCATCAATTCTCAGGGTCAGGAACTTTTCGGATCTGAAGCGGCGTTATCTTGGCGGCATTTTGGGGAAGCGACAGCGATGGGATCGGCGGCGAGCGATGTTGAGGTCAGGTTGGTGGTTTATTTCTTTCTTAGGGTTATCGATAATTCCGTTAAGCGGCTGACGAGTTGTTGGCGAAACCGTTTATTTGGCGTCTGGTGGGAGTTTCGGCGAGTGGGCGAATAAGGCGGGTCTTCTTTCGAACTGCTGTTTGAATTCCTCCACGTTATTGGGAGGGGCCCATGCAGGTGGGTCGGCGGACGTAAGCGTCTGGTGCGGATGATGGCAATGTCTCAAGGCGGCGTTAGGTAGTATTCCGCGAGAATGCGGTATCACGACAGTAGGAGCTGTCGAGTTAGTCAGCGAGGTCAAAGCGGTACAGATGCTTCGTAGAAGAAAGTAACAGCGTATATATTGGTAACCAGCGTAGGTATAGAAGTGGTTCTACCTGGTATGGTATGCTAGGTACGAACAAGTGTGTAGTAGATGAAATACAGAAGACGTTGCGTAAGGAAAGAAGAAGAGAAAGGAAAACAGAAAGCGAAGCGAGGAGCCCTATTATCTAGAAATCCTGCGATGACTAATCCTCTAATGACTCACACCGCGCAACCGAACAGAAACCCATGGAACCTAACAGAAACATCATTACTAATCCAACTCTGCGTAACCTAGCGACTCCATCAACCGATCCATGAAACCGATATTGTAGTGGTTGTCCATCCAATTCTTCTTGGTGTTGCCTGTTGTCCTATAGGTATGACAGGTTGTTTTCCCTTGTTTGGTGTGACCGGTAATGGCTGTCTGCTCTGTTCCGGTGACTCCGGGAATGACCCTGGTAGTTCCTGATTAGCTCCTTCTTTGTTATATCTCATGAGGTGACGTCCAGGAGTGGGCCTCGTAAGCCCGGCCCCCAGTCTACTTGCGTCTTCTGTGAGGTTCTCTTCGCTTGCAATTGACTCAGATTTTGGGTCAGACCTGTCTTCTGACTCGTATTCCTCGTCTGATGGTGCAGTTGTCGCTTCTGGTTTCTGGATAGGGGTGTATTCGAGTTCCACTGAAACTTCCCCTGATTCAGGAGGGGGGAATGTGACGTCCCGACTTACTACTAACCTATTTTGTGATCTGATCCAGGTGCGATAGTGTTTGGTACTGTCTGAGTATCCGACAATGATTCCTTCATACGCTCGGGGTGCTAGTTTGCTTCCTGCTGGCCTAGAGTTTTCTGGGATGTGGACATAGCACTTTTTTCCGAATGGTTGTAGGTGTTGGATACTAGGCTTTGAACCTTTTAGGGCTTCGTAGGGGGTCTTTCCCTTGAGCGTACTATGAGGTAGCCTGTTTTTGAGGTAGACAGCTGTTGAGTATGCTTCTCCCCATAGCGATTTAGGATGGTCCATGATCATGCACCTGACCATTGTGGTTACCGTCCTATTGAATCGTTCTGCTACTCCGTTTGATTCAGGAGTGTATGGTGGAGTTGGTTCGTGAACTATTCCTTGTGAGTTGAAGTAGTCCGTTATGTCTTTGTTGATGTATTCACCGCCGCCATCTGTTCTGAATCGCAGTATTGTTGTATCAAACTGTTTCTCGATCCTAGTAACATAGTCTTTTATGGCTTTCTTCGCATCGTCTTTGTGTTTCAGGAAGTATATCCAGGCGAAGCGAGTGTAATCGTCGATGAATGACATGTAGTATTGAGACTTCCCCTGCGATTGTATTCCGAATTTTCCAGAGAGGTCTGAGTGGATTAATTCGAATGGTCGCTGGGATCTCATACCTATTGGTGCAGGTTTCTTGTGCGTCTTTCTTGGATAGGCGGCGTTGACTGCAGTGGTAGCTTTCTGGTTTGGGAGGTAGACTTTTGATGTCTTTATACAAGTTTTTTAGTGTCGCAGGGTGGCCCAGTGCTTGGTGCCATTCGTCGTAAGAGGTCAAACGAACTGTATTGCTAACTATTTGTACATTCCAAAGTCCCCTTTCCAATTTTGCCCAGATTATTCCCTTCTTCTCTTTCGTGACCAGTTTGTTTCCTCCTCCTGACTCAGTTCTAAATCCCTTTTTGTCGAGCACGGTTTCGGAGACCAATCCCACATTTCAGGTTGGGACCAGCAGCACGTCGGCGAGATAACGGAGGATCTATCTCCATTGGGAAGGTAGCATTGAAACTAGCGCTTCCCATTCCGGTGACAGCGTGGTTGGTGCCATCAGCTGTTCGGACATTGCCGGTGTGTGGTCGGATGTTGATGAGTTGGTCTTTGAAGGGTGTAACGTGAGAGGTAGCTCCAGAATCAAGGATCCAGGTAAGGGGCAAGGAAGGTGAGGTGTCGGTGCGTACCATGCAAATTGTGGTGGATGAGTCATTTACTACAACCGATGCCGAATTATCCCTGCCTGGTCTTCTCCTGTTTTCTTTCCTTTGTCTGTTCTGTTCTTTGAGCTTTCTGCACTCCGTGTACTCGTGGCCCTGGTACGGTTGGTTCCGTTTCTTGCACCAGGTGCATGCCCGTTTGGTGAGGCTCTCGCTCCTGGCGCGGTGAGAGGGTTTTCCTCTTGTAGGTTCTGTAACCGTTGGCGAACGTCTTCGTATGTGACATCCTGTTTGGTCTGGATGTTGTCGACGACGTTGCTCATCGATTTCGGTAGTGAGGCAAGTAGGAATGCTGCCATCGCTGGCGTTGGTGAGAGGTTGGAGTACCTGGCGAGCTTGTGGTCTCTGGCATCTGGACTTGAGAGTGTTCCAGTTCGTGTTGAAGGTCTCGAGATGCTCGGTTAGGTTACCGTTGTCTTGCATCTTCGTGTCTAGAACACGGCTGAGAAGGTGATAAATCGTGTTGGTGATCTGTGATCGTAGAAGTCTTTGGGCCTTCGGCGTGGTATGCATTTTCGGCGGAGACGACTGTGGGTTGTATATCTTCTGCTACGGCTCCGATGAGAAGGCTGTGACTTTGTTTTTGGGCCTTCCGTATTTCGGCCGTTGAGAGGTCGGTGTCTCTTCCGGTAGGGGATTCGATGTTCAACACTTCCCACCAGCCAGCAGCATCGAAGGTAATCCTCCAGGCACCCGCCCAAGTTTGGTAGTTGGATTGTCCCTTGAGTTTAGGGAGTCCATCAAACTTGATGCGCATGTTACTGGAACCAGTGTTGTCCGAGGGTTTAACCTCCACTGATTTGGATGATTCTCCTTTGTTTGATCCTGCGGTGGACATGATGTTTGTGTGAAGTGTGTTGAGTTTAAACGAGGTGGCGATGGTGTTGTACGGATTTTATTTGGCAAAACCCGGGCTCATAACCTGAAGTTTGGTATGTGGGAGAAATGACTTGAGTGTGAATCGAACACGTGACCTTGAGGGAGGTTGTGTTTGTGAAAGCAAGAAAATATACTATTGTGCCGCTGGAGTTCCAACGACAATGTGGGAATCCAGTTGGTCTATATATACAGATATTCTAATACCACGTGATCTCCTGCTTATGTAATCCCTGGCACTAAGCCTTGTCTGAAACCCTTGTTCCTTCTACGAGTCATCCTTTGTACATGTGTAATTACTATACATAACCGATGTCGCAATGCCTAATTTCTACATATACCGCTTTGGAAAACCTTACATCATACCAAGTAAATAATATGTAACTAGCCGCCAGAAGAGAAGAAATCCCCTTTCTAAGCCTCAACCCTCCGCCCGCCTCCGAATCGTAATCCGCGACTACGCATATCTCAGGGGCTAGCTAGATCGATCAACGTTGCAACAGGGACAGTATGTGATATATCGTGCCTATTAGGCTGCGATAGAAAGTGTAGGAGATCGATTAGTGGTGTGACTGATGAGGCGGGGCTACTCCCAATGGTAGCCATGAGACAAGATTGACGGGACCACACCGATAGTTATTTCGTTTCGTATCCCGTCGGTGAGAGATGGAATAGGTCTCGGAGGTCTCAGGAGCTCCCGAGAGCACCACGACGTATTTGTGGTCTCGTATTCAATACTACTACACAGCTCCAATACTAAGCATATATATTTAGATTTAGATTGTCCTTGCTTACACCTGCAAATGGGATAGTTCATCCTCATCCTACCCTCCTACCCAAATCGATGTACCCTAGAGCGTTAAAGCCCTGTTCGGACGTCGTACACATATGTGCTATACAGCGCCCCCCACTCTTCCCCACTCGATCTATACTCAGATACCTAGCCAGAGGTCTCCAAGAGCGAGTGCAAGACATGGAATCATATCTTATCACTCGTCATCACCCCAGGTCTTGGCGCGAGTGATTCTCTATGACCATGTCCAACACCACTAACCGTCCACACAGCTGGAAGGACTGGCTTGGCTCAGCGCGTCCAATGATTTTGAAGAGGTTTCTGGCTGAAGTCCGAAAGCACGATTGGGGAAAGAACCCTTTTTGTACCTCATGCAGTCCGTCAGTCCACCAGTCGACTCTTTGGACGGACTGCCAAGCCTTTCTATGCAGTCCATATGCAGTCCACCATCAGTCCACGGACTGCGACTAATAAATTTTGATTTGCCAGTGGCAGTGGACCATATCCGACCGTGCACCAGCCCGCAATGCCGCATGGAGGATAAAACTACGTATATTCCCCTAACCCCGCTATTATTCTTCTATAATTATAATCCAAGGGCGGACAACACTAAGCTCTACAGCTCCGTCAGGCTCCCCCGAATCTCAGGTGCAGCGTGCATGTTCTCACCCCACCTCTCTTCCGGAGAAAGAGACACTCACACCCACCACCAACAGACAGCGGCACGCAGGATACCACTACCCCTCCACCCTCCGTGTTATCGAAACGCGGTATTATCTACCTACACCACCATGTTCACCGACCATGCCCCCCCCCCCCCCCCCTCAACCCACACACCCACCTCCGGCATTTCTCAATACAATGCCCGCCTCACATGTACCTATAATTTCCGACCTCACGTCTGCTCCTGCTTCTCAGAGGGCCCGGTACAGTATAGTTCTGAACAAGAATCAGAACAAGAACAAGGATCAGGCAACTCCCGCTCCTGCATGCACCATACCCCACAAATTACCTGAGCTCCACCGCCGAAACAAGACCACATCGCATGTATAAATACTACCCTCCTCCTATGACGCACCAATAGTCGGGTACCACTGCAACTTGGGTTACTCAAGGTTAGTTGCGCGCGAGGAGATTGTTCAAACACAGTATTCAAGAAACGCCAGGGTCACCTTTATGGAATTGGTGGAGCTGCTCCATGATATGATAAGTTGCCGCTCTTTGTAGGGGGTAGTTCGCCGCGCGGGTGGAATTAAGTAAACCGGAGGTTCTAGGGGTCGTCATAGCGGATATACAAGCGCCACTATACAATCGCACCCGCGAATCACAGATCACAGCCAGTTCCCGTCCCTATCTCATTTCGCCCGCCCGGTTATTCAAGGTCTACAGGGCGTGTTGAAAGCATGCAAGGAACCCGCGAACCCTGCAACATCGAGCATTGTATTGAATATATATATATATATATAGTTTCAAAACCTAGAATGCTCCACTGTCCACCCCAGCTACCGACAACGCATCCTAGCCGCGGCCCAGATAATCCATCACAGCCTGATGCGAGGCGCACACCACCGCTCTGGCCCTCCAAATATTCGTAAGAACGGGAGCCATGTCCTGAAACTGCTCCAGCTCCGTCGGCAATCTCACCATCTCCTCACGCCTCAAGCAGTACAACTCACGCCCAATACACGACATGACAACAAACATAAAGTTCGGCCCCGCGTGCAGAATCCCCACCACGGCCAACTTCTTGATTGTGGCATCGTCGTATGACACTTGGACTTTCAGGTGGCGGAGCATGGAGCGGCAGGCGGCGTGGAGCTTGCCCATGTCTGTGCCCCACTTGGCAGAGTCTGATGACTTGAACTTGGGGTCCTCCGACGCCTTTACAACGCCATATTCTAGCCGGAGGTCGGGGTGGTCGGAGGAAACGCCCATCCGGAAAATACCATCAAAGCGTGATCGCTCGCTGCAGAGTGGTCGGAAGTCTACACAAAGCGAGTAAAGTTCGAGGTTTCGTCTACAACCGGATCAATAAAGCGTGGAGGAGTAGGGAAATGGAGCTATGGGGTAGTGAGGCAGTGGGATAGTGGAGGCTACAAACCGCTGAAGTATGACAGACGAAAGGTTTATAAAAGGCAAGTCCAGCACTTCCCAGCACATACCATCCCACGACCCTTGACCGAGATTTGGTTCCCGAAGCAGGCCATAGGATTCAGTGATTAACGACATACTTTTTAGTTATGGGGTGTCAGAAAGGGCGCCCCATGGCCAGGGATCAAAGAGAGGGAGATTTACGCACAATCTATATGTAGCCCTATCAATCCAGCGCTTGCAAAAATAGCAGGTCTTTATCCGCTGATTCCCACTCCACCCCCCGAGGGTACGAAACCTCCGTACACTCAGAAACCGTCGAGACCTATGAACGATAAGACAGTATAAATGAAGGATCGAAGAGGGAGTCTATCACCTTTCGATATAGGGCGAGGTAGGCCGCGAGGCATTTCGGGAACTCTGGCACGCAGTAATACTCTCCTAGTACGTTGCACGTTAAGCCTTCGCTCGCCAAAAGCTTCAGCAGATTCTCGTCGCAGTTGTCAATAATTGCACATCGGGCTAGATTGGGTTCGTCGAAAGTGTCACCGTAGTTTCTGAGGATCTTCCTGAGCCCCTCCTCTTTAGTGTTGCCTGGCCGGGACATATCGGTCATGAAGTCTGAATCTGAGTCTAATTCTTCGATGTAGAAGATGTGTACTATTTAAGCGAGGACTGGGGTGACAACCTGTATATATACGTGAAGGCTGGGCGCCAAGGGCTGAAGGAGAGATAAGATTCTGCACGTCGAGTTTGAGGTGAGTTATAATTGACGCGGCGCGGGTGAGTTTTTGGAAGATCAAGACAAAGGTCCGCGGGCAACCCATGCAACTACCGTGACACCTACTCTATTCACCTCAATCGGGCCGTAACCTTCAAATCTTAGAGCTTCCTATCCCACCACCCGCGGCTCTTGTTGATCTATTGCCCAATTGAGCTGCATGGCGATCTTACCTGATAAGTGAACCGCCAACATCATCGTTCAACTTTTTATGCAGAGATTCGACGTTGCTGTGGTTACAGTTTCCGGGGACATCTCGTGAAGCAAAGTAAAGAACCGAGAACGTGAAGAATGTATTGATGAGGAGAAACAAAAGAGAGAGATTGTGATAGCTCTCTCTTTATACTGACAAATTAGAAAACAAACTGTTTCTAATACAAAAGTAGGTCAAGTTGTTTGGAACAACGCAATGAAACGTTCAACAATGTAATTGTTGACAACATACACCACCGGAATGACTGGCCACAACACAGTTACAACTTACAAGTAAAGACATCCTACGTACACTGCTTGCAAAACCGTGACGTAGCGCCAAGGAAGAAAGGTGTGGGGTCAGGGTTAAATTAGGCTGGCTCGCTTATCGAATGGAAGCCTGGGTTTCGGGGTTCATGGGTGTGCGGCTCGGCCCGCACCGAAACCCGTTGGAGCTAGCGTCTTCGCCACAGCACTACATACCTTAGAATCCGATAAGACAAATTCGATTCTGATGACTTACCCTCAACACCCGGTATATGCACACAAACAGAGACACCAACACCACAATGAAAACACCCCGCGAAAACCAAGTAGCGTATAGACGCCCGCCTTGGGGCAGACGCCAAGAAGACGCCCACCAGCAAACGAGTCCGCCAAACCAGCAGCAAATCCATCAAGGGTGCAAACACTGCATATAAGTACGTACAAGCCCGCCATTTCAAGCGCATAGACATATGGTGCACTAATCTGTACTCCGCGATCCGCCTCAAACCTAAACCACAAGCTTACCCCGCCTCCTTCCTACCACCTATATATTGCGACCACCAACTTCGGGCCTACCGAAATCGGGCCAACCCCAGCACCACGACTCCCAGAACTACCTCCACGTACTCACCACCATTAGGTCCACCAGAGCCATCGCGACCGTGTACCCTCCACCCACCTCTACCTGCACCTCCGCTTCTCAATCTCACGGTATTCTATGGGTGACCCCGCATTGTTAAGGGATGATCCCGGTTTCTCCTCTCGACGAGTGGGTATAGACCGTGAAGCTGCCCCTTCCCCACTCCGACACAAGACCGGGGAACACTACCATGTAGGAGACTGGTCTGCGCGCCACTACTGCCCCCGCATGCGCGCGGCTGCATTATCTTTGTCACGCTGCATGGCTCTGTGGGCAAACTCGGTGATGTAGTTGGTATTGTTTTCTCCCAGAGTACCTCAGGGACGTTCTTTTTGACTACGAGATTGGGGGATGGGTGGTTAATTGCAGATATGGGCGCTAGAGATGTTGCGCACGAGGTAAGGATGTCCAAAGCTGGCAATTTTGATAATCAAAATCTGGCGTATCGTTGGACGTAATGCAGAAGACGGAGATCGAGAGAGATTAATATTAGAAACCAGGTCGAACTCAACACAATAATTCGGGAGTGATCGGTTGATCTTGATTTTGCTTGGCTTATTTACGCAGGCTTTCCGAATATAAGAGCGTAGAGCAGGCGCAGTTATCCCAGGCCGATGTGGAGAAATTCATGTGCTTCAAATAGGTAATAAAGCAGGCAACCATCAGTCAAGGCGTCAACTAATCAACTCATAGTGTCATAATTAATGAATTATCAATTACTCAAACAAATCGATTTGTCACATAATATCACTCGCACCCTCTCTAATCCCGCGCTTCATGTGCTAGCACTCGCGGCCGCCTCATACATGGTCACTCGCTCGATAGATGACTAATTTCATGAGTTGTCACTCGGTCTATGGCTGGTCACTTGGCTTTTCATAGCCATTTTGGTCTTCCGAGCAAGGGGGTTTGTGCTTGGTGTGGTGGTGAAGTTTTCAGTACTCGTTAGTTGCCGGGAGATTTTGTGGCGGGGTGGTTGATTATTGAGCGGTGGTGTTCTTTTGGAGTCACATTGCTTGTGGCTGGATATAGCGCGGGGACGAGTGGATTTATGCATCCGGAAAGTGATTGGGTAGTTGATAATCTTGTGGATGGGTTATTGAATGTGTACTGCGACGGCAACTCGGCATTAAGGTATTTTCTCAACTCCTCCATTGCTTGATTTACTGGTTCACTTACATATGATAGTCCGCACTCCATAAGTTGCACACCCCCGGATACGTATGCGTACTGGGAAGGGAAGGATTCAAAGTTCATTGATTTAATATTACTTTATTCTTTTATTCGGCACAGCGAGAAGGACTTTTGGGAGGCCTGCTCACAAACACCTACACAAAACCTAACACACTACTTGGATAGAAATAATCCGGGAGCGGGGGCACAGCCATACTTACTATATCTATCCCACAGCTAGCGCTCTTCTCATCGCCGCCGGCTGCACGTAAGGAAAGACATTTATGTAGTTCGCCGCTCCGGCGACATCTGTATATTTCCTTCAAGCATCTCCGCCGAGAGCTTGGCTTGCATATGGGATGCGCTGGAGTTATCCATAGATTTCCAAGGAGGTATATATGCTGTTATTATCAGCCTAGGCTTTGCCGTTCCGCAAAGATGAGCAACCCGACGGAGCTAGAGGGTTAAGTTAGCTGGCTGGCATTTATTCATTTTCCCCGGTTCACAGTTGGACAGCTGTAGATGCCTCACTATTCATTCGTTTATCAAGTCTGCCACCATATAATAGAGGAATTAAATTATCAGAGAGATCTGGTATTTGCTAATAGAGATAGAGAGATATGTTAGTAAAGCCACATCAGATTTGAATTTTCTAGGGTGACAGCATTTTGCTGACAGACGGAGGGATAGTGCGGCCGACAAAGCTCGGGACTTAGTAGAAAGATCGGCTGCCTTTGTGATACAGGCTGCTTGAGTCGACTCCACGATTGAGTCGCAAGGCTCTCTGTCTTAAGTCCAAACATCAATAGCCCCCATTTTAAGGGAAACTCGAGAACACATAACCCTAACCCTAGGCAACCCTAACCCTGATATTGTCGTCTGCCTTTTTTTTTTAACTTCTTTTTATTCGAGGTTGAAAGTTGTTGGCGTGCACTTGGTAATTTTTATGAGGCTTTGTGGGACGGTGTTTTTTCTGGAGAATCTTTTCTCCATCCGGCCCGTCCCCACGCTTATACATGGGAGACTGGATTACGGATGATCATGAAAGGAATAAATTAAAGGTGATTGATTAGACATGTATATAGTAATAGGTTTTGATTGTCTTTTTCCTTCTCTCTTCTATCCTTTGACTATATATATAATACTCCACCGGTTTTCAATCTTGTATCTATGAATAGTTACATGTATGTAGTTTCCTCTCCAACTTGATGTCCTCGGTTTCCTTCTGACCAACCTGCACATGAGTCGACCGTGTCCTGCTTCTCACGATGTTCTTCATCTCCCATAATTCATATTCCACCACCGTCTCCAGGAAAATGGGTGGCCAAAAGCCATTATAAGCGAGAATTTAAGATCTGTTTGGGAATGCAACCTCGAACACTTAATACTCCACAACGATAAGGGGCTGTAGAAGGGGAGTATCAGATGCGGATTCGTGGATAGTGGTTTGGAAAGGGTGGGCGAACTATCAATCAAATCATTCCACGGTATAAATGGTGGTATCTACTGCAGACTAACTCATCTCGGGGGTACTATTTTGCGCTTGACCTCGGCAGGTGGTTTGCATGGCTGCTGCCTGCGTGTTCGCCTACCTGCAGTAACAATACAAGCAACATGTATACTCAGATTTTAAATGTGTGTTCTCGCCTCTTATGATTCCACCAATTATTATTTTTCTTCCCGGATTGACCCCCTATATGTAATCATTAGCTTCTATCAGAAACAATTAAAACTGGGGTGTACTAGGTTTTACGTGGTTTTGGGGTGGAGATTAGTAATTATTTACCGGGATATGCAGGGAGATGATTAATCTTAAGTAAAATGAGCCGTCTCAGCCCAGTGGAGATAAGGGCACTCGCTATTGCTCGAATCGACTTGTCGGTCACCTAGTCTGAGCTCGATCCCGATCCCGACTCCGACGCGCGCATGACCCGCATACCACTGTACAGTACCTGTATCATGGAGGGGCGTTTCTTCTACCGACAGAGCACCATCATCCTCGCATATTTTCCCCAAGGCTGTGGGTACTAGGTAGTAGGAGAGGAGGGTGTAGCTCAAGAAATAATGTTACTAGATACGATGTCAGTAGAGATGGGAAGAAGAACGGAGAGTGGCGTACACTGTATTAGAGGTCAAGGAGGTATAAACCCCAGTAGGTCTCCATTTCGCTAGGATCAATCTCGTGGCAGGTCTTATGTGATGCTTGTTCAGATATTGTCGAGGGTGGGCGTGTTGAGTTCTGCGACTGGACATGCGAAACAAACTGGACCCACTCTTTCTTCACTTACCAATACATGTGTCATTACTCCACCAACCCAACCCTCCACCCTAAAAAAAAAAAAAAAAAAAAAAAAAAAAGAGAGAGAGAGAGAGATAAAGCTGTCATCCCCACTGCCGTAGCTGCTTACCTTACACAGGTGATCCTCCCAGACGGTCATTATAGCTTTAGTTGTTTCCACTACGGCCGCGGCCGGCGCGGCATCCCCCTCTCCCGCTCAGACACCCCTTCCACGAAAAGACGGTCCAGTGGCCGGTACGCAAATATTCGAGATACTCGCGACGTGACAAGATTCAACAACAGATCCTTCCATCTGTCCAGCAGGGCGGGGGTGTGAGGGCTGCAGCTCAGGTATCAGTATAGATGACCGCGGAAGACGTACTTAACATATTAATTCTCGCCGCTATAGGGCTCAACATACCTGAGAACCACTTCAGGTCCCGCCGTCAACCCCTGCTCACTCGTTGGCCCAGCGCTTAAACGTGAGGGTGTCATTTCTGCTTGTAAGGGGGCAGGGGGTGGCCTGTGTAGGTGAAGTTGTTACGGGTTATTGATCTACCGACTTAAAGGCGACGGATGTCCAGTTCGTCGAGTGCACTATAGTCAATGCTTGTGATAGAAGATGCAGGACTGGCCTAGATGGATGGTATGAAATGTCAAACGAGGCTCTACTACTGAGGACAGGTATATCAGAGCTTCAGATATATGGCCACTATGAAAGTGCTTATCGATATATATCCTTCCATAAATTCTTCAGGTCGCTATTCATTACCGACAGACAACTAGCCTTAGAGAATAATACTAACGTAGCAGGTGGTATTATGACATGAGAATGATTGGAATTATGTCGACTACATGTGTTGAAAGAACCCTGAACGTATGATGCCGTGTTGTAAATAGAAACGGATGAGATGTGAAGTGTTCTGGCTGCTGGTAACCGCGCACGCTGGGATATGCGCTGTAGAGATTAGAGGACTAGTAAGAGGGCGTCCGCGCTTTATGAGGCGTATAGGATAGGGAGCTAAACCGTTGTATATAATTTCTAGGTTCGTAAAGCACAAGGTATGCTATATCTGTTCCTAGGCAGCCATCAAGAGAAAACAATCAGATCACATGTAGTTCATAGAATTTGGCAAATATAATTTTCCAATACTGCAAGTCTGGGGGAACGGGGGATACGGATGAACGGGGGGATACGGATTCAACAAGGCTGTCATATCCCACCTTTCCCCAAGTGTAGTTTCAGCACAGCTTAATTAATATGATACTGCCGATGTGATGCGGTATTATTATGTAGTACCGGGACACTCATTATCAAAGAATGTCTTGGGTCACCACCGCTCGGGCTTTAAAAATTTCAGTGTTACCATAGGAGTTCGAAAAGTCACTCTACATAGATCCCTTTGTGCAAGCATATATTGTTAGGGCCGGACCTTAGTGTTCAACAGAACGGTTTATAATTATAAATCGAATTACGGAAGGATAATATTAGCATATCTGGTATGAGCTTTTCACATCGGGCGGTGAAAACAGCTTAGGCCAACTTGACTGGCGAGGGTAGGTACTCGTGGCTTCTCGAGTTAACTCGTGTTGTGGCATATGCCAAGCCTCGCGTTGCTGACCAATGCGAGTCAGAAACGTCACCCCAAGGATATGTAGGTACTTGCGGACACGAAGCGAATAGTTTCCTTCCTTCGGTTTCATTTTCCATCACTCATCATCATGCGTTCATCTTTAACTCTCACTGTTCGCCTTATCGCGACGCCTTGTGCCTCTACAATCTGCTTAGCAGAATCAACTCTCTTAAGATCTGGTGGATATTCTATTCGAGCGAGGTTGCACCCTAGCCAAGAAGACCGAAGACACTGCAGCCTGGATTGAAATTTAAGACTGCTGCCTGAATAAGCTTACTTTGATGTAGCACTCCATTGCGATGTGATAGATGCATAAATACCCTATTCCACAACCCAGAATCATAAACCTAATCTTGGTGGCAAGCTGCATCTTGAAAAAACTTACTTGCGCCGCGACTGAAGCTACAGCGAATATATAGCGTGAATTCGGATGGCTTACGCACAAGAGATCTCTCTCTACTCTAAAGATTTATGCGGTAGTGAGACCTGGTTGATGCGCATACCCTACTCTATATAGAGGCAATAGACACGTGGGCGGCACGGGGTAATTGCAAGTTCAGGGTACCCCTCCCCACGAACCGGGAGTATCACATCTTTAAACCCTTTACCATTCCTTGACTGCGAATGTTAGACTGACATCGTATCCACAAGCGATCTAACGAAAGACCCAGAATCCAGAATTGGCATATATGGCGCGCCCACGCTTAAAGGTAGCGGATCGTGATGAAATGTCAATTGCTGATAACTTTGCAACGAAAAATGGTAAAAAAAAAAAGCGCTAAAATAGAACTCTAGTTCAAGTGATGAAGTTTAGTTCTATTTTAGCAGAATTTTGATATCTGTCTGGGTTGGAAAGTTATCAGAGGTTGAAATTATGTATTTTGTATGTAAAATGCGCCAAGACTGAGCAAAGTGGAACAGTATTATACCCATTTATACCCCCTCAAAAATTAATTGCGGCAGGAATTTAGTGAATTGGCTAGGAATAAGCCTTCTCATTGGCCTGGGAGTTCACCTTGCAGCCACGATTGTTCCACTTCCAGATACCGCCGTGTCACCTTTACGAGTATGCGCACCATAGTCCGATTGGTTCCGTATCAATCAAAAAAAAAAGAAATAAAGATCTCCAGAGTAGCAAAAAGTAACTCTCGTCCGACATATTCAGCTTAGAATCTCACGTCAAGTCTACAAGCTCTCAATAACGTTAGTGAATTGGGACACTTGACGTTGACATGTGCTTTTGCATTAGTGGTTATGTGGCCAGGCCTACTGGGGCGCTATGTAAATCGTTGGTAGGCTGCTCTAGAGCTCGGTTTTTGAGTGTTTATCTTCATTAATTCTAATCTGGCCTGCCTCAGGTCAAGGTCTAGGATTGGCTGGAGCGCTTATGCTCCGTTCATGGCGGATGCGTGGTGACTCATCTAATTCGCGCTACTCATACGATACATGTGCTGGTGGTGCATCAGCGTTCGGCAATCAAGACAACAAGGGGTTCAAATCCGATCATCCTATGGAGGAGGTGGGCTGGGAAAAGTTTCAATGGTGCGCGCTACAGATAAAGTGGGTATGGGAAACATTTTCTCCATTTACAAAATTGATCGCATCTCCAGTTTGATTCGCGTGTATGGTCTCTGCGTGTAGATCATTATTAATTTCTTCTAGCAGCACTGGCCTCGCTGCCCAACCCTCGGCAAAGGTTTCAGAAAAATTAACCATCATCGGTACACCTACGGATTGCGATACTACGGACTGCACAAGCGCCTCGCCTTACCAGTCAATGCCAAGCTGACCATGATCGAGCCTGTGATCTTTGATGAGTTTCCAGGGAATCTTTCCCGAGTACGAGTAGCTCCCAATACATAGGCCCACGTATCTCAAACCTTCCGGGGCCAGCCCTATGTCCACATCTCATGGACTGACCGTGTGCGCTCTAAATAACCCCATTGGAGATCTTGCCACGAGCGGGGAAACTGCTTCTACTTTCTTGACTACAGCCTGTTCTCCCACATTATTCCTTTCCAACGAGAGGGGGCCCAAGAATCCATGTAGGGTTAGGTTTGCAAACTATATGTCTTACGTGGAGTTAATTGTGTTACTAACAGCTTTATAGCGAGTGGCCTCGTAGTGTGGCCCCTGAAATCTTTACTCTCATCCAGGTAAGAAGAAAGTTCAATATGCATATCATATGAAGTGTATCAACATAACCTTCACACACTCCTAATACCTAGAGTTATTGAAGGTAGCTTACCTGTCGCTATGAGCGAGTAAACTCAGCCACGTGTAAGCGCCAGGCTTTTGGTTCGGGGTGTAGGCAGTCTGAGGGGTTTAACTGTTAATTCATGCGCTGTGCTGCGCATGAGGGAAACAAATAGCGAATTACGTTTGTATGGCAGGTAATCTACATTCACCTTCCAATATATTTGACCAATTGGTCAAGTCTAGCGAACTTCTTTTTTCACCCCGCTCCAGAGTAGATCACCTTAGCTCCATACTCCTCCTACTCATTGGAGTTACCAAAAGTCGCAGTTGGTAGTTACCACCGGGAAAAAGCAATCAATTCCGAACCTACCAAGAAGTAGACTATTTGCGCACGCTGTATACGCGCTGTCAGGAAACCCCAACGACAGGTGACAAGTCTACTCTTGTTGTCATATCAAACTCTGCGCACATGGCAATCTGCCAACATCATCTGACCTCGATCTGAGTTTCTACACAAACGAACCACGAGGAGATGTGCGATAACAAATCGGACCGGACTGGAATACAACCATATCACTTGCTTAGGCGGTGGAGATTAGCTTTTTCCTGCGCGTGTATTTGCAATTTGAAGCTCATCGTTGATAGAGGAGCACATTGATTTTCTCGGCCGCCGGACATTATTAACTCACTATGCATGCAAGAATAAAACTACTACTAATACAAACCTCCGAACCCGGTCAATAGCCATCGGCCGATCTTAAAGAGAGACAAGCCCTGGTCGGAGGTGGCCAATATCGAGCTTTCACCGCATTTAAATTCACCAGTTGTGCGAGCGTACTCGTCAGGCAATAGTATAATAGAATATATATCTCACTGAGACCTTTCTGGGGTCCGAAAGCATTGCCCAGTCGGCAATGCACAAAAGAAATCATTGGATAGAGTTAAAGTAAGTACTCAGCATGCCAGGGTACCTAGAATTACAAGTACAGAGTAGGCTCCCTAGCTTCAATGAATTATTTTATTTACGCTGAACTAGATACTTGAAAACGACCCAAACCCGAAGAAATCCATATATATACAGCAGTGTCGATATCTTTTGTATGAACTAGACTCTTGAAGTCGGAGCTGGGATATTCTCCTTATATATATTTTGGGTAAGAGCATAGCCTGGCTCCTTCCATTTACCTCTCCTTTGATTTCTTACATACATGACTGAGTCTAACGTAGTTTCAAATTAGAAAGAGCACGTCTCAATTCAGTCGCGCCGTCAATTATCTTAACAATCGTTGTGGCCCACCTAAAACGGGGTCTCGGAAGTCTTAAGTCCTAACTCAATGACGTTCAATCTTCTACCACTCTTGCTTGCCGTATGCGTTTTCGCCGCCCCTACCCCACCGGCTGCCGTTGTCACAGAATCCCCTCTAATTGTTGCATGGACCGATGAGCCCAAAAGACGCGGTACATTCAGTATCATCAGCACATGTTGCGTTACTCTCGGCCTATGCGTTTGGACTGCTATCCACCCCGATATCCTGGTGAATGGTAGTAATAAAAAACGGCTGAAACAAAAGCTTCGTATGTCCATTAAGGCACTCATGATGCCAGAGGATATCCTGACCGCGGCACGGATCCAATGGGACCACGCGCGACAGCTCCACCGAGCATTGGTTGCGGTTGACTATATCATGGAAGAAAACAAAAAGAAAGAGGAAGAGTCGATGGCGAGCAACCCAACTGCACCCAAGCACACCGAACAGCAATCGCCACCTCGCAACCCAATAGACCTAGAACAGTTCCGGGGCTCACCAGATTCAGAGAATACACTAGTTCTGGGTTCACGGTATTCAGAAAAACCACCATTACCAGGGGAGGAGAAAACATCACCGGAGATCGCACCAGTAGAGGAGCTCCCAAGGACATCAACACACCGTTTACCACCACAAGAAAAACCAAAAAGGCAAGAAAAGAAAGGAAAGAAAGCAAAGAGCAACACGCAAATCCTCAACATGACAGAAGAGGACTCCGAGAACTTTCTTTCGATGCGGGTGGCTTATTTCGTTGTCATGGGCGGTTTTGTGAACACAGCTGGTAAAACGGTCACATGCGAAGAGTTCTGGCGGGCCTTTGTGCGGGACCCCGAAGATGTGAAACAGAAAGTTCGCTTCAAGGATATTGTGGACAAAGGAAATGCGAGTATGCTCGCGAAGCTCATCGTGTCATTCCAAGGCTTGTGGTTCCTAATACAACTGATTGGCCGCCGCATCGCCCACGCGCCCATGGCGCTCCTCGAGCTTCATGTAGCCATCCATATTCTCTGTGCCGCGGGAATATATGTGTTTTGGTGGAACAAATCCCTGGATGTGAATGAGCCCATCGTGCTTGACGTTACCTATGTCCCATCTTACAAACCCGAGGATGAGAACGACCAGAATGATTTTGCACCATGGTGGATGATGCCCACATTGGATTCACACCCCGATCGGAATTCTATAAAGCGTACCATACGGGGCTGGCTATTTCCTCCTAACAAGGGAGAGATTGGCTTTCAGAATTATTTGCGGCAGAGAGCTACAGAGCAAATCAAAGAGATAAGAGATTTCAATGAGAAAGCGCCCCCTCAGAACCGGACGATAGTTGAAAGATGTATTCATTGTGCAAATGGCGAGAAGAGCACGGTTCATTCTAACCTTAAGCCCACCGGGGCGGGAAGTCGATACGGGGAGATTCGCAAAGCAATTCTCGAGGCAATGCCGTGGTTGGGTCCTAAGGGTGCCGTGGGATCTAAGTTCGTTAAATTCAAAAAGCTACTCGAAAAACTCACTGAACGCAAAAAACATGGGCGGAGCCAAAAGAAGGGAGAAAACGTAGACGAGGAGAAAGGCATAGATAGTAAGGACGGCGCGTCTAAGGTGACGGAAGAGGAGAAGGACGCAGATAGGGAGAAGAAGGACGAGAAGAAGGACGAGAAGAAGGATGAGAAGAACGGGGAGAAGAACGGGGAGAAGACCGGGGAGAAGACCGGGGAGAAGAACGGGGAGAAGAAAGTGGAGAAGGTGGCAATGACCAGTCGTGCAAGACGAGAGGTTAACATGAGAAGCATCTCTACCTGTCTCTTCTATCTTTGCTACGCAGGCCTTCATTCCACCGCCTGGAACGATTATTTTCCTTCCGACGCTGAGAAATGGATATGGAGGGGATCGTGTTTGGTGATTGGGATCGTACCAGCCATACTCTTGCTCTTTTACGTTATAGTGATAATAATCCAGGAATATGATCATGACCCGGAGGCATTACGCAAGAGTCAGGTGGCGATGGGAATTATACTGGGGACGGTTTATATTGCGGCCGCTGGCGCTTTGTTGGTCGAGGCCTTTGTTAGTTTGCGCAAGGCAGATGCGGGAATTTATAAAAAGGTACCTGTGTCAGCATATCTACCACACCTTTAGCATTTTCATTCCAGATGTATGTTAGACGAGATACGAGTTTCGTTTACGTTTGTTTTCTATCATGTATCGCAGTTTCCTGCCAACCTTTCCATATGTTTTTAGTGTCTATAATGTACTTGATGATTGACTAGTACCGTGGGGGCTAATCACCTCTGTTCGATCAATTATTGCACGTAAGGTAAAAACAAACCCGCTGGAGTGATGCTAGCCAGAAAAGGAGGTCTTGGCGCCGACCGAACAATCGAGTGATGATTTATGCTCCGAGCCAAGAATCAGAGGGTGCCAAGACCTATTAACCTTCAATAGCGTGGTGCGGGAGGGGCTGCTCGCCCACTGTCGCGCCCAGACAAAAGGTAGTTGTTCTAAAGACTGCAAAAAGGCGAGCTTTTATTGGTTGCCAGATTACTCGCTACATTTCTTTGGGCGGCTTCAATCCGGCAGCGCGAGGAGGTATTTCATGCAAGACCATCACCTGCTCGGTAATCCAGTAGAGCTTTTATGACAACATAGTGGGTGGATACATCCTATAATATTGGTTTGAACGGAACAGTGGGCGGTGGTTGGTGCATATTTGCCCGAAGAGTCTGATATAAGATATGCTCCTATGCGTTGTTGTCTCAGAGTAGTAATTGTTGAAGCTAGTGAGTTATGTCTCGTTGATAGTGATAGATGTTGCGGGGGGTCTTATAGGTGTCGGTGTAAGTACTGGGATGTTTTGTTTCCAAGAGTTAACTCTGATCGCCGTATCCCATTAGTTCAGATGAAAATACATGGCTATCCTATGATAGGTCGCCAATATCAAGCGGATACCAAGGGTTAGGGTTAAAGACAACTAGCGTAGGCCATTCATCATAATAAAATAAAATTTACTCCGATGCGGGGAATCGAACCCCGATCTGCTCGGATCAGGTTTATCCTATTAGAAGAACTTGAAAGCGAGCGATGCTAACCGTTACACCACATCGGATTACACTAACATAGGTGAGAGTCGTTATTGTACACACCACAAATGGCCCCTATTCGCTCTGTCTTTAAGGCCAATATCTGATATTGGCATCAACCTCCCACTCAAAAAAGCCCAGAATGTTCAGAACGCTGACACTCTATGGCATCACACTTCGCGGATTGGAGGGAAAGGAACGCAGCGGGAAAATTAAGGGTTAGGGTTCACATTCGATGGCTGTAAAAACACCTCACATATTAACGTCAACCGGTGCCATTGAGTGTACTTATCGCGATAGAAGAGGATATCGCTATGCCCACCATAATGATGACTGGTCACTTAGGTCGTATTTATTTCTTACTTGTAGTCTGAGAACGATGAGATTTCTCCTCTACTTAATGTCATTGATACAAGTCGTTATTCGCTAGGATTTATCTCCTCACGGTATAAACTATCAGCCATTACGGGCTCTCTTCCTGTCAAGTCGGCCCTAACTTCTCTACTTGTTCAGTCTGATAGTACCAGATCCTCGCATTATCGGAGCGTAGGTCTTCGACGTACAAGGTACTAGGAGTAGTTGGAGTCTTGATCTGAAACCAAGGGTTAGAGTTTCTAACCGCAGACTTGGTATTAACAGGCAATGTGGACAGACTACCGGATCAAGTCAGCTTGGCGGAAGGTAGCTTCATATGTTCGAATCAATATATCTGGTCATTTTTCCGGATATACAATGGAGTCGTAGACGTTCGGGAAATTTATTGCTTCTGACTTAAATAATTTTACCCCCAGAATATGAGAACTCACTGTTGGAAAGCCAATTGATCCGCATGGCCAAGTTCAAGTTCTGATGCAGAGTAACACTCCAAGCAATCTGTAACGGTGGGTCGAAGACCCATTAGTTGATTGTGAACATATCTCAATCACAGGATATCACTCGACTGCATTCCCTTCGATTTTCGCTCCCACCTCGACCTCGCCCCTAGCGGTGCCGGCTTATCTTTAACCTCTACCCGGCCGGGCTAGGCCAGTAGTTTGCCGAAAAGCCTTTCTGACCATCTAAGTGCTAGTGGGTCTTTTGCACCGCGTGTCCCTCCTGGTCGTCTTTGGTTTGCGGTCGTTTTCGGTTTTGAAGTCGATTAAATTGCTTCACTGCGCGCAAAGTATGTATCCACTCGGTTTGTTCAAGCGACCCATTCAAGCATTGGAAGCTCAAATAAACAAAGAGGACAACGGGACGTGAGCCGGGCAACGCGTAATGGAAATCGCAATAGTTTTTCCTATCATGATATATTTATTAGAAAGTGAGTACAAGGCTTAGAGACTAGACCCATGGGTTTTACATTCATTTTTCTTGCTGAATGCCCCTAGTCTTCCCCTGTGCTCACTGTAAAAAGCAAATTCGATGTCATGTGGGACAGTCGGCCAGTCATATTCCTGCAGTGTTAATTTTTACCATGTACCAGACACTGAAATGCGTCAACACGGGTCAGCTTAAAGCGGACATATTATCACCAACCTAACCCACAATATCTGGGTCCCTTTACTTATGTTTGATGGGTACGAAATCAGGAAGGTTGTTCCTAGCCATCGTGGATCAAGGACCATTTAGGGTGGTGGTAAAAGGTATGAATGAGTGGGGGTAAGATTCCGATAATTACTTTGAGGCAAAATCATCAGGTAATCAATCATATTTATGCACATGAATATCAAGTCATAGGTTATCACTCGACCCCTGGTCACCCGGCAGATTTTCTACCAACCCAAATAGAGGTGCATGGGCGCGATACAAAACAAAGGAGATACTGTCCCTTAATGCGCCAGGTCACATTGTAATTAGAGAAACCTAATGTAGCTTGGAAATCGTGATGTACGTAGGGTATGCCACCTGCCGATAAGAGGAACAACGACAGGGACTATCGCGGGGTTTGTGTATGATGAAATGTACATTGCAAAATATGCACCGAAATATTGCGTTTATCAAATCACGGTTGAATTTCAACTCTCGTTCGGTTCTACTAATTACCATTTTGCCTGACGGTTTAAGGGATTGTATCATTGTCATTGCTTGTGGTGATGGGAGACCTGGGGATTACTAGCAATTGAGTCATTAAGTTTGCGAGGTCTCGAGCATTTACTTGCTTGAAACAGCATATGACATATAAAGGAGACCTATAGGTGGGTAACACAATGAGTCCCAGAACTACTCCTAGAGGCGGCCGCGGGGAGGGGTGCGGGGGTGCGGAGTCTATCATCTACAATAGGAGAGACCGAAGCAAATTGTTGCAGTGACTGCCACGCATGCTGAACGTATTAAGGCAGAATTTGGAGTTGAGATCATACCTGGAGATATGGAGGACTGGCTGCGTCTTTCTAACTCAGAAATGGGGGCTGGGTCACGGCCTGAGACTGGTGAATTTGATTGACGGGGCAGGTCTGCCCACGCCCGAAAAACTAGCACAAATAGCCACCTGTGCTAACCCTTATAGTTATCTCTAACTTATATTCCTACCGCTCGAGAGCCCTTACTTTAGCCATCTCGGGCAACTCATGTATGTACAAAATGAAAGTCTCAATCATAAATGATCATTCGTTGCATTCGCTTGATATCTAAGGACCTTGAATTGCACAGTTGCTCGTATGACACTGAAAAGATCAAGCTGTTCATCTCGAGTAACTAGTGCTAGTGGTCTGCAGTGAATTTAGCCGGAGAAGCTATGCTTTAATGAAGCGGCGCTTGAATGTAGCTTTCCCTCCTTCTAGTGTTGACTCAAGCCGCGGACTGTGCTAGGCAGTGCGCTGGTCAAGTAGCTATGCATCTGTCGAGTCCACTCTAACCAATCGCTAGACGCCACCGTTCCTTGGTACGATTTGGAGGAGTCATAAAGCCGCATCAGTAGTGAACGGATCTCAGATCCACCAAGCATACTATACCAACCCAGAGATCCACTACAAAAATAGTACATCTTTAATTTTAAACAAGAATCTCAATGACTCACTGTAATAATTAAGCGAGGCCCATTGAAACCCTAACCCACATGCATAAAAATTGGGCGGCCTGAACAACGCAGACACCGTCAATATTATTTATTACCCCAGAACCACGAATAGCCCCGATATATAGCCATGTTTCGTTACCTCTCTTGACAGCACTCCACAACCAATCCACATCTTATTAAAATACTAGCTATCACTTCCGAAAACTACGAACATGAGTACCTTGGCAAGATCTAGTCAGCAGTCTGAGACGGCGCAGGATGATGGGGGGTCCTTGAGTACTTTCGGATACATTCAGACTCATCAATTGAGTAAAAAAAAGAAGAAAAAAAACAGACGGAGGAACCGCCCCACCCCCGAAATCGCCGCCGACAGCGACTACCTCTCGGAGTGGGCCTCGCGGATGGGGCAAGCTCGCGCCAACAACAACGCTGGTAACCACGATAACCAATCACGTACAGGGTATTTTTCACCGCGCGCTAGGGATGGTGAGTGCACTAGGGACGAGGCTGTTCGGATGAGTGAGAAGGAAAAAATGGGCGTAGACGAGCCGCCATGCGAGAAGGCCTTAATTGATAGGTCTGCAACTGGGCAGGAAGATGCACACAGAGAGAAGGATAGTACGGGCGGCAAGGAGGGGGATTTGGCGGAGGTGGAGAGACCTCTAGTGGCATGTCCGCCGTTGGAGGTGCAGAGCGACGGTGTTTATGCATCTGTAATAATGCTGTCTACCATACCAGCGGCACCAACAACCGGTGCGATAGTCCCTCAGACTTACCTGGTGGATACTCTTTCTTCCTCCGTTTCGAATCCCTCTTCAGTGAAACCTAGACGCCGCTCCCACGCAATCCCGATCATTAATCCCGCCAATTCCTGTCCTGTCGCTCCCCCTCCTCCACCAGTCCCTCCTCCACCAGTTCTTCCTCCGCGCCCTACCGCGGCGACCTATCACCGCTATCCAATACACATCCAACGAGCATATGGCTTTCTCCCCCCCGCCGAGGCGGCCGGTACACAACCGCGCCCCCATCCAGTCTCACGGCCAACCCCTTCACCGCTCTATATTTATACCGCAGCGCCCCATCAACTCCGCCGAATGCATGTCGAACCAGAATATGGTCTTCTTCCCCCAGTCGTGGCGGCCGCTACTCAACCGAGTCCCCTCCCAGTCCCAAGACATTCTCTTCTCTCATCCGCTGGAGCTATTTCTCAACCAGTCCTTCGGCCTCCCACGGGAACGGCAAGCTCACCTCAATTGCTCCCTAGCCCAATCTCAACGTCGGTACCTCCTGCACCCCCAGCTACGGCCCCATCTCCTCCGCCAGTTGCGCGACCTTCACTCACTATTGTAACCTCACCTAAATCACCTGCTCCCAATATTTTACCCTCACCTCCACCGCACCTTATACTAGTCTCTTCTCCAACTACCACCGCGGCGACCAGTTCTCCACCCAGCCCCTCTTCTCCACTCATCTCCAATTCTCCATTCAGACCCTCTTCTCCACCCATCCCCACTTCTCCGTTCAGAACCTCTTCTCCACCCATCCCCACTTCTCCATTCAGAACCTCTTCTCCACCCATCCCCACTTCTCCATTCAGAACCTCTTCTCCACTCATCCCCACTTCTCCATTCAGAACTTCTTCTCCACTCATCCCTAATTCTCCATTCAGACCCTCTTCTCCACCCATCCCCTCCTCTCCCATCAGCTTCTCTGCTCCACCCAGCCCCGTCCTGGACTTACAAAAATATTTTTCTCGTCCCTTCACTGAGACGGCCACCGCTCAGCCTAGTCCCCGCCCAGTCTCGATATCAGATTCTGTTCCCCTCTCTTCTCCAGTCATCCCAAATTCTACACTCATCCCTGCTTCCCCAATCAACCCCTCTTCTCCACCCATCCCGTCCTCCCCAGTAAGACCCTCTTCTCCAATCATCTTCAATTCTCCATTCAGACCCTCCTCTCCACCAATCCCGCCTTCCCCAACAAGACCCTCTTCTCCGCCCATCCCCACTTCTCCATTCAGAACTTCTTCTCCACTCATCCCTAATTCTCCATTCAGACCCTCTTCTCCACCCATCCCCTCCTCTCCCGTCAGCTCCTCTGCTCCACCCAGCCCCGTCCTGGACTTACAAGAATATCTTTCTCGTCTCCTCACTGAGACGGCCACCGCTCAGCCTAGTCCCCGCCCAGTCTCGATATCAGATTATGTTCCTCCCTCTTCTACACTTATCCCCAATTCTCCAATAATCCCCGCTTCTCCATTCATCCCCACTTCCCCAATCAGCCCATCTTCTCCAATCAGCCCCATGCTGGACCCACAAGAATATGTTTCTCGTTTCCTCACCGAGGCGGCCACTGCTCAGCCCAGTCCTCCCCTAGTCCCGATATCAGATTCCATTTCCCCCTCTTCTGGAGCCGCCTCTCACCAACCTTCCCCCGCTGTGGCATCCCCGCCTCAACCGCGCCTTAGCCCGGTTTCCTCGCCTGTACCTCCCCCTCCAGTTGTTGCGACATCTCCTCCACCTTTCCCCACTATTGTACTCTCACATCGTCCTGTCTCTCCCTTGCCTGCTCTTATTTTACCATCAACACCACCACGCCCTATACCAGCCCCTTCTCCACCCCAAGATGTTGCGGCCTCTCCTCCACCAGTGGCTCCGCCTTCCCCGACATCTATAACCTCTATTCAATCGGCCCCTCCACCTCCCTCTACTACTGTACCATCACCATCACCATCACCACCACCCCGTCCTATCCAAGTCTCTTCACCTTCCCTTGTTATAGTATCCTCAGCACCATCGCGCCCTATACCAGTCCCTCCTCCACTCCGAGATGTCGCGGCCTCTCCTCCACCAGTGGCTCCGCCTTCCCCGACATCTATAACCTCGATTCAATCGGTCCCTCCACCTCCCTCTACTATTGTACCATCATCTTCACCACTAACCCGTCCTATCCAGGTCTCTCTACCTTCCCCCGTTATAGTATCCTCAGCACCACCGCGCCCTATACCAGTCCCTTCCCGTCCTATCCAGGTCTCTCCACCTTCCCCCGTTATAGTATCCTCAGCACCACCGCGCCCTATACCAGTCCCTTCCCGTCCTATCCAGGTCTCTCTACCTTCCCCCGTTATAGTATCCTCAGCACCACCGCACCCTATACAAGTCTCTTCTCCACCCCAAGATGTTGCGGCCTCTCCTCCACCAGTGGCTCCGCCTTCCCCGACATCTATAACCTCTACTCAATCGGCCCCTCCACCTCCCTCTACTACTGTACCATCACAATCACCATCACCACCACGTCCTATCCAGGTCTCTTCACCTTCCCTCGTTATAGTATCCTCAGCACCACCGCGCCCTATACCAGTCCCTCCTCCCCGAGATGTCATGGCCTCTTCTCCACCAGTTGCTCTACCTTCCTCCATTTCTATAACCTCAGCTCGATCGGTCTTTCCACCACCCAATACCATTATACCGTCACCTCCACTGCGCCCTATCCCAATCCCTCCTCCACCTTCTGCGGCGACCTATTCCCCACCCCGCCCCACATCAGTCACACTAGTAGATCCCCTTCCTCCCCCCGCCCCGGCGGTTATTTCTCAACCTCTCCCCCCCCCATTCATATTTTATGGTTTTCCTTCACAAGCAGTGGCGGCCATTCCTCAACCCAGTCCCCGCCGAGTTGCAGTATCGAATCCCTATTCTCGCTTACCTGTATTAGTAAATCTGCCTCAGTCGCCCGCCGTAGCTACCCCTAATCAAGAAATCCCTTGGCCTTCCTCCGCTATGGCAACCTCACCCCAACCAGTTCCTCGAGCTTCCCCTACTATAGTACCCCCATCTCAACCACGCACTAGCCTAATCTCATCGTCAGTTTCTCCTCGACCAATCCATGTGGCGGCCTCTCCTCCGCCCCGCCATACTCGAGCCGCACTGGGAGTTCCTATTGCATCGTCCGCTATGGCAGTTACTCCCGAACCGCATCTCCGCCCAGGCGTAGGATCCAATCCCCGCCCCCCCCTGGCCGCTTCTGCCGTTAGTCCCTCAATTTTCCGTCCCTCCCCAGCCGTTGGTGCTGCTCCTCAACCCATCTTTCGTCCAGCCGCAGCCGCAAATCCCCCGCAGTTGCCGGATGTGGTGGTCCCACCTTATGCTCCTCCTCGCCCATTGGCAGTCGCAAATCCTCCCTCTTTGCCTACTACGGTGGTTCCTCCTCCGCCGCCGCCCCGCCTATTCGCAGTCTCAAATCCTCACCCGTTGCCTGCCGCGGTAGTTCCTCAGCCTCCTCAGCCTCCTCCCCGCCCCGTCCAATTAATAAACCCTCATCCGTCGCCGCCTGCTGTGGCTGTCCCTCTTCGACCCGATGGAAGAAGTGCTAGAAATCGCGCAAACAGCGGCCCCGTTCCTCCTCCGCCGCCGCCCCGCCTATTCACAGCCGCAAATCCTCCCCCGTTGCCTGCCGCGGTAGTTCCTACTCAGCCTCCTCAGCCTCCTCCCCGCCCCGTCCGATTAATGAGTCCTCATCCGTCGCCGCCTGCTGTGGCTGTCCCTCTTCGACCCGATGGAAGCAGCGCCGGAAATCGCGCAAACAGCGGCCCCGTTCCTCCTCCGCCGCCGCCCCGCCTATTCGCAGCCGCAAATCCTCCCCCGTTGCCTGCCGCGGTAGTTCCTCCTGAGCCTCCTCAGCCTCCTCCCCGCCCCGTCCGATTAATAAACCCTCATCCGTCGCCGCCTGCTGTGGCTGTCCCTCTTCGACCCGATGGAAGCAGCGCCGGAAACAGCGGCCCCGTTCCTCCTCCGCCGCCGCCCCGCCTATTCGCAGCGGCAAATCCTCCCCCGTTGCCTGCCGCGGTAGTCCCTCCTCAGCCTCCTCAGCCTCCTCCCCGCCCCGCCCGATTAATAAACCCTCATCCGTCGCCATCTGGTGCGGCTGTCCCTCTTCGGCCCGATGGAAGCAGCGCCGGAAATCGCGCAAACAGCGGCCCCGTTCCTCCAGCCCCAGCCACAGCACGCCCAACACCGCATCACACGCACACCACAACGAGAGCGCCGCTTTATTTCTCCGCCGCTCTCATGGCTACCAGTGTGCTCCGCACCGCTGTCTTCGCCTTCACAGGCATCGGCAGGCCGGGGTGGGAAGTGGATCTGCAGTCACTACCAGGCACACCCTCTCCGACACCCCCAGCCTCACCTACACTCCCACCTTCACCTCTACCTATGCGTGACGAGGGGGAGAGGAGTCGCCTATTGGAGGAGGTGGCTTCACTGATGGAGATGTGTGTGGAGCGGGATTACGGCGGAGATGATCATGAGCGGACGCAGATAGCTGCGATTGCTAGGGAGACGCTTTTACAATTTATGTCGCTGCCGGCAGAGGTTGAGGATAACATCCAGGGTAATCCGGAGGAGGAGCGGCAGGTGGAGCAACGGCAGGTGGAGCCAGAGTGTACGGTATGTATGGACGAGATTGTGGATACGGCGTTAGTGCCGTGTGGGCATTTGGCTTTGTGTTCTGTGAGTATCTATCCTCTTTTATTTGAGTTGAGGATGTAGGGGAGGGAGATGGTGTTGACTAGTGAATAGGGGTGCTGTGATGAAATGGGGATAAGGGAAAGGGGGGCAGGAGATCGCGGGGCAGTAGGGCGGTGTCCTATATGTAGGACAGCGGTAGAACATTGGGTAAGTGTTCATGTCCAACGTGTGAGAAGTGGCACAGCTGACGGGGTGGTGAATGGCGTAGTTCAAGGTATATAGGACTTGAATGGTATTTGTGCGGTTCGAAATGGGAGGCCATTCTTTTTTTATTATTCTTACTAGGCCGGAGGAGAAATCTCCTGATGCATGGCGTTGATTCAGTGTCTTTTCTAAATCTAAACAGAATAGTCAGATATCTCTGTCATCACGAAGGGATTCCATTGGATGGTTAGCTGCCTCAGACGTATGTGGTCTGGCGGGTTACACTAAGTGAGGTGACATATATTGGCAAACCTCAAGCACTACCGTCGTGATATAGAATAGCCCTCTGACCAAGATCAATATTTCTTCTCTTCCAAAACTACAACCGCACGCGAGCAAGGGGGACCCATCATGCCGCGCAGCGATAGGTGGCACCGACTCCATGCGAGGACGTTTACCCCACACCACTACACTGAAATCTATGCTCACTCGAGCAGCTGAACAGGGCTCTGAGTTTTCTGGATCTTTAAGTTCATGACAGAGAGTGTATCAACTATAATAACCGAGATCGAAACAGATGACCGCAGTGATTACCTTTCTTAATGTAATCTGTTGGGAGCAAGGATCACACCAGGGGGTATGGGAGGGACTGGCCACGCCGTTGTAATCCAGAAATGGAGAGCTGCGTTCGAACCTAAGATGTGGTTTGATCGACGAGAAAAGAGTGCCCACGCCCGGGAAATTGGCCCAAACCAAACAGTCACCTACTCTCCTCATATCTATCCGCCACCTGAGAGCTCATCTCGGGCAATTCATCCATGTACGAGTAGAATATCTCAATCATGGCCGATCACTCGTCGACTTTAGCTCAATATAACCCTAACCCTGACTTTCATAGTGGCATTATTTTAAATGATGCCGAAAAGATCAAGCAGTTCATCTCAAACGAATGGTGCCCTGTGGGACTCTGCTGAGTAGAGCCCCATAGTTCTCTCAATTCTAGCGAATCGCCGCTAGAAGCCACAGCTACGTCCTAGTACGTCGTGCCATGGAGGTGCGTCAGTATTAAACAGGCCACCAGCCCGTCTCCAAAAACCCACCAATCATACCATACCAGTCCGGAAATCCACTACAGAAGCAGCACTACTCAAAAACTCGTTCTGGAAGGGCGTGCAAAAGTCACCGCAACAAAGTTTGGCGAGGCTCCCACATGAACCCTAACCCACATGCATAAACAGTGGGCTGCCTGAACTGCGCCACACATTGATAGCATTTATTAAGCTTAAGCCCAACACCGCGTCCAGCAATGATGGCCCATATTGTATAATTACAGTACTCCACGGTCAACCCATATCCGAGCTACGAACTTCGAAAACCGCCAAGATGACCACCTTGGCAGGATCCAGCCGTCAGCCTGAGGCGACGACACAGGAAGATGGGGCGACCTCGAGTAGCAGATGCAATGACACTCAGAGCCCGAGGAATCGCCTCAACCCCAACATGACCCGCGACAGCGTCTATCTCTGGATGGGGCACGCACCCGCCAACACCAGCGATGGTAACCAGAACGAACCATCACACCCTCGGTATGTTCCGCCGCACGCCAGAGACGGCGGTTCCTCGACGAACGAGGCTTCTCGGAGGAGTGGGGAGGAGGAAATGGGCGCATACAAGTCCCCGTGCCGGGGGTCCTTACGTGCTGGGTCTGTGCCTGGATTGGGAGAAGAGCGCAGGGGTCTTGTTGACGGTGCGGGTGGCGGGGAGAGAAATGCACCGGGGGCGGAGAGAAGACCTCTGGTGGCATCTCTGCAGTTGTCATCGGTGCCTCATCAACGCCGCTCCAAGGCGGTCGCAATTATAAATCCGGCTACTCACTGTCCCATCGCTATCCCCCCTCAACCAGCTGCCGCTACCCTCTCCCCCTCCTGTGTGACCGCCTCCTCCTCCTCTGTGACCGCCCCTTCCCAACCGCGACAAACCCCCGGATCCGGCCCCGCTATCATAAGCTCATCTCGACCTGCCCCCGCTATCATAAGCTCACCTCCACTGCGCGCTGGCCCAGTTAGCCCAACCTCAATATTAGATTCCATTCCTTCCTCCTCCGAAACTGCTTCTCTTCAACCAGTTCTTCGGCCGTCCCCAACTACTGCAGCTACAGCTCAACCGCGCCCCATCCCCGTATCATTATTAGTCCCCTCTTCACCCCCCGCTCCCCGTCCGGTCCCAATCGCACGCGCAAATCCTGTTCTGTCGCCCGCTGTGGCAGCTAATCAACAACCCCACTTGCGCCTCCGGCCAATCGTCATATCCGTCCCTTGTCCTTCCCCGGCAGTTTCTGCCCCTCGTCAGTCTTCTCGCCCAGTCTTGGTTCTTCGTCCTCCCCAAGATGTGTCTGCTGCTCCTCCACCCCGCCCTCGCCCGGGAATTCAAATAGACGATCCTCTTCCACTGCGCGGTGTTACAACTAGAACATCCCTACCACCCCGCCCTAGCCAGGCAGTTCGAATAGTAGATCCTCTTCTACCGCCTCGCCCAGCAACCCAAGCAGAGGATCCTCTTCCACTGGGCGGTGTTACATCTGCAACATCCCTCCCACCTCGCCCTAACCAAGCAATTCGAATAATAGATCCTCATTCACCGCGCGGTGCACCATCCCCCATACCCCCACCTCGCCAAGCAATTCAAGTAGAGGACCCACTTCCACAGCGCAATATCACATCCACAACACCCCTCCCACCTCGCCCTCGCCCAGCAATTCAAACAGCAGATCCCCCCCCACCGCGCGGTGTTACATCCACAGCACCCCATCCACGTCGCCCCAGCCGAGCAATTCCAATAATAACTCCACCGCGCGATTTAGCTGCATCCCCCCCCCCACCACCTGATCGCTCACACTGGTTGTTTCCTAGCACTTTTCCCCAAGCCGCTCCTGCCGCTCCTCGACTCCTCCCTCGCCCGTTTATACCAGCAAATGCCCATCCTTCGCCAGCTGCGCCTACTACTACTTCTCAACCCCCGCCACACGGTTCAGTCGCAATAGCAAATCCCCCCCGATTGCCTCCTGGGGTCGTAACACGTCATCAGCCCCGTCCGCGCGCCGTCCGGATATCACATCCTCCCCCGCCACCCGCTGCACCAGCCCCCCCACAACCCGCCGGAAGCAGCAGTAGAAACAGCACAAACAGCGGCCCCGCATCCCCCGCACCCCCCGCACCCCCCGCCACAGCCGCTGCACGCCCAGTACCGCCCCAGCCGGACGCACCCGCCATGAGCGAACTGCCCCCTTCCGCCGGCTTCACACCCACCGGCCTTCTCCGCAGCGTTCTCTACGCCTTCACCGGCATCGGCAGGCCGGGGACAGAGCCGGGGTTGCCCTTCGACACGCCCGCACCGCTGCACTCACCCACACCCCCACCCCCGCCGGTGCATGACACGGAGGAGCGGAGGAGGATGTTGGAGGAGGCGGCCGCGCTGATGGAGTTGTGTATGAACCCGGATATCGACCAGGATGAGCATGAGCGAAAGCAGCTGGTTGCGATTGCCCGGGAGATGCTGTTGCAGTC
Organism: Morchella eximia; assembly: GCA_024713935.1. Lineage (NCBI taxonomy): Eukaryota > Fungi > Ascomycota > Pezizomycetes > Pezizales > Morchellaceae > Morchella > Morchella eximia. Next base: position 606,605 of record JAMGZG010000025.1, on the reverse strand, counting down.
GATGCAGCCGCCGGATCAGCCAGAGGGTGGGGATGACGTGCAGGGTGGTGCGGCGGCGGAGGAGGAGCGGCAGGTGCAGAGGGAGGGGGAGTGTGTGGTGTGTTCGGACGAGACGCCGGATGCGGTGTTGGTGCCGTGTGGCCATTTGGCGCTGTGTTCGGTGAGTATGGTCCATTCTGTTTTTATTTGGGTTGGGGAGGTAGGGGAGGGAGATGGTGCTGACTGGTGATCGAATATAGGGGTGCTGTGATGCGATGAGGATAAAGGAAAGGGGGGCGAGGGGTCGGGAGGTAGTGCGGTGTCCTCTTTGCCGGACGGTGGTGGAATATCGGGTAGGTGTACTTTATGTCCAATGTGTGAGAGATGTGGGTTGAAATGGCATAGCTGACGGGGGTGGTGAATGCCGGTGTAGATCAAGGTATTTAAGGCTTAAAATGGTGTTTGTGCGGTTCGAAACGGGAGGCCGTTCTTTTTTTTTTTCATTTCTTACTGGACCGGAGGAGAGAGCTTTTGATGCACGGCGTTGATTCGGTGTCGACTCTTTATTACATAGCCAGCACCAAACATACTTTATTTGCTATACGTATATGCGCATAGTCAGTGTGGTATACATAATATATAGCCAACCCCCCAGGGAAGCAGGAAACACATACCGGCAATCACCGAGCACTTTCAATTTGACACGGACTATGAGCCGAAACCAGCTACAAAATACTTCCGGGTACCACTAACAAAAACCGTTTGAAGGTAAAGGCCGTCCAACACCGAAACTGAATTAATTATTACAAGCCTCCGGAAGGAAAATTCAAGGCCTGGAGAAGAAGATACTACATTTCCCACGACATGGAAGTTATGAGGACCCAGCTAGTAGCACTCTATACGCACGTAGATGTACATACTGTTCTTTTACCTAGCTCGCCACAGATCCTACAATGCATTCCAGGACCCATCTCGGCCTTCAATCCCGGGGTTGGTAAGCCCAATAGTCACATCAGACCGAAGATCTCCCCTGTATACGCCGAGAGGGCGGAATAGCAGAGCATAGTAAAAACGTAGCAGTGGATGAGGTCGAGCCTAAGCCCTGTAACTCCATCTCAAACACACCCGAATCTGGCCTGTTTTGGATATATACCCGCCTTCCCGCCCGTTGTGGATCAACTGGAAATGTATCAGCCATCTTAATCCTGAGATGGTCAGCTCGCTCCTTCGGCACAGAAATACTAGGGAAATCGGGAGGCCGCGGTAGTGGAAGTAGGATTTGTGTGGGCTAGGGTTAGGGTAGGATTGTTCCTTTTCTCCTCAATTATTTTCGAAATATATCGCCCCCCCCCCCCAATCCCTACTCTTCTCTGCACTAATCAGCAAGATGTCGGCGATGATGGTAGTTGGAGAATGCACTGGCAGAACGGAGCAGAAAACTCGGCACCTGACCATCATCAGTAGTTGGCACAGGCGGAACATCACTGCTGGATTCAATGAGTCCATTCCATTTGTGGTTGTACTCGAGTAACATTCCTGGCCGACTGGGCCCTAGTGTAACGTAACGATGTTCAATGCCGGAAGGCAGAAGCGATTAACAATTGCGTCCATCAAAGAAGGATTCGAGGGAAAAGGAAAGGTGATGAAGCAAGCAGGCGTAACAGGCTCCGCGCAAGCGAGATGGAACGTATCCGAGTTGATGAGAGAAGAAGAGGGGGGAAGGTCCTCTCCGGCCGCCGTGATACCTCCGTCCGTGGGGCTCAAAATGCGTATCCACATTGCGTTCTGGACACTTGTGACGTAGTTGGTTAAGGACAGAAATTAACAATGACCTTAATAATAAAGAAGGCTAGCATTGTTACATTCCATCACCGGATATATATTGGAGTGCTGGGAACAGTAACGATTGCCTAGTATAAGTACTATGTACTACCCTCGCGTTTCCAATTTTTTTTAGCCCAGGGTGCAAAGCTCATAATTGTTGGGAGAATACTCATTTGTTCAGATCATAATATTCTAAAAGTGCTCAATTGTTACAACCAATTGTAAAAAAATATATATATATTTGTGGAAATAGTACTCAAAATGCTCCCAACACAAAATGAATCTTGCAAATAATATTTTATTCATTAAACACCAGATGATTGCTGCTATTTCAACAGCATAGACTAACGATTCAGGAATGTTAACTACTAATGAACTCGAATCATTGTTTATCCTCGATTGATAAATTTTGCCAGAGATTTTATTACTTGTGGCAGTTCATATATATGAAGGTATTATTATAATCTGCGACTGGGAGAAGCTGGACCTGTATAGGTTCAAACCAACGTTAACCTAATTCAACTGTATAGCGAGTTCGGTCGAGGCGACAAAATCAGAAACGTGAAATGAAGTCGCAGGCTCACATTAACTCAATTCCAACAGATATTGTGAATTGATAGGCCGGAATATATATCCCAAAGTCAATTAATAAGTGACTAAACTAAGGTTTTTGCTATACGCTGTAAAAAAGGTTATAAATGATTTTACTGTTGCTGATATATTTGCTTTCTATTCTGCAATACCGGTCTCAACGATTCACGACGCCTACACCTATTATGATATATGGAGACTTATCTTTGCCCAAACATACACTGATGTGTAGTATTTGGAGCTCCATCCCAGATAGTACAGGAAGGATGGTGATACCATCCATGATGCAAACTCAGTCCAGTGGAGGTTTATTCGGGGGGGTGGTCCGTATTCAGTAGTAAGGGTGCTCAGTACTGTAGTTAGGCATTTGGAATCCTTTGGTTGATAATGTTTAATTTCGAGTGTAAGTTGTTCTGTATCGGGGTCACTGGCGGGCGTTTCATTACTTCATGTTCGTACTTGTACCTGGCCTTAGGTAATTCTATTAGAAATGTCAATTCTTTTTGTTAGTAGGAAAAATCAAAAGATTGATAAAACTTGCCATTAATTGCTAAACTCACTGACAGAAATAACAAGTGGTATGAATGATCTGCGCATCACAATATTTTCCCCTCCGAAAAATCCATCAGCATCGATCGCTCAGATGGACGCCCTGCAGGTACCAACTGTCACCATGGCACCACCACCCTCCGTACCCACCCACCCACCACACCCACACCACACCCATACCTAGTCTCGTGCCCGGCCTGTGTTTGCTTTAATTAAAACAGTCTACGAACGAGACACCCACATATGCACGATCACCGTGTAACAAATCACCAGGGTTAGGGCTCATTCAGGCCGGCCACCACCACACCACCAACCCACGCACCACACACCCACACACCTACATATAACAGTCTCCAACCCAGCCCATTCCTTGCAGCAAGCTCTGGAAGCATGGACCAACGTCATGCAGGCAGCGAGGTGTGCCGCCAGCCAGCGCCTATATCAAACGTCAGCTCATCATCACCCACCACACTCCACCCACAAGTAGCACCTATATCTCTACATACTAGTGTGACACCACTCACCATACCAGCTAACTAGCTAGACGTCATGAACACCCCCCAAATACCCCTTCGCACACCAGACAACCGTGCACCGGCTGCTGCGGCCGCTGTGAGAAGCGGCTTCCATATGCATACAGCGCGGGGCCACGCGCGGCGGGAGGACCACGGGCAAGAAGAAGAAGCCTACGAAGAGGAAGAAGCAGAAGCCTACGAAGAGGAAGAAGAAGAAGCCTACGAAGAGGAAGAAGAAGAAGCCTACGAACCCGACGACCCCGTCAAGGACAACGACACCAAGAACACCCCGCAAACGCCCCTCCGCACACTAGCCCACCACCGCGCGCCGGCTGCTGCGGCCGCCGCGACAGGCGGCATCCGTATCCTTTTCGCGCGGGGCCACGCGCGGCGGGAGGACCACGAGGAAGAAGAAGAAGCCTACGAAGACGAAGACGACGACGAAGACTACTCGCCGCCCGTCGACCCCGACGACTCTGACTACGACGAGGAGGAGTACAACGACCCCTTCAATAGGGCCGCCCGTCGCCACGAGCGCAGCATCGCTCGCTCCTTCTCCACCGCACCTACACCATACCTGGACGACACCGCCGTGTACCGTCCCCGCCCCCCGGCCGTCCCCGCATCTACAACCTCCTCCACCACGGCGACGGCAGCAAAGAGGGAGCGCCCAGCACCGCCATACATGCCGCTGTGGCACTGCGAACCATGTAACGACACGGTGTCGGTGTTTATGCGCGACGACCACTGCCGCTCGAGGGCGCATGTGCGCGCTGTGAGGCGCGCGGGGGACTTTATGGCCTCTGGTGGTGGTGGTAGTGGTGGTGGGGGTGGGCCGGGGAGTGTGCATGCCGCGGGGGCTGAGACGGCCGACTACCACCAACCCGCGCCCGAGCGGGTACATGTGCGGCGCACACACACCGTTCCCGCCTCCCAGCCCTCCGTTTCTGAGAGTGCGGGGGGGAGTGTCTACGCCGGACCTGAAACGGACTACCACCAGCAGCCCACGCCCGAGCGGGGGGTACATGTGCGCGCTGTGAGGCGGCGGCGCGCCGCCCCGGTCTCCGTTTCCGACAGTAGTAGCTCAACCGAGACTGAAACAGACTACCGTTCCGCACCCCCAGCAGCCCAGCAACAGCGGGTGATGTTCTACTGCGGGCTGTGCGAAGACGAGTTTCCGGTTCACGAGGTGGCAGGGCATGATGGTGGGAGGGTGGGGGTGTATATGTGTGTGTGCTGCGCGCGGCGCGTGCATATCGCCGGTCGGGAGGCGCATGGGAGGGGGGATGTGCATCGGGAGATGGAGCGGCTGTATGGGTATGGGAAGGGGGAGGAAGGTGGTGTGGAGGTGGGTGTGGGTGTGGGGGGCGGTGGGTCGAGTCAGGGGAGGGCAGGGGAGGGGCATGTGTGGGGGGGTAGGGATGTGTACCAAGGGGTGGAGAGGGGGTACGGGGCCGGGAAGCAGGGGGGCGGGGTTGGTGGCACGGATAACGCGCGGTGGGAGGAGGAGAGCCTACTTGTGGATGAGGAGTTACCAGCCGGAGGTCATGGGGACGCAGAAACGCCAGCAGAGCAGGCAGAGGAGGCTGAAGAAGTAGAAGATGTAGCCACAAAGGGCAAAGGCAGACAGGAGCCCTATGTGAGCGGGGGCGGCGTGCTCAGCGCGCGGCAGGCAAAGAAGAAGGAGTGGGACAGGGTCAAGTCGCTGAAGCATCGGGAGGCGCTGGAGGCGAACGGGGGTGAGGTGGGGAGCGAGTGGAGGTGCAATGTGTGTAAGGAGCCGCTGCTGGGCGAGGAGCTGGTTAGTCATAGGGCGTGGCACTGCCGGAGTGGTGGGGATGGGGCGGGAGGGGGAGAGGAGGAGGGGAAAGAGAAGGGGAAAGAGAGAGAGAAAGAGAAAGAGAAGGGGAAGGAGAAGGAGAGAGAGGAGGAGGCTGTTGTAGTACCTACACCACACCCACAGCCACAGGTGTCGCTCTCGTCTTCAACGGCCGTGCCTGTACGAGAGCCACAGCCACAACCACAATCACCGCCGGCGACTGCCACCCCTGCAGCACAACCAGAAGTAGCATCGCCGCCACCGACAGCCACACCACCACCCGCCCCCGCCCCCGCCCCGCACCCTCACCACCACCCCAGCCGCCAACTCAAACTCCGACCACCGCCCCCGCCCCCGCCCTCCTCCCCAAAACCTTCTTCTGCGCCCCCTGCAACAAATACTTTAGCGTCAGCAACCGCGACACTCATCTCGCGGCCACGAAACACAAGAAGCGCGCGGCGGTGTGGCTGGCGACTATGCGCGCCGCGCGGGGGCCGCAATGGGAGCCGCCTCCATCTGCAGTACCATCGTCAGAGGCACCCTCATCAGCGGCGCCGGCGCCCACTGCGGGCGAGACGTTCTTCTGCGCCCCGTGCAACAAGAGCTTCGCGCTGCTGGGCCGCGCGGGACACATGAACGGCCAGAAACATAGCAAGAAGGCTGCCGCCGCTAGGAAAAAGGAAAACCAAGCGAGGAAAGAGATTGCTACACCCGCACCACCACCACCACCACCACCACTGCCAACAGCGACACCCGTACGGCTGGAAAAGGAGCTCTGTACGGTATGCGGCGCGCACTACGATCCCGCGGGGATGGCGGCCCACCGCGCGGGGAAGAAGCACCTTCGGAGAGCTGCTGCGCTGCCGCTGCGGGCGGGGGCACAGGCGCCGGTGAGCGTGGGGACGCGGCGCGAGGCCGCGACGCGGGTGCGCAGTGAGGTGGAGGCGGAGGCGGAGGTGGTGGCGAAGGCGTGGGAGAGCCGGTGGGTGACGGTGACGGGGCAGCGGTTCTAGTGCAGCGTGTGTGAGCGGGAGAGGAGCGTGCAGGACTTGGAGACGCATGTGGCGAGTGAGGTGCATCTGAGGAATGTGAGGGTGGCGGAGTTCCTGGCTGGAAAGTGACCGGAAACTGGTGCCGAGGTTATGATGTTGTGGTGTTGCAGTCTATGCATTTTTATTTGTATTGCGAGTTATTGAGGTTATCCGGACATCTTCAGCGTCGCCTGTCTCTGCCACAACCACAAGGACAGAGTATGGTGCAGGAGATTTGGTTTGTGTGGTTTAGTATGCCTCTGTTATCTCAAGCCTCAATTGAAGTGGTTAATTCAA